>CM076578.1:1187642128-1187779432 GCA_034641835.2 Pinus albicaulis | reverse complement strand
TGGTGGAAAACCCCTTTGAGGCTTTCTCGACTGTTTCAACTTAACCTCCTTCGGCGATCACCTTGGGCTCAACATCGGTAGATGTTTCATCTACTATCTCTTCGTCTAACCTCTGTAGTGATGCATATGTGAAGCATATTTCTCATGATGATGTACCAGGTAGCTCTGTTGCATCGTATGCTCTCCCTTCCTCTAGTCTTCCCATCTTCCATTTAGATGAAGACATCATGTAATCTGTTGTAACTCCTAGAGACAGCCTAGAGTTGTTACAGACCAGTGCCTAGGACATCTTATGAGGTGTAGAGAGCAGGATATTTGAGACAACGTTTCATCCCTTAACGTGACAGAGCTCTTACACTACCTTTTTTGAAACAGAAAACAAACTAAAATGGAACCAGAACTTCGGATAGTTTGAGGCATTTTAAATAACGCTGAACGAATGGAATGCTGTGTTTGAATCTTTCTTTAACAGAACGATCAACACAAAATGAGATCAACATAATGAGGCAGTTCCAGGGATGTATGGCGAGTAAGTATATCTAGTGGAGAAATTGTGCCTTAAGAAAAGATATCGGCTGTCACATAGATGATACTAAGGAGAACTTCATGGCATACAAATGGGCTTAAATATCTAAGAATCCACGCATACCAAGAGCTTTCGTCAATAACATTTCAATACAACCAACATAGTAGAAATACGAGTGAAATGCATGTGGCAAAATACATTACTCCTGAGCCATTTAAAGTGTCACACTGCTACAGACATAAGTATCAACACGATAAGTTCATATCAAAAGACAAAAGACACTCGCATTCCAGGATATAATATAAGAGAGATGAGCAAAGATGAGACTAACAATAGAGAGGCACACACACCACCATACAACCGTGTCCAGAATCCGTATTACAGTAAAGCTTCTTATTATTGAAACCCAATGGGCTCCTCCGGGCAGTATCCAAATTGTTCACAAAGCAGACGCACAGGAAATTCTAATACAATCAATTTTCTGAAGAAAAATGGAACCTGGCATCATTCTTTTTCCTGTATTATATAGCCTTCTCTCTGCCTTTCATCGAGAAGATATTTTCTGAAAATATCTTTCTCGCATGCTCAAAATTGTTAACAATCATTATCAAAACCACAAAATGGCATGATGGGGAAGACAACTCTTCCATCATGCGTAACAGGCCCCGGGCCAAACTTAAAACCAAAATGTAGATCATTGTTCAAGGTAAAAGTAAAAATGCAAGAGTGGGAGGAAAAACCGCCCACTCGGAAATTTAAATCAAACATAACTGAAATGAAAGTAAAGGCCGTTAAGGCCATGTCATGAATGAAACATAATGTGTCATGAAAGCTGTTGGGTCGAGGCTGTAGTAGACGCCGGAGGAGGTACATCGGTGGAAGGACTGGCATGCTGAGCCAGGAACTGCGTTAACCTCCGTTGGCTTTCTGGATTTGGCTCTGACATCTCTGAGAGTCTCTCCACCCTGGTAAATGCCTCGCCGAAGGTGTGGATGTCTGCGTGGGTGGGGAGACGGTACCGGATCATGTGGAGGAGACTAAACTCCTTCTGTAGGGCTGTGATGATGGTAGTAGCTTTAAGCTGAGTTCCTTTGCCTATCTGAAGATCTGACCGATCCCGTTCTGCCTCTAGAAGTGCTGTGTATTTGTCGGGGTGTATTAGTACGGCAGGAGCGTTTGGTTCCCAACATGAAGGGAGGCCCGCAGTGGTGATTTCGTTCCATACCTTGTTGAACTGTTCCACCATGTCAGCGACCCGTTGGAGAGCCTTTGAAGCTGCCGATCGAGCCTCCTCTTTTTCTATAATCTTCCGACATTCATTGATTTCCATAAATCTGCTGGGAATGTCATGTTTTACCACGTCAGTCGCTCTCAGTGTATAGAGAAAAGATATATAAATTCCAGCGTGGCGGGCTCTAGTTGGCAGATTATCCCCGGCCTCCTGTAATCTCCTATTAAGGTATGGAAGGGTAGATTTTAGCTCTCCTATCATTGTTAGGAACTCCCATTGTTCAGTCACGGCCATGATTATATCTGACCAGATCAAGCTTCTGGCCTCGACCAGGGTGATATTTCCCTTCGCCTTACTCTTCAGCTCAGCGATGATCTGTTGTTGCTCAGTCGCAGTCTTCTTTCCTTCCTCCACTTCTCTTCGCAGCCCTTCAATAGTTCTGACCTTCTCAGCCAGGGCGCCCTCCAGTTCTTCCACCTTATGCCTTGCTGTCGTTGTTTGCTTCCCCAGCACTTCTATCTCAGCCATAGCTGTGGATAGTTGTGCTGTTGCTGATCCTGTCCCACTTGAGGTCTCGGCTGCATGACAACTGTGTGTGTCCCAGCGGGTCTGCAGCTCGGTAGCTCTGCATTCCAGATCTTCAATTCTTTTGACCATTTTTTCTTTCTCCTCTCTCTCTCTGGAAAGCTTGGCAATCAGCTCGTTTTTCTCCTCCTCCACCTGCACCAGTTCATCGGTCTGTACCGGATGTGAAGCTGGTATGCCAGACCGTTTCCTAGCCGCTGAAATGTCTTTCTCCAACTTGGCTATTAATGCAGCTTGCATTCCCTTCCCTCCGTCGTCTGAATTCTTAATCTGCTCTTTAAGGACGCGCACCTGATGTGCGTTGGCACGACAAGCACTCTGTTCTGCGGAAAAAGAGTTGTTCAGGTCGTCGTATTTCTGCTCTGTCTTCTTTAGGGCAAGGGTGATCTGCGAAATCTTATCCTTCATCATGTCGCAGATTGTCTGGAACAGGTCATTCAGGTCCTGTACCGGAACCTTCTTCATGTCGACAACCAATTCAATCACCTTGTAGCTAGGGACGTCCGAATTCGGGTCCAGGATAGCCTCGGCCATGGAAAGCACCAGGTCTTCAGTGTCTGCATTAACCGAGGCAGAGATTCTGGTGTGATATTTCTCAACAAAACCTCCTAGTTCGACCCTATATTTGTCTCTGACGGTTTTATTGGTCAGCTCCCTTTCTTTTGTCTTCGAAGCAGGAGGCTCGATGATGGCCTGAGTGACTTCAGTGTAGTCAGAGGAGGCGGTGCTATCTCTTAGAACTACTATCCCTGCCTTGCTCTTATCCTACTCTCCAAATTTCGCGAGGGGCTCCAGAATTATCCCTTCCCCGATGACCTCGGCTTCACTAGTGGCCACCCTTTGCCTCTTGGGTGGTGGCGCTCCGGAAGTACCAGCTTCCTGCTCATTTCCCCCTTTGTTCACTTCCTCTTCTTCTCCTGTGGCAGATGAGTCCGTCTCCATCTGCGAAAACATAGGCCAGAATTCATAATTAGCCTTCCACTCCAGAAATGGCCTGGATTCATGAACGTAGGGCGCAGACCTGTTTCTCTTTCTTTTATTTGAAATAATTTCCCGTGGGTCATAAGCCCAACTTTCCCCTAATTTCAGATCCAAGTTCTACAATATTTTCTCAACAATCGGGAGGGCATATCTAGAATTTACAACAAAGGGGCCAATATTGTCGGGGAGCTTTAGGATGTAGCCTTTCTTAGCGGGGACGAAATGAAGCTGGTCAGCTTTGAGGGCTTGCCGGATGTATTCAAGGGCGTAGACTCGTCGGACAGGAAAAGCTGGGAGCTGGTAGGGGGCTACTTCGGCTCCATAGACACGGATTTCAGTATACTCCTCTGATAGAAACTAATCGCCGGTACACTGGTACTTCCCAGCCTGTAACCAGCGCTTCATCTCTGGGAAAACCCTAGGAGAAGGTACATCGTGAATGATGGTGTAAGCAATGGACATGAAGGTATTCACGAAACTGATGTAACCCTCCCCCTTAGGCAATTGACGAACAGAGAAATTCCAGTCGAAGACTGGCCTGGGCTGAGAATTTTCAGAATACATCCGGTCCAGCCCCAAATGATTAAACTTGTCTGCATGCTGGAACAGGAAGAGGTAGAAAACCAACGAACAAAAACGAAACTTTCGGGCCTTGGCCAGCTCCCAAAATTGGTTCCGGATGGTAAAAGACAGGAAACCTGGAATATCCAGTGTAACCCCATTCTGAGTCATAAGCCACAAGAATCGAATGCATACCCAGGAACTGTCTTCAGGGGTCCCTTCTCCCAGGAGGCCGGCAATGAGGGACAGGACTGGTCGGACCTCTTCATTAAACAGACTCAATGGGAAAGGCTCAACCGGAGGTAGGGCCGTCGCCTGATCGACTGTTATGGCAGCTATGAAGGCACGGCGGGCTTCCTTCGACCGTTTATTAAACTGTGCGAGCAAGGTTTCGTCTTTAAAACTGAAGTAGGCATCACTGGGAGGGAAACGAAGAGCCTGCCTTATAATATCGGGAGAAAGGGAGAAGATTATGCTACCCTGAGGGGAAATGAAGGCATCACGATGTGAATCGTAAGAGTCTCTAAGCCAGACAATAAAATCGACACGGGAATGGACTTGGGGGGTAATGTAGTGATACAAGCCGGACGCGACAACTCGGAAACGATCGGCACTTTTACAGTGGCGGCCGAACAGTAGGGGCTTGATGCTCCGTATATCGAAAGGGTATTTTGGGTCACAGATACCCGCTTGCAAGTCACGAAGGGGCTCGAAACCAGGGGGATTTCTAGACTCATGGAGTTGGGGAGTTTCAGGTTCGTTCTTCTTGGGCGTCCCTCTCCCCATGGCAGTTATTCAACAATTCGGAAAAGAGAGAAAGGGAAAAATAATGAAACAAAGACGGGAAAATGGATTACCTGAGCAGAGGGTGACAATGCTTGGGAAAACGACGAGGGGAACTGTGACAGTGACTTGGGCAAACCCGGCGTTCTTCCCTACTTGGTAATCGTCGTGGAAAACTACCTGAAAATAATTTACCAGAGAGGAATACGAGAGTTTTTACCATTCGGGAGGACTGTTTAGGTTAAAAGGGGAAAGTGTAAGAAAACAAAGGGCAAGTGTCGTAAGGACACTGACACTGAGACACGTGGCGCGTGGGGATTGGGTAATTCTAGATATAGGTGAGCGCCTCGTGTCGGGTTAAAAACTGGTACGGGCCTTAGTACCAGCTGTCCTGATGGACTTACCTTACCGTTGTTCCATATGCGCTATCCACTTTTGAACACGTAGGACTTCCCCTTTGCCGGACTAACGCTTATCTTCCTCACCTGAGCGGGCCCACCTTAACTCCACCACGATATATAATCTCTTGGCCCAACCCTGTTACTACTTCTCCGCCGTGAAGCCCCGCCACGTGTCGCAATTCCGCGGGGGTAAGGGCCTTGTCCTCACCCCACGGCTTGACCCCCCCGGAATTTCTACGTACTGCCGTCATGTATAATCAAAGGCCTTCTCTCGTATATGAGTTGATCTGCAAAGGCATGTCTCCCGTACCTTTGTGCCAGTCGTTAACTATTGTTCCGCCTCTCCTTACTTAGCGCCATTTATCCATTGGTGTCAATATATGTGCGTTTTACCACCCTTTTTCCCTTTCGGCCTGATTCGATTTGGCACTTGCTACTTGGCATATAACTTTAATGTGACCGGTTCATCTTTTAGGGACTTTCGTGGCTATTGCTGAGAATTGAACAACATTGGCTCCACCTGGGGACGGCACGTTTGTCCTCGGACGTGTCGAGAACTACACAGACCACCTGTAGACCTTCTTTGAACAACACTTTTCAGTTTCTAGAGCTGTGCCGTGTACAGATCTTCATGACATGCCTGTAATTGATGATAAACAAACAAAACGAAATAGCAACTATTATACAATATAATACAGTCAGGCTTTCCAGCCTTCTTTAGAATTGGAAGTATGGTTTGAGGAATTGCCCATTCACAGGGGCTTCCAACAGATCCCCCTGTAAATTTTCCAGCTTGAATGTATTATTTCCTCCCTGCTCTGCGATCTTGAAAGGACCGAACCAAAGGGGGTCAAACTTACCATGTTTGCCTTTGTCAGCTCTGCGTACATCCCATCGGAGCACTAAATCCCCCACCTGCAGCTTCCGGTCTTTGGTGTGCTGGTCAAACAAATCTTTCATCTTCTCTTGATAGTCCACCAGCCTCTGATTCACCTGAACGCGCGTTTCCTCCAGTTCAATCAATTGATTGATTCTTCTAGTTGTGCCATCGGCTTCTTCCTGAGTCTCCTGCATGAAACGAGCCACAGGTAGAGCCAGCTGTATGGGGAATACAGCTGCTCGTCCGTATACTAGTTCGTAAGGCGACTTCCCTGTTGCCCTTTTACTGGTTATCCTGTTTGCCCATAGAGCAAACTTCAGCTGAGAGTCCCAATTTCTCTGGTTCTCATTTATTGTCTTCTTCAGTGCTCTGACCAGTGTTTTGTTTGATGACTTGGCAAGACCATTGCCCTGGGGGTAGTAAGCTGTGGAGTGGCCCAGAGTGATGTTGTATTGTTGGCAGAAATTCACCATCTTAACCGATTTAAAAGCCTGAGCATTGTCCGTGACTATTCTGGCAGGACATCCAAACCTTGAGATGATGTTCTCTTCTAAGAATTTTATGACCACTGTATCTGTAGCATTTCGTGCGGGGATGGCCTCCACCCACTTGGTGAAGTAATCTGTAGCAGTCAAAATCCATTTGTGCTGCCCACTGGAGGGAGGGTGGATCTCACCTATGAAGTCAATACCCCATTGCTTAAAAGGCTCATCAACGTGCACAGGAATTAGGGGTAAAGCAGCTAGCTTCTGTTTCTCGGCAAACTTTTGGCATTTGTCACAGGCTCTAACCCAAGTGAAGACATCTCCAAATAGTTTAGGCCAGTAGAACCCGGCCTTCAAAATTTTCTGGGCTGTGCTCCTCCAGCTGTAATGCCCTCCGCAGATCCCCTCATGGAACTCGGTTATGATGTTCCCTACCTCCCCTTCGATGAGACATAACAGCAGTATGCCTGACGGATCTCTCCAATATAACTGTCCATTAGCCACGGCGTACTTTTGAGATTTAAGCCTCAAGGCTCTGTATTTGGACTTGTCACAGCTGGGTGGGCAGCTGAGTGTCAGGAGGTATTCAACAATTTCTTTGTACCAGGGGCTAGTGAGGTACTTCATCTGTATTTTTTGAGTTGCCATTTCCACTTCTGGCCTCCCTGTCTGTTCTTGAGATGCTTCATCTGCCATCATGGATAAGTGGATGCCCAGGGCTTGGTGGTTCGATTCTGATAAAATTTTCGCTAACCCCTGTCCTTTAATTAACTTGGTGGGCCTTATATCCAAGTCATATTCTTGTATCTTCGCAATCCATCGTCCCCTTCTGCCTTCACTGTCTCCCTGCACTAGGATGTCCTTAACTGCTGCTGCGGGTACAAAAGCAGTCACATGGGATTGTAAAATGTACATGCGAAAGGCCTTTAAGGACTTTACCAAGGCATAAGCTTGCTTCTCAAGTATGTTGTATTTCAGCTCTGCGTCATGAAGAACTTGACTAAAGAAAGCAATGGGTTGTTCATACCCATCCCCATTCTTCTGTAGTAGGACCCCCGCCACGGTGTGAGGTGATGCAAAAGAGAAAATCATGAAGGGTTCGGTGAAGTTAGGCTTTGCTAATACTGGAGCTTCAGCAAATGCAGTCTTGATCCTGGCAAACGCCTGCCTTGGTTCTGGTGCCCATTTTACTTCATTGTCCTTCTTTAACATATCTGTGATGTGTCTAACTATTTCGGCATAATTGGGAATGAATCTTCTGAGAAAATTTATCCGTCCTAGGAATACCTGTACTTCTTTCTTGTTTCTGGGGAGAGAGATACCGTTTATAGCTTCTACCCTCTTAGGGTCGATTTTGACCCCATCTTTAGTTACTATATGTCCTAGGAGTTTACCCTCTTCTAATGCAAAGAAAGATTTCTGAGGGTTGAGAGAGAGTCCATACCTCCTGCATTTCTCAAAAGTCTTCTGCAAATGCTGAACATGCTCGACATCATCTTTTGAAAAGACCGTTATATCATCTAGGTACACCACCAGGAACTTATCCTGTTCTCCCACAAAAGTTATGTCCATCGCTCTCTGAAACGTAGCCCCTGCATTGATCAGTCCGAATGGCATCCTGGCATACATAAATGTTCCCCAGGGCATGGTGAAAGCTGTCTTTTCCTGGTCCTCC
This sequence comes from Pinus albicaulis, assembly GCA_034641835.2. Lineage (NCBI taxonomy): Eukaryota > Viridiplantae > Streptophyta > Pinopsida > Pinales > Pinaceae > Pinus > Pinus albicaulis. The sequence goes on along the minus strand of CM076578.1, from coordinate 1,187,771,324 downwards.
GGGAATACGGCCACTTGATTATAGCCCGAGAACCCATCCATCATGGACATTCTAGAGGCCCCTACCACCTTTTGCAGAATATGATCCATCTTTGGTAGTGGGTAGTTGTCTTTTAGAGATGCCCTGTTCAGGTTTCTAAAATCCACACACAACCTGATTTCACCGTTCTTCTTGCGTACTGGGACTAAATTGGCCACCCATTCAGAATACCTTAGTGGCACTATGATTTTAGCCTTCAGTAACTTTTTTATTTCCTGCTCAATCGATGGTAACAACAGGGGATTGATCTGCCGGAGCTTTTGGTTGTGGGGTTTTGCATCGGCTTTCAATGGAATTTTGTGCTGCATCACACCGATATCAAAGGTTTTCAAATCTTGATATGACCAGGCGAATACGTCTTTGTAGGTTTTAAACAGCTTTTGGTACAATGGTTTATATTCATCTGGGACTTTCTTCGACAGCTTCACAATCTTTGGATCTTCTTTCGTGCCCAGATTCAGATCTTCAACCTGGTCCTCAGTCACCATTTTGTTTGGCTGTAATGGGACATCATCCTTATTGAACAGCCTTTCCAGAGGTACCAACCCTCGAGGAATGACATTTCCCTTTAGCTGTAGGAATCTGTGACCAGCTATCTTCTCTTCTAGCTTGTCCCCTGGAATGTCTTCGACTTCTTCCTCTTCACAATTGTCGATCTCTAAGTTTGAAAACTCCCCCACAGTCTCCAAAAACCTCTTCACCTGCTCCTCATCTTCGAAGACCTGCCAGTGCTTGACATTATCAGAAATTGAAGGCCTGTATCTTACCTCAATTTCGTATCTCAGAAGAGGGTTCTGAGGTGGGCGGAATGTACTAGCAGCTACAGCCAAGGAGTCTGCCATTCTGTTGTACTCCCTGGGCATAAACTGAATGTTAAATGCCAGAAAGGAATTTTCCACGAGGTCCCACACTTCGTTCCTATAGGCTTTTAGCCTCGGATGCTTCGCTTGACACTGATTTCTCACCTGTCTCACCACCAACTCTGAGTCTCCCATCACCTTTAGACCTTGGATCTTCATGCTTCTTGCTGTTTGTAACCCCAATATGAGTGCCTCGTATTCAGCCACATTATTCGTGGCCTCGTATTCTAATTTGAAAGAGAGGGGGACCCATTGACCCATGGGTGAGATAAGCAACACTCCAGCCCCGTTTCCCTCTTTGGAATTGGCTCCATCAAAGTGGAGCATCCAGATATCAGATCCACGGTCCTGCTCTGATAGCTCAGTCTTTATCTGACAAAATGTAGGTTCATGAGCATATTCCTGATCTTCCTCCAGCATTAGACAGGAAAAATCTCCATCTCTACTGTAAACTGGGGAGTTTACTGAATCTCCTGCTTTTGTGACTGTCTTGACAAACCTAGTTTCTCGGTACAATCTCCTTTCTTGACCCCCAAAGACAGGGATGGTGGCGTAGGACAGATCCAGCTTGATAGACCCTCCAATTCTGGTTCCCCAAGACCTAGACAACAGCATGCCGAAGCGAGCTGGGATGTCAGCTACTACGATATCCATTACCACACTCTTGGCAGGAATCTGAGCCAAGGTGACTGCTAGGTCCTTGATCATGCCCAAGCACTTCACTCTTTTGGAGTCAAAGGAGTAGAGGTCTTTATATGGACGGGTGATTTGGAGACCTAACTGCTCCATGACAGACAGGGGCATCAAATTGTGGGATGCTCCTGAATCCAACATACAGTTGTGTAATAGTAAATCATGGATTACTAGGGAAACATAGAAAAGAGGAGTAGAGGGGTCCAATTCCTCGACATGGGGGCCAAACACTACCATAGGCCTCTCTTCTTGCAAATTAAGACTGTCTGGAATGTGTGAGACTTCAGGAGCTGAAATGAATGAGGAGACTTGTGACTGACATGCAGGCTGCTTCAACAATTCCGACAGAGGGACAGGGATTTTGACCTTTTCAAGTTCCTTTTGCAAACTGAAGGCAGACAAGGGCTTTTCTATCTGGACTTCCTTTTCTTTGGACTCTTTGTTTGGCAAGGCAGACTTGACTTCTTTAATGGAAACTTTATTCACAGGAGACACAGCTACTTGAGAGGAGGAGGGTATGTGACTATCATCTTGCAAAGGTTGGTAAAGGGGCTTCTTACCTCTATCAGAAGATTCTTTGGTATTGGCCTCTTTCTGTGCAGGTGCTGACCTCTGGGGTGCATCTTCCTCCTCATCTTGAGTGCGGGTCCTTTTCCTGGAGGACCTGAGGTCATATTTCCTGTTGAACTGAGCTTGCATGAAATCAACAAACTGTTTGCAGTAGTCATCGATTTCTGGCTCTTCGGCATCCTCATTATCCTTCGCTTCTGAGTGAGGTTGCAATGCATCCTCCTCACTTCCTTGGACAGGGCACTCTATGTCATCGATGTCTGAGAAAACCGGACATGTTTCATCTTGCTCATAAGAGGAGTCTTCAGGGGAAGCCTCCATTTGTCCTTCCAAGTACAAAGGGTGCGGTACTTGGTCTTGTGGCTCCTTCTGCCCCCTCTGCAGTATCTGCAAGGGAGGTTTCCTGTATTGAGGGTTGAACCCTCTATTTGGAGCATTCTGAAAGTTCTTTGGTGGAGAACTTTTGGCTTCCATCTCTAGCTTGACCAACTTGCTAGAGAGGTTCTTGATCATTTTATTCATCTCTTCGATCTTGTCGTTTGCTGAGTCTCTATCTTGACTTGAAGTGGACACTTCTTCCTTGCTTCTTCTTCTGATATCATGTTCTTGCTTTACTTTGGTCTTACCAGTCGAGACAAAGTTTGCTTCTATTTCCAATGCATCAGTCTGTGCATCATCAAGAGAGGTTGGCTTTCTCTCCCTTAGTGAGAAGCCAAACTCGGAATCAAATGCTGCTACAAAAACGACCTTGGCAGCGGTCTGATGGGGTTTCATCTCAGCTGGGAGGCTGTAATACAATTTGTTAAATCTTCTGATGAATTCTGATACCCCTTCATTGTGTTTCTTTTTAAGGGTGTTGGACTCGGTTAAGGTATCCCCATGATCTTTCCTATCTCCCCACTTTTTCACAAAAGCTTGTTCCATAGCCTCCCAGGTGTTGATGGAATCAACTGCAAGAGACTTAAACCACTTTCTGGCTTCTCCATCAAGGGACTGCACGAACAACCTCAGAACCACATCCAGATGTTCCACATTAAAGTTCTCTGCGAAAGAGCAGAAGATTTCAACATGCTTGTGAGCATCGACACCATTCTCCCCATTAAATCGAGGTAGAATCTTCAAATAGTCCTGCGGCATATCATTTAACACTGCAGGCAGCTGTAAAGGAGCATACCTGTTTTGTAAAAAGCCGGGTACATTCGCCATCAGGGGAGGCGGAGGTAGGATGAGAGCTTGAGCAGCGCGAGGTGGAGGAGGTGTTGTGAGTTGAGTATGAATAATGATGGGAATATAGTGATCAGCGGCTTGAGGACTTGATGAGGAGATAGGGCTGTTAACAGCAGACACTTCAGTGATCTCTTTGACCTCTTCAACTTCAGGGGTAGGATGAAAAGAATAATGTGGAGTACAACTAGACTCAGCTTCGTCTTTGATACGGGTACCTTTTCGGTAAGGGCTATCAGAGTAATAGCCAGTATCTCTTATAATAGGGTTAGAGCTTTGTATTTGGGCGACCTGAGAAGAGGAGGGCTGAAGATACGGGAAGTTTTCGAGGGAAAACTCAGGAATATCGGTATGAACTGGTGGTCTTTCTCTCCAGCCTCTTCTATGAAGGATTCGCTCTGGGTCAGACACAGAAGGTGTCTTCGACTGTGAAGTATCTGACCTTAGGTGTGGCTTTCGGGGAGCCAGGACTGCAAATAGGTTTATCTGAAATATAAATGTGGAGTCGCCAAGGTGAGGTATGCACAACTCGCAACTCTTCGTGCTCACCTAACTGAAGAGTGGACAGGATTTGTCGAGGCCCAGGGACTTAAATCTTTTCAACTTCGGTCCCCGGCAACGGCGCCAAAAAGATGTTGTAACTCCTAGAGACAGCCTAGAGTTGTTACAGACCAGTGCCTAGGACATCTTATGAGGTGTAGAGAGCAGGATATTTGAGACAACGTTTCATCCCTTAACGTGACAGAGCTCTTACGCTACCTTTTTTGAAACAGAAAACAAACTAAAATGGAACCAGAACTTCGGACAGTTTGAGGCATTTTAAATAACGCTGAACGAATGGAATGCTAATATTTAGATACTGCTGCTTCAGACAATCATAAGACAGATCAACATAATGAGGGCCAGATTCACGACATATGGCAGAGAAAGTAATTATAAACAATAGCGAAGCTGTATATCAAGAAGGGGATATCGGCTGTCACATAGATGATACTAAGGAGAACTTCATGGCATACAAATGGGCTTAAATATCTAAGAATCCACGCATACCAAGAGCTTTCGTCAATAACATTTCAATACAACCAACATAGTAGAAATACGAGTGAAATGCATGTGGCAAAATACATTACTCCTGAGCCATTTAAAGTGTCACACTGCTACAGACATAAGTATCAACACGATAAGTTCATATCAAAAGACAAAAGACACTCGCATTCCAGGATATAATATAAGAGAGATGAGCAAAGATGAGACTAACAATAGAGAGGCACACACACCACCATACAACCGTGTCCAGAATCCGTATTACAGTAAAGCTTCTTATTATTGAAACCCAATGGGCTCCTCCGGGCAGTATCCAAATTGTTCACAAAGCAGACGCACAGGAAATTCTAATACAATCAATTTTCTGAAGAAAAATGGAACCTGGCATCATTCTTTTTCCTGTATTATATAGCCTTCTCTCTGCCTTTCATCGAGAAGATATTTTCTGAAAATATCTTTCTCGCATGCTCAAAATTGTTAACAATCATTATCAAAACCACAAAATGGCATGATGGGGAAGACAACTCTTCCATCATGCGTAACAGGCCCCGGGCCAAACTTAAAACCAAAATGTAGATCATTGTTCAAGGTAAAAGTAAAAATGCAAGAGTGGGAGGAAAAACCGCCCACTCGGAAATTTAAATCAAACATAACTGAAATGAAAGTAAAGGCCGTTAAGGCCATGTCATGAATGAAACATAATGTGTCATGAAAGCTGTTGGGTCGAGGCTGTAGTAGACGCCGGAGGAGGTACATCGGTGGAAGGACTGGCATGCTGAGCCAGGAACTGCGTTAACCTCCGTTGGCTTTCTGGATTTGGCTCTGACATCTCTGAGAGTCTCTCCACCCTGGTAAATGCCTCGCCGAAGGTGTGGATGTCTGCGTGGGTGGGGAGATGGTACCGGATCATGTGGAGGAGACTAAACTCCTTCTGTAGGGCTGTGATGATGGTAGTAGCTTTAAGCTGAGTTCCTTTGCCTATCTGAAGATCTGACCGATCCCGTTCTGCCTCTAGAAGTGCTGTGTATTTGTCGGGGTGTATTAGTACGGCAGGAGCGTTTGGTTCCCAACATGAAGGGAGGCCCGCAGTGGTGATTTCGTTCCATACCTTGTTGAACTGTTCCACCATGTCAGCGACCCGTTGGAGAGCCTTTGAAGCTGCCGATCGAGCCTCCTCTTTTTCTATAATCTTCCGACATTCATTGATTTCCATAAATCTGCTGGGAATGTCATGTTTTACCACGTCAGTCGCTCTCAGTGTATAGAGAAAAGATATATAAATTCCAGCGTGGCGGGCTCTAGTTGGCAGATTATCCCCGGCCTCCTGTAATCTCCTATTAAGGTATGGAAGGGTAGATTTTAGCTCTCCTATCATTGTTAGGAACTCCCATTGTTCAGTCACGGCCATGATTATATCTGACCAGATCAAGCTTCTGGCCTCGACCAGGGTGATATTTCCCTTCGCCTTACTCTTCAGCTCAGCGATGATCTGTTGTTGCTCAGTCGCAGTCTTCTTTCCTTCCTCCACTTCTCTTCGCAGCCCTTCAATAGTTCTGACCTTCTCAGCCAGGGCGCCCTCCAGTTCTTCCACCTTATGCCTTGCTGTCGTTGTTTGCTTCCCCAGCACTTCTATCTCAGCCATAGCTGTGGATAGTTGTGCTGTTGCTGATCCTGTCCCACTTGAGGTCTCGGCTGCATGACAACTGTGTGTGTCCCAGCGGGTCTGCAGCTCGGTAGCTCTGCATTCCAGATCTTCCATTCTTCTGACCATTTTTTCTTTCTCCTCTCTTTCTTTGGAAAGCTTGGCCATCAGCTCGTTTTTCTCCTCCTCCACGTGCACCAGTTCATCGGTCTGCATCGGATGTGAAGCCGGTATGCCAGACCGTTTCCTAGCCGCTGAAATATCCTTCTCCAACTTGGCTATTAATGCCGCTTGCATTCCCTTCCCTCCGTCGTCTGAATTCTTAATCTGCTCTTTAAGGACTCGCACCTGGTGTGCGTTAGCACGATTAGCACTCTGTTCTGCGGCAAAAGAGTTATTCAGGACGTCGTATTTTTGCTCTGTCTTTTTTAGGGCAAGGGTGATCTGCGAAATCTTATCCTTCATCATGTCGCAGATTGTCTGGAACAGGTCATTCAGGTCCTGTACCGGAACCTTCTTCATGTCGACAACCAATTCGAGCACCTTGTAGCTAGGAACGTCTGAATTCGGGTCCAGGATAGCCTCGGTCATAGAAAGTACCAGGTCTTCGGTGTCTGCATTAACCGAGGCAGAGATTCAGGTGTGATATTTCTCCACGAAACCTCCTAGTTCGGCCCTGTATTTGTCTCAGACGGTTTTATTGGTCAGCTCCCTTTCTTTTGTCTTGGAAGGAGGAGGCTCGATGACGGCCTGAGTGACTTCAGTGTAGTCAGAGGAGGCGACGCTATCTCTTAGAACCACTATCCCTGCCTTGCCTTTATCAAACTCTCCGAATTTCGTGAAGGGCTCCAGAATTATCCCTTCCCCGATGACCTCAAGCCACCTAGTGGCCACCACTGGGTGGTGGCGCTCGGGAAGTACCAGCTTCTGCTCATTTCCCCACTTTGTTCCGCCTTCCTTCTTCTCCTGTGGCGGATGAGTCCGTCTCCATGCAAAGCTTATAGGCCAGACTTCATAATTAGCCTTCCACTCCAGAAATGGCCTGGATTCATGAACGTAGGGCGCAGACCTGTTTCTCTTTCTTTTATTTGAAATAATTTCCCGTGGGTCATAAGCCCAACTTTCCCCTAATTTTAGATCCAAGTTCTGCAATATTTTCTCAACAATCGGGAGGGCATATCTAGAATTTACAACAAAGGGGCGAATATTGTCGGGAAGCTTCAGGATGAAGCCTTTCTTAGCGGGGACGAAATGAAGCTGGTCAGCTTTGCGGGCTTGCCGGATGTATTCAAGGCGTGGGCTCGTCGGACGAGCATTTGGGAGCTCGTAGGGGGCTACTTCGGCTCCATAGACACGGATTTCGGTATACTCCTCTGATAGAAACCAATCGCCAGTACACTGGTACTTCCCAGCCTGTAACCAGCGCTTCATCTCTGGGAAAACCCTAGGAGAAGGTACATCGTGAATGATGGTGTAAACAATGGACATGAAAGGGTATTCCACCCAATGAGTGTAACCCTCCCCCTTAAGCGATTGTGAACGGAGAAATTCAGTCGAAGGCAGCTAGATAAACGAGAATTTTCAGAATACGTCCGGTCCAGCCCCAAATGATTAAACTTGTCTGCATGCTGGAACAGGAAGAGGTAGAAAACAAACGAACAAAAACGAAACTTTCGGGCCTTGGCCAGCTCCCGAAATTGGTTCCGGATGGTAAAACACCAGCGAGGGAAACACAGAATATCCGATCATAACCCCCATTACGAGTCATAAGCCACGGGCTCGAATGCATACCGGGAAGCGTTGTCGGGGGTCCCTTCTCCCAGGAGGCCGGCAATGAGGGACAGGACTGTTCGGACCTCTTCATTAAACAGACTCAATGGGAAAGCCTCAACCGGAGGTAGGGTCGTCGCCTGATCGACTGTTATGGCAGCTATGAAGGCACGGCGGGCTTCCCTCGACAGTTTATTAAACTGTGCGAGCAAAGTTTCATCTTTGAAGCTGAAGTAGGCATCACTGGAAGGGAAACGGAGAGCCTGCCTTATAATATCGGGAGAAAGGGAGAAGATTATGCTACCCTGAGGGGAAATGAAGGCATCACGCTGTGAATCGTAGGAGTCTCTAAGCCAGACAATAAAATCGACACAGGAATGGACTTGGGGGGTAATGTAGTGATAAAAACCGGACGCGACAACTCGGAAACGATCAGCGCTTTTACAGTGGCGGCCGAACAGTAGGGGCTTGATGTTCCGTATATCGAAAGGGTATTTAGGGTCACAGATACCCGCCTGCAAGTCACGAAGGGGTTCAAAACCAGGAGGGTTTCTAGACTCATGGAGTTGGGGAGTTTCAGGTTCGTTCTTCTTGAGGCGTCCCCTCTCCCCATGGCGGTTATTCAACAAATTCGGAAAAGAAAGGGAAAATAATGGGAAACAAAAGACGAGAAAATGGATTACCTGAAACGATAAGGAGTGACAATGCTTGGGAAAACGACGAGGGGAACTGTGACAGTGAGTTGGGCAAACCCGGCGCTCTTCCCTACTTGGTAATCGCCGTGCAAAACTACCTGAAAATAATTTACCAGAGAGGAATACGAGAGTTTTTACCATTTGGGAGGACTGTTTAGGTTAAAAGGTGAAAATGTAAGAGAAGAGAGGGCAAGTGTCGTAAGGACACTGACACTGAGACACGTGGCGCGTGCGGATTGGGTAAATCTAGATATAGGTGAGCGCCTCGTGTCGGGTTAAACGCTGGTACGGGCCCTAGTACCAGCTGTCCTAATGGACTTACCTTACCGTTGTTCCATATGCGCTATCCACTTTTAACACGAAGGACTTCCCCTTTGCCGGACTAACGCTTATTTTCCTCACCTGAGCGGGCCCACCTTAACTCTACCACGATATAAAATCTCTTGGCCCAACCCTGTTACCACTTCTCCGCCGTGAAGCCCAGCCACGTGTCGCAATTCCGCGGGGGTAAGGGCCTTGTCCTTTCCCCACGGCTTGACCCCCCCGGAATTTCTACGTACTGCAGTCATGTATAATCAAAGGCCTTCTCTCGTATATGAGTTGATCTGCAAAGGCATGTCCCCCGTACCTTTGTGCCAGTCGTTAACTATTGTTCCGCCTCTCCTTACTTAGCGCCATTTATCCATTGGTGTCAATATATGTGCGTTTTACCACCCTTTTTCCCCTTTCGGCCTGATTTGATTTGGCACTTGCTACTTGGCATATAACTTTAGTGTGACCGGTTCATCTTTTAGGGACTTTCGTGGCTATTGCTGAGAATTGAACAACAGAGTGAGTGTGTAGCACTTAAAGGAGGTCAACCATGAGATAAATTATTTTTGTATGGAGTGAGTGTGTAGCACTTAAAGGAGGTCAACCATCATCGCAAGTCTCAATCACATTTTGGAAAGTGCTTTCAAGAAAAAGTTGTCTTTATTCTGCATGAAGGAAGCAATAAAAAACTATGAGTGTGTGGTTGTTTTTTTTTTTCAGAAAGAAAAAAACGTTGGTTATATTGATGTATATAAACAGTACATAGTCAAATAATCTCAGCTGTAAAGAGACACACAGCGAGAAATCCACCATCTATTGCCCCAGTGAAATCTGCTCATAACAACAGGTCAGAGCAAAAAATGAATGGGCATCCACATAAACAGGTCAAGATCCAACCCGTGTACAAATTACAATAATCAAAATGAGTATCAGAAGATAATAGGAATTGTCCAATTACAACTCCAATAGCCAGATATGATTTCAAAAAGAAAGCAAAACTCAAGAAACATCAATAATGGTTTGGAAGTAGAAAAGAGTGATACTCTTGAGTATGCGAATAGATATGAAAAATATGATATAGCAAGCCTGTTCATAATAGTTTTGAGCAGCATGAACGACGGTTCAGCTTCATGTAGAATATATATGCTGAAAGGCTGCCACATTGTTGATAGAATATAGTGTGTGGTTGTTTCATCCCATATTGGCATCAAAAATCTTGAACGCAGAAACGTACAAAAGCTTCAACTTGACTTCAATGAAAAATAGTGAATATATATGTGCTTGAAATGTTGAATACAATAATGCCCTGCAATATCACGCTTTGAATTTTCGTGTTGTTGAGGTGGAGCGCCGGAAGAGCTTGGCATTTAGGACGTGTTGTGTAGTGGTTGTGTTAAAGATATTTGTAGCGTGAAGAGCTGCGTTGAAAACCTGAGTGAAAGACCTCAAGAATTAATTACGAAAGTGCACCAGATAAATTTAATTCATTTAGAAGAAAGTGGCATGGTTGGAAAGTAATTCAAAGGTAAAAACTATAACGTGGGCACTTTTTTATATATTAAAATATATTACTTCATGCTTGAAAAGTGTTAATGAATTAGGAAAGTTGTTTTCATAAAGAGATAAGGTGTCTAATGGAGAGATAGGGTGATAAATATTTTTTTCCCTTTTTATAAAGTAACTTCATCATGGAAGTTTAAAAGAAAATGTAAGTGATTTGAAAAAGGTGTATTTTTAATTATTTGTGATTGTTGGTAGAGATAAGGAGTGGATAGAAATATATATTTTAGAGATAGTGGAGACATATTGAGTGTGTTTTAATGAAATTTTTGAAGTGATTTTGTGGAGTGATAAGGAGAAATTGTTTTTGTAATTCTGAAGTGATAAGTATTGCCTTTGTTGTAAATCTTTGGAGTGATAAGGTTGTGACTCTAGGAAGTCATTGAAGTAAATTATTGTTTGAAAAAGGGTTCGAAAAAGAAACATATTGTAATTGAAAAAGTTTCTCTTGTGTGTAAGAGCTCATTGTAACTTGAATCATAAACCGATTAGTTTTTGGTGATAGTGTCCTAGATCCACCTGAAATTGAATAAGGGGATCTTAGGTACACCGTCTGTAGTGAATGCATGTGCATGACTTGTGTCTAGTTTTTTGAAACTCTCTTTGTAACATGGTACACAAAAAATTAACAACTACATGCACATAAGCAAGCTTAAGTATACGAGTCATCAAACTTAGTAATCTAGCTTTTGTAATCAAGCTTAAGTATACGAGTCATCAAAATTAAGTAAGCTAGCTTCTGTAATCAAGCTTACATACACAAGCACAAACAATCACATGAATTTGTGCAACACATAATCAAGTTGATAAAGAAGTATTCTATAGCCACATTCCACAACATTCAATCAAAGAATTCAAGTTAAAGACGCTACAAAATCAAGCATTCCAAGACAAGACAACATCAACAACACTTTTTGTATCACTTGCAGATAAACGTTTTTGTAACTGAGTTTAATTATCAAGGTACATTCTCGGTTGAAATCGACACCCCAATTTGAATTGATAAGGTGGTCAAACTAAGGCAATTAATTCAAGTAAGTGTTCAACTAAGTCATATTATTTTAACTTGTCCTTTGTCTTTTGGGTGCATTTTTTTACAGTGTTGGACACCCTTTTCCAATAAACACAATCAAGTCAGTACAAATTTCACAACATCAAGCAAGCTAGCGTGAAGTTCATTGAAGAAGCAATCAAAGAAAGCGAGCAAGTTCAACTCTAACGCAAGTAAATTTCATATTCAAACAACAATCAAGCAAGTTGAAATATACAACACGCGAGCATGAGTTCCAGTGAGCGTGAAACAAGCAAAACAAGTTTCACCAAGCAAGATATCAAGAAAATTCAAAAGAAAGCGAGCGTGTAATTCAAATCAAGCGAGCTAATTCAATCCAACAAGTTCAAATCAAGTGATAAATTTCAAGACAAGCGAGCCTGAATTCTAGCAAGTAAGTTCACATGGTGAACCACATCCAGCTATTACAAGTTCATCACAATTTGATCCTATCAAGTGCTGAAGACATGGTGCAAATCAACAAAGCAACTCTTGCTGATATTTCACAACATCTACAACAAACAAATGAAACAATTGAGTTCCTTCAATTAGAGTACAACTACAACAAAATAAGTTGCAACAGAAAAGTGATGCTTCTAAGTCATTCACCCATCCATATGAATATAAAAATGATGATTCCAAGCCATTCATCCAAACACCTTCAAGTGTCGAAGTTGTCCAAGTTAAACTATCTTCCAAGCCTATCATCGAGCCATGGGAAGAAATTCAAAGTAACAGAAATCAATGAGGATTAGGATATTTCAAAGATGACGACAACTGACATATCCCAGATTATTCAAATCCCATCAAGTTCATCAGTACATGCTTTCTTGAAAAAATCACATCAACAAATTCTACGAAAGTTACAGACAAACTGACATGCACGCAAACTGAAGTTGCAGTCAAACCAAAATTCTCACATTTTCAAAGACCATGTCATATGGAAGATCATTGTTTTTATCTCCATCCTTCTCCCCTTTGTGGAAAGCCGAATCATTCATCAGAGAAATGTTGCAGCCAAAACCAACCGGCCAGATTGAAGATCAATTATGAATGTATTGATCATTGGGAATGATCGTCAGCACTCAAAATATTGTATCAGTTTTATAAGTGAATTCAATCACACTTATTTAAGTCGACAACCAAAAGAATATGGTACTCTCATGCAGTTAAACGGGGGAGTATACCAGTGCAACACTCTTACACTTGAAGGGGGGAGTTTAGAAATAATTTGTAGATGATTGGCTCTCCTTTCAACTGACAAAGGGGGGAAAATGTTAATGAAATTGATGGTGGTTGTCCGACTGAAAATCTCTACAACATCAGCAAAGCAGCCAATGGGCATCTTCATTAGCTAGTGGGAATCAATAAATTCACCAGCGAGCGGTCATCAACAAAAGCAGCCAGTGGGCATCTTCAACAACCAATGGGCGTTCAAACATCTACGAAGCCAATTGGCATCAATAATGAAAAGTTTTCAACAACATCAACAAAAGAAACAATGAGTTTTTTTTTACATCATCAACCAGTGGGCTATCATCTTCAACAAATTTTCCAGTGGGTGTCTTCAAAATTTTTTCAATGGACAAGAAGTTTCGCCAGTGGGAATTCTCAAATTTTGTCAATGGACAAAGGATTTTGATTTCAAGAAAAGGACAGATGGATCCTTTTTCAGCTTGGCACGTGATGAAGTTGTCAAGCAAAATTCAGAGATGAATCAGACATGGAGCTAACTCATGGTCTCTTCAGATTGCAGTTTTTTCAGCATCCACCTTTGGCGGTTTTTCAAGAAATGTTTTTGAGGATCAACATGAGAACTTGGAATATGGTTCCTCATTCTTATTTTGGATTTATCATTGGGGGGAGGGGGGATGTTAGCCTCACTCTCATGTGAGAAAAGAAATTATAAATCCAAAAAGACAATTAAATTAATTATTCTTGAAAATTAGGAATTTATGCCTAATTTTCTAGATTAAGTTGGTTCCTCTTAAGTAGGAGTAGTTTAGGCCTACCTAGCTTAGCTCCTAGATTAGTGTGTAGTTGATATATTTTCTCAACCAAGTTGTCCAAGATAGACGCACTATCTTGAGACAAACTTCCTCTTCTATTTATTTATATCATAACCATTGTTTGAATAATGAGAGAGAGGAACGTCATGAGGCTCTCAAGCCTTTTCTGCCATGTCTGGTGTATGTATAATTTTCTATGTCTCTGGTGTTTTTATGTGTTTTATTAGTTAATTTATTTTCTACACCCACATGGATTGTCTAACCTTGAAAATGATCCAGGCATCTAGAAACTTTCTTAATTCCTTCTGAATAAGGGGCTCCAGTGTTGGATGAACTTTTCGTAGCTTCTGCCTGACCAATTTCACCCCTTATTTTATAAGAATCACGTGCTAGATGATTGATGTATCGTAAGTTTTTAAATCATCATATGTCCAAGAAAACACATCCTGATACTGCTGAAATAAATGAATAAATGATTTTCACTCATGTGGGGAACAAGTGCCAAGATTGACATACTTAGAATATTTTTGGGTTCCCAAATTGACTTGTTTAGATGCGAGATTTTAAATTTGAGTCATTTTGTTTTTTGGCCCTCTAAACAGGTTCTGCGAGTCATATAACTTCTCGAGGGACACCACACCTTTTTCCATAGTGTTTCCCCTCGGTGCTTGAGATGCTTCTTGCAGATATTTCTTGTGCTAAGCCTCCTCTATGGTGACGTCTTTAAATACATCAACATTCGCCATAAAATGTAGTATCTACTAGTTGTCATTGAAAAAATGTAAGATAGTGACATTGTTAGGTAGATATGGTTTATATAGAATTTCAATAGAAAAACCATTTATTAATAGCAGCATCCTAGCAAAAACATTTGCTAATGTATATGTCATTGTGTTTCTAACTCTTGGAACAAAAACAATATTGAAATATTTAAAATGATTAACCAAACGCCAGACCTCCTATTGGTAGTTTTTGATATGACGTGAAACACAGTGTATAATATCTCGTACTTGACAAGTGACTACCTCTGAGTCACCAATTACCTTCAGAAACTCTACCTTCATCTCTATATATTTCTTCAATCTAAGTAAGAGTGCTTCTTATTCTGTAGTTTTATTAGTGCATTTGAACTCCATATGACATGAAAGTACATGTTTCTTATTCTATAGGTCTGTCAGGACACAACTGGCTCTGGAACCATCTTGCGTCTTAGAACCATCAAAGTAAATAGTCCAAAATTTACAAGCTATGAAGCCATTTTCTGTACAATTTCTACTATTATTACTAGTAATTCTATGTACATATATATTACATAAATCATTTTCAGTAGCTAGAGAAAAAGGAAGGAGCTCCAATTGTGTATTTGCTGGAATCAATGGTGGTTGTGTGAGATACCACCCTAGGTCAATTTCCAAAAATACATTACCGAAAATTAGATAGGAGAAAGTGACCGACTCATTTTTCCCTTCGAAGGATGTGACCATGTATTTCATGTAAGGTTCTATTTCCACCCAGATATGATTTTTCTTTTCCCTATAGGGAAGCCACAGATGTGACCAGTCGGTTGCAAAATATCCTTGTAATTTTCTTGACTATTCTCTATTAAGAAGAAAACCATATTCTTTTAGTATGTCCAAAATTATGATATTGGAAAATATCCTTGTAATTTTCTCGACTATTCTCTGCTAAGGAGAAAACCATATGCTTCTAGTATGTCCACAATTATGATATTTATACATTGGTGAACTCGACCACCTTTAGACAATACGATAAACACATTTCTAAGTTCACAAATAGCCTAGACCAAAGATCTATCCAGCTTAATAATATGTTCCTCTATGTTGTCCCATTTGGCATTTATTTTCTTTTCAACATACAGTGGCATTACATTTACAAATGCACCAGTGTCAACTAAACAATTGTGAACATTGTAATTGAAAGATTCAAAAGTCAGTAGAAATAGAGGGAAAAATGTATTAGCTTCTAATATTGCAGTGTTCACGAATGACTCCAGGGGACCAAAAGACTTACCAGATACCTTCTAGGAAGAAGAAGCATTTTTTCCTGACAAGTCTTGGTCAAGGGATCAGACAAGCAATTTCTGGTAGCTTTCTATTCTTGAGAGGTCAAAGATCGAAATATTTGCACGTGATTTCTTCATATCCTCGACTATGTTGTAGTAAATTGCAATAGAGATTGTTGAAGTGTCTGGAGGAGTGAATTTTCCTGGAAATTCTGACATGATGGTCTTACTTTTAGTTTTGGTTGAATTTTTCCTTTTTGTGGAAGCATTTATAGACTTGTTTGGAGCTTGGCTGACGGAAGGAGTGAGTTTCCTTAAGAAATTTTCTTTCATATTTTTCCTAGTAATCTCTTGGTCAAGAACATTCCCTTGAATTCTCAACTTATATTGGTTGTTATGCATCTGAGTCGGGGCCTCAGACAGTTTTGGTTCATCTGTGTTTTTCTTCCCAAAATTTAACACATAAATGAAAGTATTAATTGTGTTTTCAACACTTGTAGCCCCTTCAACTGCCTCAGATTCTTCCTTTTCTTCTTTTTGTTTAGTATGCTCATCTGCAAGCACTCAGTCAATAATATGCGAGGTCAGAGCGTTCATGCTATGATTCCATCATGGGCATGTATTTTCTGAATGATATTCTTGGTGAAAAGAAAAATGTTGTTCCATGCCCATACTCTCGACATTCAACACAACATTCGATCTTTGTGCAAACTTAGCCAACCAAGTATTTTGTTTTTGTTGTTATGGAACTTCTTCAAGAATTTAAACTTTGGGGGCTTGCTACTAACAGTGGTATTTCTTTTCCTTTTCTTCAATTCTACCAATTCATTGGATGTGTTCTTGATAGCGTGGGTCAAGATTTCTATATCAGTAGCTTCTTTGTCCTTAGCCTTTCTTGAAGAGGCCTAAGACCTTTTCCTTGTATCCTTGGATTCTTTATATGACTCATCATCAATGATGACATGATTGCATGCAATTATTTCTCAACATCAATGGATTCTTCTAAATTTTTAGTTAAATTTTCTTTCGATGTTCTCTTTACAAATTGTAAAATTCTTACTAGCAATGTAGAAGTATAGTAATCAATTGTGATGGAGGCATGAGGTGTCCTATCTGGAGGGAATTCGTTCAATATCTGATTGAAACTCTGATTAAATTCATTTATATTTTCTTTTTCCCCCATATTTAGATTCACTATCTCTTTTAATAACATGGCTAGGGTTTTCTCATTTGCAAACTTTTCAAGGAACAACTTTTTAAACCCCCTCCAATTTTGAATTGAATTCATAGGAAGGCTATGATACCAATAATTTTCTCTATAACTAAGATACAATGAAAGGGTTTACATGAAAAAAATCATAATGTACCTCAAGCATCTGCAGGTGTATGTATAAATTATCCATATGGTCTTTTGATTTGAGTGCCTTTTCACTATCATATTTTGTTAACAACTTTTCGGGGTGTCTTGGCATCTTATGTAAAATAATCAGAAGGGAAAGTGGACCCTGAGTCATCCAATATAGATCTTGGTTTTCCATGTCTTCATATGTATCCTCCTCCTATTCATTAGAATGTGAGGGATCTTCTTCCGCTTCCCCTTGTCCGCCTAACTCATGGAAAGTGTTTTCTAAAAGCACAACGTTGTACCTGTCACCCCCATTAAAATATGGAGGAAGATTTTGTTTTTTTGTATTTTCTCTAGATTCTGCAAAACTTCGAGAGTAATGAAAACCAAATATTCTACTATAGAAACCATTATCCTTGTGGGAGTGGTTTCTTTCTTCTTCAGAAAATAAGGAATATTATGTGCTCCAAGAATCAATCTGATAGCCTTTATGAACTTATGAGTTATGGGTTTAATTTATCATATGTGCTCGTAAGAAATATCACAAATTTGTTTAGGGTCGGGTTTAGAAGATCTTCCTGCTTTAGGAATATGAGTCGAAGAAGTGTTTGGAATGTTTATTCCTTGTCTAGTGGGGGTATGATGTGGGTTGGTGGAGTTATCAGACATAAAAATATGGCTTCCCCCCTTCTAGTGCCAGAAATGTTAATAGTACTGGACCTTCCAATATTCAAGGGGGGTCTCCCTGATATGCAGTCCCAACTAGACCTCAAACGATTTGGGATAGGAGCCCCATTTGGAATACGACCTAATTTTTGTCTACTTAAATAACTTCCTTGTATTTTGCTATCATTAAGAGAGAGAATCACATATGTGCCTCTGAAAAGCAAGCTAGTGTGCCTAGTGAATGTTCATTTACAAGTGCATCAAGGTTCTTCTACCGCAAGGGGGAGAGAAAGTGAGCCCCTTGGAGAGAAGTAATAATACCACCCTATTACAAAAATATGAATGTTTCGCCTAACATTGAGTAGAATATTCCACATGAATATCATGAACGTTATAACCATTACAACACATTCTCAATAGAATAAGCACTAAAATAATCTAAATAGTTCAACTACCTTAGTACTGGTGAAAGAAAACATGAACCATGAAAATTCACAAAATATAATCTTACAAACATATATAATCCATGTATGAGAACATGTTGGCCATGAAGGCTTAAAATATTAAGTAAAAGTCTCAAGATGTATGAATACAATGAACATCACTTTCTCCTATAGTGGAGTGTTCGAGCCACTACCTACTCCCTGAAAGTACTAACTTATCTATCTTATGCCTTATGGGATAAGCCAAGGTTAAAATTCCTTTACATGAGAGATGAGGATATATTTATAACTTGAGAAGTGACCTTTCATATATGCATAAATCTTGACTTTCTAACTTCTAGTGACCTTTATACTTATACAACCTTTGAAGTTCCAAATGACTTTTGAAATTACATATGACTTTTGGTATTACATGTCCTTTGGACTTCCATGACTCTTTAATTCACACATGAATCTTGGAATTCTACTTTTTTGTCTTTTACAATGATTACAATAATACATATTTGTGTTCCATTTCATCGTATGATGAAACTTGACACATCACTATCTTGGATGACGGGGACTGACGCTGCCTGATGACATGGACTTGCTTTAGTAGTGACATGTCTGCCATTGTGTATGTTCTTTATGGTCAACTTCTCATGGTTCTTCCATCCTTCGAAGGGTATTTAAACTTTGGAGTCTTCATGGTGCTTTGATCATCAAGTTTTAGGTGTGTTATTGGTTCTTCTTGCGCTTCCTTCATTTATGATATTTTTTCAGTATTCTGTGTTACTTCTTTCCACTAGGTTCCTGTAATACCTATTTCTGAAATCAGTCATGACGAGCAACTATAAGTCTGAAAATATCCCACTCTACCATATTTTATGAACATTTTCCTCTTCGTGCCTTTTTGGTGCGCTTGAAATAGTTAAGGGAGCTACACGGCATAAGGGGGCACTCTAAAAGTTCAAAGGGAATAGAAGGAGATTTGAGGCTTTTCCATGTGCTCATGCACGCTAAGGAGGAAATCAATGAAGACAGGGCGCATGTCAAAAGAATGAAGGATGAATGGGAAAGATTTGGGCTCATTTGTTCATCCAGACTTGGTTCCAAATTGTCTAAGTCTGGATGATTAAACGAAGGGTGGCTAAGATGAGTTCTAGACACAAAACTATGTGGGACACATACTAAATCATTGATAAAACTTAGAAAAATGTGTTTAAAAACTAATATACATGAAATCACAACTTTATGCACATTCCCTAAGTACAAACAGTGAAGTGTGAGTGACTGCGACCCAAAAGTATCGTTTTACAACAAGAAATGTGTTGTGACCATTAAATGCATATAAGGATATTCAAATCAATGAGACGACAATTAATAACACTTAAGAACACTCGAAACATATGAATCAACACAAACAACTCTTTAAGACCAAGGAGACACTCGATACGACAATGAGGTAGGCTCAAAAATTCAAATGTACTGAAATTTTGGAGGGTGTTGTAGGAGTGAAAACAAGACAATGCTACACTTAAATCAATTAATTAATGGTTTTGTCTTGTTAAATTTTACTGCATGAAAGTTTGATTTATGTGTATATCAAATGAAGAATAAGGCTAGACGATTGACTATCTTTGTGACCCAATTTCATATCTTGACTCGATATGGTTTATACCAGTTCACGTTAGGCTAAAAGCTAACATTTTAAAACTATTCTCAATATTTTTAATTCTTAATTTTAATATAGATTTTAAATTTTTAGTGTGAAGCAAGTGTGCAAAGAAAGTAACAGGAACCTCCCCCACTCCATACTTAAATACTAGATATTTTGGTGTATTTAGAAAGGTTGTGTGGAGGGGTTTTCGTCCCTTTCTTTGCACACACATTCCTCATACACACTTTCTCTCGCACTCTCCACACAAATTTTATTTGCACACCAAAATAGAGATTATTATCCTCATAGCATAACTTGTCTATGTAAGTTTGTAGGAGTTCATATTCCTAAGAATATATCGCAATGGCAAGGAAAACCATTTGGTGTTGTTAATGTGTAGGCCAAAGCATTATGTAGGGAAATATATTACCTTTTGACTATCCAAATATTCTAGGAAAGGAGGCCTATTCTATTAGTCTGCAAACAAGGAGAATTAAACTATTGAACCATCAACATAATTCCCCCACACACAAGAACGCATTGAACGAACCTTGAACTAAATGAATTGCACATTAAAATGAAGTGTTTGAGTTTTAAAGTTTTTACGGGAAATGAAATAATCAATTAATTAGTGGTTTTAGCTTATTATTTTGTGTGAGGAAGAAGTCTTGTGCAGGAAAATGGGTATGCGGAGAAAGGAACATAAAATTTCTTCTGCAATGTTCCATATCTCCGCATACATTTTCGTGCACTACATATTAATCAATTAATTATTGGTTTAGTATTATTAAAATTTTGGGCATGAAATTTTTTGGTTACATGTATATTGGATGCAAACCAAGGGTCGAATATTAAATGTCCACACTACTATGTTGAGAGGGTTCATTTTATTTGAGCTTCTTAAATACTAAGTGCATTTATGATTTCACATTTGTCAATTAAATAGTTATATAAAACGAAGTTTATTTTTAATGTATATGAGAACGAAGTGGTGTGTGGGAGAATAGGTGTCCTGAGCAAGGAACAAAAATTGTATTTGGTGATGTTGCGTGCCTCTACATACATTCCTTTAAACTACATATTAATGAATTGATTAGAAATTTTGGCATAAATAGGGTATCATTCAAATGCTTAATAGCATTTACTCTGAAACGTTTTGTAATGTTCATTAGTTCATCGTACATCATATCTAGTATCCATTCTAACAAATTGAAATGATTTGTAGAGGAGGATATGTGCAAGAGAAAATTTATTTTACCACATTTTCACCTCTGGACAAGATATCCCTTTACACACTTCTACACATTGTAAAACATCAACTTTCATGGTATTTGACACACATATTTTATCATTCTACAACAATTTTTTGATCAAATGTCATGTAAGATAAATCAACTTCCGACACCCTGCACATATTCCCCCTCCATACACTTTTTCTGCACACTGTAAATCGTCAATTTTCACATTATTTGATAGACATATTTTCTCATTCTTTAGCAACATTTTGACAAAATGTCACATTAACACAATCAACTTCCTACACTACAAGCTAGCGCATATTAAAAAATTAATTAAGGCTTAATGTTACAATTGGTAAATCAAATTTAGCACTTACTTTATCTCTACACATAGTCACATGCCTTTATTCTTCTACCACACAAGTAATAAGTTCCTCCAATTATATAATTATGGTGAATTACGACTCTATGTTCATGTTGCATCTATATCTCATAGTATGAAATATTTTTTCCCAACAAATAGAATGTTACGAGTTTTTGTTAATCTCAAGTTTTCATTTATGCAAAAAAGATTGCATTTTCAAGAAAAACTTGAAAAATTCTTACTTGCTTCACTTTTACCAGATTTATTGACCAGTAGTTAATTAGAATTTAAAAAAAACATTAAAAATTGTGAAAAAATGCTTCACGGCCCAGAAACGAAAAGAAACATGGATCCATAAAACTTTCAGGATTAGTACACAACCAGGAGCCATTAACTATGTGTAATATTCCCAATTTTCAATCAGTTAATTGGAATATTAGATTTCTAACTTTTTCTAATTAATTAAGTAAATAAGAGGGTGGAGGGACCCATAAACCCCATAGAGTATGGAGTAGTGGAGAAACTTCTTAATGAAGAAAGAGTGGAGATCATGGGGCATTAATGAAAAAACCATGGAGATCATGGAGGAAGTCAAATGAGATCGTGGTGCATTAAAAGTAAGATCATGGAGCACTAATGATGAGATAGTGGAGGATGTTAGTATGAATCTTAATTCCAAGTGTATGAAAAAATACCACTTTAGCTGTGCATAAAAAATAACCCTAACAACAAAGATGGCTGCCAATATCTTCAGATCTACAATTAGGTGATCAAGATAAATGCTGCAAAAATCTAGATCTATGCATTAGAAGACCTTAAGCAGTAAATTAAAACTAGATTTACTCCATGCATCCAATAGACAAGACAATAATATGTTGAATGAATTTTATATTAAGGGCACCTGGGAAGAAAACATAGAAGGATGTTACCAGTTCTCCTCAATGGATGGGTTCTTGTAAGTCCTCAGCACTTCAGATCTAAAATTCCTCTCTCTTGATGGTGTAGAAAACCCAGACAAAAATGGAACTCAAAGGGAGCTCACAATCAAAAAGATAGAAAAATATGAAAATGATGGTGGATCAAAGTCAGACCAAAAGTATAGATCCAGAGTGATCTTTAGGCAAAAAAAGGTGATGAATGAATGGGAAAACCCTTCTATTTATAACAAAATATTGAGTTAGTCTAGATATTGGTGCATAATTAAAATATTATTAACCAAATCAAGATCCAACTTTTATGGAATATTTTATTATTTTTGTTGGAGGGAAAAGGAATTTGACTTGGGTCAAATCCGTTTATTTGTAAATAATAAATAAATAAATGATTAATTTATCATTTTAAGGATGTGGTTGAGTAATAATTAAATAAATAATGATTTATTTAACTATTTATGAGCGATTTAGTCAAATTTAATAAGGAATATTATTTAAATAAGGTTTAAATAATTATTCCTAGAAAATAATAAGATAAATAATAATTTATCTAATTAATTTTCCTGTTTTGGGTTAAATATGACCAGGAATATTAATTAAACTATTGTTTAACTAATTATTCCTTGAGGAAAATAAAACAAATGTGTATTTATTTAATATTTCCTCATGGGGTTTCCTGTTTAGACCATAAACAACTTAATAAAGGTGTTTTACTAAGTTGTTTTTCATAGTGAAAGCAATTTTACTTAGGGTAAAATCGGTCTTACATGGTGTACTTAGGTCCATCTAATAGTAACAGGTTAGATGACTAAAAAATGGGGTAACAGAGGAAGTTGTGAATCCAGTGCACACATGATGGAGAGAGTGTGAATTAAATGAAGAGATGGTGGAGAACATGGAGAGACAACACAGTCTTCATGGAGGCTAGTGGCCACATGTGCAGCACAGTAATGAGGTGGGCTAGGGCTATGGAAGGCCCCAAAAGCATTAAAGGGAGATGGAGGCAAAAATAGTAGGTAGGCTTTAGATTATTAATTTTTATTTTTTTAGATCTGGATTTGTCATTTGACATTTCTATGCATGCTTTAGCTATTTAGCTAAGTTTGCAGTGTTGTTTAGCACATGTTTTTTTTTGAGAGGAAATCCCACCCTTACCCACGAGGGACTTTGAGTTCCTAATATGGGAAGGTTATTCTGAGCTTCCATACATCATCAAGCATTGGTTCCACATTCAGCCCCTCTCTACAGCACATTCAGTCTCACGAATTACGCATTCATGCTTAAGGGTTTGAGAGGAGGAGGTTGTTTCTAGCATTTCAACTAAGAAACCAGTGGAGGATTCATACTTTCACCTTGTTCTTCAAGATCAGTCTTCCGGGATTATCATATTAATATTCGGAATTAAGGCAAACATTACACACCTCCATGCAGTAGCAATTCCCCAAGGGATTGCGTAGTCCAATCTTGAAGATCTGAAAGAGGAAGAAAGTTTCCAATCTTTCATCTAGAAATCATGTGAGGGACCATATCCTAACTTTGGGCACATAATTTCCATCATTTTTGAGCTTCATTGCAGCATATAGCATCAGGCTATAAAGCCTCCATCCTTGACAGTGCAGTTTCACTCAATTGTTGTGTATTCAGTAGCTACATTCAGTGGAGGAGGAAGGAGGAGCTGGATCTTGAGCTTCTAGCTTGAGGATCTAGTGAAGGGATCAACCCTTCAAGCATAGAGCTGATTGTATGTCATTGCAGCTATCTATTCTTCAGTTCATGCTTTAGATATGCATACCCAACAGTCATATAGTTGCAGGCCTAAGAGGGTGATTTTCCAATATTTTCAGATATGGAAATCCTTTCTGGGTTATCTTGGGTATTCATCATAGAGCCCGGATCTAAAATCGTGGCATTATCTGAGCTCCGAAACTTCCATATCTACACTTCTATATTTTTCCAGTAGTTGCGATCCCAACATTTGCAGCAGGGACATCGCAATATTCCTTTAAAAAATCCAATA
The DNA here is from genome assembly GCA_034641835.2 of Pinus albicaulis. NCBI lineage: Eukaryota > Viridiplantae > Streptophyta > Pinopsida > Pinales > Pinaceae > Pinus > Pinus albicaulis. The sequence continues at coordinate 1,187,747,188 of CM076578.1, read as the reverse complement.
GTTACACAGTCCCTCTTATGGGAGTACTTTAGGGTCATTCTAGGCCATTTGTTTGGCTTGAGAGTCTCATGTTTTGAGCACTATTGTACTTTTATTACACCTCCTATATAATAAAATTGCTCAGCTATTCTATGTATTTTTATGGTGTATTTAGATTATTTTTTCATTGTTGTAGTTTTAAATTATTGTGTTTTTGTATTACTGCATTCTCCGTTTTTGGATATTACACTGGTATTATAGCATGATCTTTGGCTCAACTTATGGGCGCTTCATCTTTAACATCAAAAGAAGAAGCAAAAAGTAGATATATACAATGACGAAAGGTTTAATTTTTGCCACTCTTATCTTTAGATCTTTGCAAGATCTCTCAAAGGAGGTCAAAAAAATGAAGAGAGAAAGGCAAAAGGAGGATCCAGGAAGATTTAAGAATGAGGAAGGTCCAAGCACTTCCTATCAGCAGCAGAAACAACTGACATGGCAAAGAGCTCCACAACATTCTACTAGATCCACTTTATTTGAGAAGGAAGGTGAATGGTGTGAATATGAAGGAGACATGGGGTATGAGACCCTAAGTAAATATATGGCCGAGTAAAAATCACAGCCTAGAGCACTCAAGGAGAATTTAACTCTCCAACTGTTTTTACAACTCAAAAAAGAAAGGAGATCCTGCAATAGCAATAGAAGAAAGAGGTATAGATTATTCTTGCCTACATTTAATGGATCATCCACAAGCACATTGAAGGCTTGGAGGGAAGAGTTATTTGCATTCTTTCAGCTATACCTAGTAGCAGAAAGAGAGGCTGTTGAGATTTCAGCGTTGCGCCTTTAAGGTGAAGCAAAGGATTGGTGGTTCAGTGATTTGTCACATGCCAAAGTGATTGCTTATGCAAATTTCATTCAAAGATTGAAGAAGAAGTTTGGTAGAAGGAAACCAGATACATTTCCCATAGAGACACTTCCCATCATTGATGAGATAGTACGTGAGAAACCAAAGGAAGATGTCATAATTATCACTTCAGAAGAGGATCCCCTACCACCACCACCAATTGCAGAAGTACTTGCATCAGGAGGAGGAATACTTTCATCTTTGTAAGATGGTCTTGAGCTCTTGACATTGGGAGTCCCATGCATGATTTATGAGATGCATGAGGAAGAGGAGGCAGATACAAGCGCTGGTACAGTAGAATATATGCATCCACCACCATTACCAATAGTTGGAGAGGCCATTACGCCAGTTGGAGGAACTCTTGTAGATATGCAATATGTTCCAGAGATTCAGTGTATCCAAGGTTTTCAAACATTTTCATCCTATATTATTTCAGTAACTCATATTGAGATTTGTGAGACCATTCCCTCAGGTAAATTTCATAACCAAGGATAAGAGCACCTTGCTGATTTGGAGCAGAAAATTATCACTGCACAGAGGACCCTTGACTTCATCAAGAAGAAGATGTATAGCTATCCCAGTTTATCATTGTTGAGCTACACCCAACACTTTGTGTTGAACTCTGGAGTTTCAGAGGATGGGATGAGCACAATCCTATTCAATACAATGTCGGGCTACGAGTTCAACATTGTGTATGGCCATGAGACAAAATATGTATCACCATGTAGATCTATAGCGTTGTTACTGAGCAGCAGTGATGAGATGAGGGCCTCATTATTCTTGGAGCATTTCGAAGGAAGCTTCACTCATGAAACACTGAAGGGACAAATGATATATGGTAGACAAATTATGATGGAGAGAATTTTCCATTATCAAGATGGAGTTTTCTTGATGAGCCTGTCACAACTTAAAGAGAAATTTCTACCTACATCATGTATGTAACCTTATGAGTTCTATTGGGCCATTGATGAGAGGATCCCATGGAGAGACCTCAAAGGAGGGGCACTTCAACATATCATGGAGTGAAAATATTTTCAGATGGAGAAGAATGGTATTCTACCATGGGTGGATACCAAGTTTGAGCATGACATGATTCATCATCCACAATGGGATGGATGGATGAGGAGGATGAGAAAGGGGTTGAAAAACTAATTTCAGATCCATGATATAGGGCAGCAAGAAGCATGGTTATGCTAGTTGCGCTTGGGTGAATATGTTTACTACCCAGCATCTCACATTTGTATGATCCATGCCATGCATATCACTGATATTATGCAGCAGCAGGAGGCATGGTTGCACTGGTTATTGTTGAGAGAGTTTGGCCATCACATGATATATCTTATGCTCATGTATGTACTTTTTTTTTGGGACATGGCATAAGTCTCACATGATGTGGCAGCAAGGAGCGTGTTTGTATTGTTCTGATGTGACATTCCACATGTCAATCTATATGTTGTTGCTCTATGACTTGCATCATGATGATGTAAGGTGGAAGCAAGAATCATTATTGCTTGGGTTACTTTTGGGAGAGTATGGGTTGATTTTTCCCCATACATTGCATGATGATGATAGAGGTTGGAACCTTGAGGCCTTAGTGCATTGGCTTATTTTGGGAGATTATGGTCATTATACTTGTATGATGATGATGTGGTATGGCAGAAAGAGGCATTGATGCGGTGGCTTATTTTAAGAGAGTACGACTCTTATACTTGGGTTGACGATAATTTAGCATGGTAGCAAGAGGCATTGCTACGGTAACTTTGATTGAGAGAGTATGACTCTCTTACTTGGTTTAATGATGATTTTGCACGGCAGCAGAAGGCTTTGTTGTGGTGGTTGTTATTGGGAGAGTATGGTTTGACATTGTACATGTTCATCCATATGTCTCTAGTTCTTATTTTGCACATTGTTGGGATGATGCTTTGATCCAACAAGGCCAACATGACCAAGGATGGAAGCACGGAGAGATACAATCTACTTCATGTAGCATGGGATGGAGAGATAGTTTATGAGTTGGGACTTTCCACTTTGGGAAGAGACCACTTCACCTTATGTATCTCATGCATAGAGGAGGATCCTGGACATCATATGGTTTCCACTTGGAGACTTATTGATGAGGAGAGGCATCTAAATTTTCAATTGGAGGCCATTATAGACATTCTAGATAGGAAGCTTTAGAGCTGGGCATGAATGACACATTGTAGCAGATGGGGAGACCTTCCATACGAGGATTCCATTTGGAGGGAGATGGATTGCGGTAGCATCCAATTTGGTTGTTGATTGAGGACAAACAACATTTTGGGAGGGAGGACTGTAATATTCCCAATTTTCCATCAATTAATTGGAATATTAGAGTTCTTACTTTTTCCAATTAATTAAGTAAATAAGAGGGTGGAGGGACCCATAAACCCCATAGATTAATAAAATCCACTTTTGATGTATGTATGTGGATAATTTAGAAGTATATATGCATTATGGAGTAGTGGAGCAACTTCTTAATGAAGGAAGAGTGGATATCATGGGACATTAATGACAAAATCATGGAGATCATGGAGGAAGTCAAATGAGATCACGGTGCATTAAAAGTAAGATCATAGAGCACTAATGATGAGATAGTGGAGGAAGTTGTGAATCTAATGCACACATGATGGAGAGAGTGGGAATTAAATGCAAAGATGGTGGAGAACATGGAGAGACAACACAGTATTCATGGAGGCTAGTGGCCACATGTGTAGCACAGTTATGAGGTGGGCCAGGGCTATAGAAGGCTCATAAAGCATAAAAGGGAGATGGAGGCAACAATAGAAGGCAGGATTTAGATTATTATTTTTGATATGTTTAGATATGGATTTGTAATTTGACATTTTTATGCACGCTTTAGCTGTTTAGCTAAGTCTGGAGTGTTGTTTAGCACACGGGTGTTTCCGAGCAGAAATACCACCCTTACCCATGGGGGAATTCGAATTCCTATTATAGGAAGGTTATTTTGAGTTTCCATACATCATCAAGAATTGCTGCCACATTCAGCCCCTCTCTACAACATATTCAGTCTTAGGAATTATGCATTCCTTCTTAAGGGTTTTAGAGGAGGAGGTTGCTTCTAACATCTCAGTTAGGAAATTGGTGGAGGATTCATCCTTTCACCTTGTTCTTCAAGATCATTCATCTGGGAGCAGCATATTAATCTCCAACATTCAGGCCAACATTACACACCTCCATGCAGCAACAATCCCCCAAGGGATTGCGCAGTCCAGTCTTGCAGATCTGAAGGAGGAAGGATGTTTCCAATATTTTAGCTGGAAATCCTATGAGGGACCATCTCTTCACTTTGGGCACATCATTTACGTAAGTAATAGATGTTACTGTATCCATCCTGTAATAGAATGCAGTAATAGATGTTACTGTATCCATCCTTGACAGCACAGTTTCACTCAGCTGTTGTGTATTCAACAGCTGCATTTAGTGGAGGAGGAAGGAGGATCTAGATCTTGAGCTTCTAGCTTCAGGATCTAGTGAAGGGATCAACCCTTCAAGAATAGAGTTGATTGTATGTCATTGTAGACATCTATTCTTCAGTTCATGCTTCAAATATGCATACCCAGCAGTCATATATTTGCAGGCCTAAGAGGGTGATTTCCAAGATTGTCAGATCTGGAAATCCTTTCTGGCTTATATTGGGTATTCATCATAGAGCCCGAATATGAAATACCGGCATCATCTGAGCTCCGGAACTGCTAGATATACACTTCTATATTTTGCAGGCAGTTGTAGTCCTGACATTTGCAGCAGGGACAACACAGTATTCCTTCCAGCAGTCCAACAATTACGCAGTCCCTCTTGTGGGAGGACTTCAGGGTCATTCTATGCCATTTTTTTGGCTTGAGTGTCTCATATTTTGAGCATTGTTGTACTTGTATTCCACCTCCTATATAATAAAATGGCTCAGCTATTCTGTGCATTTTTATGGTCTATTTAGATTATTTGTTCATCGCTACAATTTTCAATTATTGTGTTTTTGTATTACTGCATTCTCCCTTTTGGGATATTACACTATGAGGGGTAGTTACCGAACAAGATTCTTTGGTCCTGAACCAAGAAATGACAAAGGTTGAGACACACAGTGTACATGTTTCTCCATGTGAGCCAATCTTCCTTCAAAGCGATCTAGCTTGTCCTGTAGATGCCCCTGGCCCCTCTCCAAATTCGTTAATTTTTCCTGCATCTGACATGGGTTGCATTGGATGTCATTCATGAATTAGATGATCATATTTATGTCATCATGAGTGTCTCTAACGAGCCATTCCAAAAGCATCTTGATATATCCAAGTTGATTGCCAAAGTTTTGTTGATTAGATGCAAGGTCATTGAAATCAACTATATTGATAGCAATAGGATCTATAGCCTCACCCTAACCAATGCTCTCTCGGTAACATTGACTTGAATCCCCTTGTTCAATAACTTCATGCCTTACTTTTCCTCGTTGATGTGGAATCTTGAATTTCACCATAAAACAAAAAAAACTCGAATATAAGAAAGTTATTATAATGAACCTCTTCTAACATGTTTTTTTTATGTCAACCTTTATTGCCACCATGATACTCTTCCAATCAAACTACAATAGTATAAATATAGTATATAATGAACTCATTATTCCTTAAACATTCTAAAAAAACAAAATCTCATATTCACCAACATGGTTTCCTTGTTTTGACTTCTCCTTGTTACTTTGGTAATTCACCAATCCCGTCTCTTCAATACAATTTAACCTATTAAATTATGTTAAGGATTTGTTTTAGTTCCTAATGAAACTTATATCACTTTTATTATTTTTACAATGGTGACTACCATTAAAGATTTTAGACCATTACAAAACTATATACATATGGTTTCATTCTATTGATTTTTCTCCCACTCAACCATACTAGAAACGACCATTATGCATATGGTTTCATTCTATTGATTTTTCTCCCATTCAACCATAATACCCTAGAATCAAGTAGAATGGTTGCACGGTAAGGTATACTATGGCTTGAAACCATTTCATATAGGCGTACACATATATTATATGCCTTACAACACTAAGTGCATATACACATATATCTATCCCTTCTTTGTTATTCATTTATGTAGCGAATTTGTTTTATTAGCCTTTATCACAATGGTTTCCAAAATCGATGTGGTATAATATTGGTTAACTCATAACTTTGTTTTTAATATAGTTTATATAACAATATATAAACATAATTATAGAACCTTTTGTGTGGACACGTGTTTGTCTAAGAGACTTCTATGAAGGGTCTATCCCACCAACCAAATCAATGATTGTAATGTGTTCTTATCAAATCAACGATGTTAATCTTTTTTAGGTTTTCTCTTGGAACACAAAGACTATTCCAACAGTTTTTTCGGTTCATTCGTTCCGTCAATGCATTTTGTATACGAACACTCTTCCTCTGACTTGTAACGGGTTATTTTTCCAAGTGTTTGCTATGATAGGTGCGAGGTTTTACTCCTTCCATTCATCATATCCTCAACTGGTACAATCAAACAAAAACTGGTTAATTTACCAACTTTTTTTACGTGAAGGTAATTTGTGCTTTCAATATTTCAGTTGTGTTAGTATGTGGTTTAAATTTTTTAGATTTTCGGATATTATTTTCTCATGTCATAATGTTTATTGATGGTATTAATTTTTTCTTGATTGCAGAGTTTTTTTTGTCAAGGCTTTGCCATAAAAACCCTTTTCCATCGTCCCTAAATTTTACCTATGTTGAAAGATATTGAACGGACTCAATGTGAGATTTTTCATTCTACAGCCTTTTCAAGTAACCTTTTGAAGTGAATCTCTAATTTTTTCGATTGTCATTGTAATTCCTTAAGTATATATTTCAATTATAACGCTGGGAGCCTTTAGGTTGATTTGCACTCTTCTCCCTATGTTATCTTGTCATTGGAATAACTTTAACGACCTAAGGGTTTTGTATACCCAAGCTTCAACATGCGACTCCTTCAAATATTTCAAGCGAATGTATTAAAACTCATTTCTACATATGAATTATAGTGGTTTTAGTTCCATTCCATCACATTTCTTTGTTATTAATTATTCCCACCATAGATTTACTCTAGGGTTTGTACTCATTATGACTTTGTAGTTTGTTTTTCTTTTAATTCAATTTTTCTACATAATTCCATTAAGGTTTTCCTTCCATTTTTTTTGGGTTTATTTCTTTTTAAAAATTGGGGCTTTTCCTTCAATTCTAAGTTTATTATGACTATTTACACGTTATTGCTTCATGTTTTGGTTTTTAACTATGGCTTTTGTGTTTACATTTATGGCCTATGTTTAGGTATATAAGTTTATTGAACTTATATGAGTTTATTTATAAAATAAACTTTGCTTATTGGTATCGACCAAGGTTTCAGTTTTATCAGTCATAAACTACTACATCTTCTGTAATAAATCTTTAAATAGCTATATCCATTTTTATATGTAATATCTCTCTATGGATTTTTATATGTAATATCTCTCTATGGTTTTTACATGGATTATAATTTGTAACTTTTTTTTAATCAATATTCTTGTTTGGCTTCGTAGCTTATTTATTTGTTGGTTTTCTTGCTACACAATATTAATCTCATTAATTTTCTTTTCTATTGATATGGAAACAGAGAGGGTAGTATTACTCTCTTCATAACACAATTTCCCCTTTGGAAGTTATTGTAATTACCATAGATATAAACATAAGTTATCTATTTTGTAATCGATAGTGTTCATCCATTTAACCTAGTTATCTACGTAATTTATATGCTTTGTTCATTTCAACACTTTTTGTTTATTTTAATTCATGTGTTCTCTTGTGTAGATATTCGAAAATTTCTCCAGAGCTCTAATCTCTTCAAGGTAGTTATAATAAGTATTGTTCTTTTTCTTTCATTGTGTTCATTCATTGTAAAAAGAAATATGAAAAAAGGTATTCATTCATTGTATAAAGAAAGTTGAATTTCTCATTTTTGTTTTAATGTTTCCAAATAAACATAGTTACCGATCAAACAAGAACTATTACCTCAAAACGGGAACTCTAGCCCAAAAAGACTCAAAAAATATGAGAAAACACCCCAAAAAACAAAAAGTGTGTATTCCAGAACGCATTTTTTTTTTTTCTCAAGGTCAAATTTCAACATTTTTTTAAATCATGCTAAAAACAAAATTGTTTCTTGAAAAAAGATTGAAAAAACACCCTTGAAACAAAACGAGTTGATGCTAGAATAACAAAAAAAAACATGTCACAATTTTGACACATTGTAACAATGGAATTAAAGACAACATATGAGGACATTGAATAATCGTAAAATTCTAAAAAAATTGATACATGACGTTAAAGATAAAAATATCATGTCTGAAGGCCTTATCATTTCCAACAATTTTCATCCATCTTATTAAAAATAAAATATCTTGACTCTAAAAAACCCTAAAATTGTAATTTTTTCAACCATAACATTAAAGATAAAATATCGTAGCGCATAAAAACCTTAATGACAAGTTTTAAATATCAAGTTTTTAAATCTTAATTTTTCAATATACTTGAACCATAAAATAATGGAGAAATTATATGACTTAAACAATTTTTAAAAATGAGCAAGTAAATAAATATTTATTATTCCAAGGGTAATTTTTATTTTAAAGGATAAAAATATATCTCTTTTCAAATGTTAGCCTAAGAGAAATTTAAATCTAATTGAAACCAAAACCTAAAAATCAACCATCATCCCCTCCTCACTCAACGTAACATTGCTCGCATCCTCGGTTTCTCCATCTCCTCCCTCCCTTCCAAATATCTCGGTGCTCCCGTCACAGATTCAGCTATCAAGCATACCTCTTGGAAAGAACTGCTTGACAGATTGGATGCTTGTCTCTCTCTTTGGACCCATCATGCCCTAAATCTTGCAAGTTGCCTCATCCTCATCAAATCTGTTCTTCAGTCCATGCCACTTTATATGTTCTCCATGCTCGCTGCCCCTAAATGGGTGCTCAAAGCTATCGGGAATCTCCAGCGCAAATTTCTCTGGGGAGGAAACAAGGCTAAGAGGAAATGGGCTCTAGTCAGTTGGAAAGACATCTGCACCCCAAAAATCTCAGGTAGGCTAGAATTGAGAGATCCTCAGCACAGTAATGAAGTCATGGGAGCCAAAATCTGGTGGCAGTGGATCTCCAATCAGGACACCCCATGGGTGCAGCTTTGAACCTCCAAATATGCTAACAATAAGACCACCATGGATATCATCCACTTTGGTGTCAAGAACGACGGCTCCCTCATATGGAAGGTAGCCAAGCATCAACGGGCCTTGGTACGAGACCATAGCTTCTGGGAGGTAAGATCGGGAAATCAGGAAAACTTTTGGAATGACTTTTGGTAGCAAATGCCCAAATTGGCCACCCTTTTCCCCAACTCTGATTGGCAGGGCATCATAATGCGCCTTCATCACCCTCGAATCAATCACTTTTGGGGATCACAGAATCATTCAAAAACTCCCCAATTCCGTCAGTGGCTTACAAAGATCAACTCCAGGAGCAATATGGTCTTCACCTCACCAACTATATCAAGCGAGAACTCGATAAACGCTGAATCCGCCAAGCAGAGGGGGATGATATTATTCGGTGGGGTCACACTCCAAAGGGCACCTTTTCCACCAAAGAAGCTTACCACCTGCTTCTCCCCAGCCATCCTAATCAACATGATAACATTTGGGACAAAATCTGGCACCCCAGAATATGGCCCAAGATCTCCATGTTCCTTTGGCTCCTCAGCAAAAGACGCATTCTCAGTTGGGACAATCTCTACAGGAGGGGGTTTGTCGGCCCCTCCCGATGCCCCAATTACGGAAGTGAGGAAGAATCTAGTGAGCATCTCTTCAATGAATGATTCCTTGCCATCACTCTAGGGGACAAGGCAGTGTTGCTCTGTAGGAGGTCAGATAGAGTTCCCAGAAACATCCTCAATACCATCCGACGATGGCCTCCTACTCCCTATCACTGTGACATTCTCAACGCTCTATGGAATATCCTCCCTGGGCATATCCTCTGGACCATTTGGAAAGAGCGTAATCGAAAAATATTCAGGGATCTGAGCACTCCACCTGACATTATCTGGAACTCCATTTGCTACAATATTCAAGAGACTTTAGCCCTCTAGAGTTGGCAGGAAGTTGATCTCCCCTCCTAGCCTGGGGAGAAAATCATTTGGGACAGTTGGAATCTCAGGCTCCACTCATTCCCTATCTCTGAGCCCCCCTCAAACCAAACTCCTCACTCTCCTAGCTCTTGGTCTCCTCTGCCGCCTAGGTTCTTCAAGCTTAATTTTGATGGAGCCTCCAAAGGGAATCCGGGAGATGCAGGGTTTGGCAGCATTTTCAGAAAATCTATGGGCAATGTGCTTCTGGTCTTTTACGTCTCTCTAGAGTGGGACACCAACAACTTTGTTGAACTGGAAGGCATGCTGCAAGGAATTCTGCTCGCTCAAGAAAAAAAATTATTCCCATTGCCTATAGAGGGTGACTCCCAAATCATCATTGACATGGCCACCCATCTTCAAGCTGATTCTTCGGCCAAAACTATTCAAAAGTCAACGTCTTACCTCAAGAATCTCCTTTTTGAGGCAATGGATCCACAATCACTCCGCAATCGACTTCGAACACATCCAGAGAACTGCCAACAAGGTTGTTGATCTTCTTGCCAACAAAGGAGTCTCTCACACTGCTCCTCTCAGCTCTAGAACTCTCTCCTCCCTAGATGATGAAGCACTCAAACATGACTACACTACTCTGGTGCACCAAGATCTGCTTCCCCCGGATGTTGATGTTTGATGGCGACGAAGGAGGCCACGGGGCAGCCATGTGTGATGACACACGGCGGCTCCACGTGACTAGCCTTGGGATGTAGACCTGTGTTAATTACTAGCATGAGGACACCATTAATTCACCCTCTACCACCTTTACCATGATGTACCAGCTCTCCTTTGTATTTACTCTGTCCGCCATGGCTTTTAAGTTTGTCACCTCGACCCTCTCCACTTCATTCTGGCCCTCCTGCTTGCTCTCTGTGTGTCTTTCCATCTCCACCCCTCCGCCTCTGGTGCATTTATCCCATTCGCTCAAGGCTCGCCCTCATTCTAGTAGCTACTCTACCTCGAAGCCTGCTTCGACCCCCCTCTGGTCTGGTGACTTAGCTCCTTAGACAATCATGCCTCGACGCGACAGGATGAGGTGTAGAAGAGATGGGGGGCATGGCCAGGCCTCTCGTCCTCCTCAGTTTCTCTCCCTTGGATGTGACCTGAACCTCTCAATTGGATGGAATGAGCCCGATAGATCCCCTGCTATCAACCTAAATGCTCAGCTTTCTCTTCAGCTCCCTGCCACTGATTCTCTCCCATCCCTCTCCCGCGGCAAGAAAAGGCCTTGCAAATCCACCATTTCTCCTGAGCCAAACTTCATCCCCCGAAAGATGAAGGCCCTTCTTGTGCAGATTTCCTCTAGCGGTAGCAAAGACTCCAGCGACTTGGATGTCGATAGCAGTAGCAATGGCTCGGGCAATTCAGACCAGCCCAAGCATGAGGCCTCTGCAGGCATTTCCGGCATTCTAGCTTCGCCATGTCCTCAGCTCACTGACCACGCATTGAGCAAGGAAGGGGAGGACGGGGGTTATGTGTGTAGAATCGTGGAAGAGGTAAGAAAATCCAACAATAAGAATGCAGGCTCTCAATAGGCTTGGTTTTTTCTTTTCTATCAGCATGCTCTTGTTTAGGAACTGTCTTTCACGGGATATGTGTTTAATTTTGAAAACTACAACTGCTGGTTTCCCGCTATGGGTAGCAGTCACTCTCTGGTTTCTAAGGACTGGTTTCCCCGACAGGTGCAGTCCAACTCCTGCTCAAAGACTCTTGAAACTTCCCTCTGGTTTCGACTTGTCCATTCCATAGGAAGAGACTTGTAACTTTTTGTTCAATATGATATAATAGAAATAGCTTAACTTAGAAAAAAAAAATCAACCATCAAAACAAAGTGTCCCCTTTCAATAAGGCATAAAATTTTTAAAAAATTTAAAAGTATCTTATACCAAATGGTAACAATACATAATATCATGGCAATATCACTGCATAATCTAAAAATTCAATATTAATTTATATTTTATGTTTTACTTTTAATCAAAATATCAACATTGTATATTGAATATAACATAAATTATTTTTGTAATCCATTTTTGCATCGTGGATATTCTAAAGAGATGAATTCTTCATAATTAAAACATATAATCCAAAAAACATAGAAATGCCTCATAACTTCATGAAAGATCATATGGAAGCCAAAATATTTATTTCAAGTTACCATGCAAACATCAATTACATAAAAATATCTTAGAAAGTTATTCAAAATCAACCATAGGTTCTGGCACACCATCAGAACCAACATCTTCAGATAAATGACTCGATGTAGATGAAGATGATCCATATTCTTCTCTTTCATCAACTAGTGCTCCATATGAGACAACATGCATGCCCACCATTGCAGAGTTCAAAATTCTTCTAGATCTATGACTACGTCCAGGAGAGTCCCATCTTAGCAGTATTTTTTTTGGTAGCAATTTCTTCAAAATGTTTATGATCTTCAACCGAAGAGTTCCTCTCTTTGTAAAATTGAATTCATACATAAGTATGTCAACATCCTCCAATTTTAAGACATCTATGCAATGACGATTTATATTTATGCCATTTCTTTTTCTCTTTCTTCCAATTGTTTTTTCAACTACCATCTCTGGCTTGTACTCACCATTGAAAGGGTGGGTTCTTGTTGTTGAGTAAAATTATATGCTTATAATTTTCCAATCATGAATTGTCAACCCAGGAAGGTAAACTGATGAGATGCAGTAAAAAGTATATGCAGGCTGAATACTTCAACTGCTAATAAATTATACACACATCAACTAATTCTTCTTTCCTATGTCAATACTTGGTAGCAATGGAATGGAGTGGCATATATCATCCCTCTACAACACTTAGGATTGCTGATATTGATCATGAAAAGATAAATATCAGACAACAATCAAAAACTCATGCTTCCTTCCTGTATCAATACTTTGCAGCAATGTCTATGGAATGGCATATATCATCCCTCCACAACACTTGAGTTTGCTGATATTGATGCAGGAAAAGATAAAAGATAAATCGTAATTAAGAATCCAACTTAAAGAGCATGAATACAAACATTGATCAAATGAAAATAACTCATTAATATAAAGAATTAAATCACTTAACCAATTAACAGTTTGTTGCAGGAAATGCAGAAAGAAAGCACTAGTTGTATACAGGAATTATTAAGGCATAAATAAAACAGGAATAAAACAAAAACACTATGCTGCGGGAGTTGTGAGCAAAGGGGGCCCTCCTTCACTCACAACTCCTTCAAAAGTCGAAGAAGATGCTCAGAAAGATAAACATAAAATAAACTATTTTATTAATCTAGAATTCACAGTCAAGTACAGTCTGATATCTTGCTATCAACAAAAATCTCAACCCAACCCCCTTATAAAGTGAAATACATCTAATTTATACATTTCTTGAAGCTCATATTTGGCTTGAACAAAGTAGATCACTATTCTAAGCCTACATCCAATGATGCAGATACAAATTGACAAGTCTGTTAAGTCTAATCCATGACTGGAAGCATGGATTAAACAATTTTTGTTATGTGGCTGAAGCTGTTTCTCCATGTGGTCACGAGAGAAGATCTGGAGGTTTGAGTGGTTGCAAAAGAGGATTCTAAACAGTGAATAGGACAACTTCCATATGCAGCAAATTCCCTTCAAAACCCATTTATTTACTCGATCTAGAGATGAGTGGAACATGGTCAACCATTAATATCATTGAAGGTAATTGAGACGGTTGCAGGAAATCATCGTATCTGTAGGAAATATGGAATGTCTGCAGGAATCTTGACCGCATGAGCTATCTGTAGGAATTGTGTAACTGTTCGAATCTTAGTAAATCTACGCACGAGTTCTAGACAGGTTAGATTAGTAATGCAATAAAGACACAGCTAGATCAAATAATACTCGAATTTAGATAAAATGACACTTCTTATGATAATTCAACATACCTTAGGCTTATGATACCCTTTTTAGGCAAAACTAGATAACATATCCAAACTAGGTATAATTAAAGAGCGAAAGGGTTCAAAAATAAGGGAGGCAAGGTCTAGGATAGGTATCCAAGATGGGTAAATTTCAGACTCAACATCTCCCCCACACCAAAACTCTTGCATATCCCTATGCAAGCAAAATTGAGGTAGTCCCAAAATAGAAAATCAATTGTTCTCCTGCGCTGCAGCTACTACAACCAAATGATCTAGCTGGGCCCAACTAGATTCCGCTTGAATATGTTCCCTGTATGCTTCATTCTTCCTTTTTAAATGGTCGATCTAGGCCTTCTTCCTTTTCATGATGCAGGTTGCCTTCTCATGCCACTCTTCGTGTTCTTTTTGCATCTTAAGGCTATTTTCCTTCAGGGTCACGTTCTCTGCTCTCAAGGCCTATTCTGAGAGGGTAAGTTCCTTAATGGTATCTTCCAGCATGTGTCGAGACCGTTTCTTTGATGGAGTCACCTCTTCCTCATGATTCCCATGTGAGGATTGGGGTGCATTCAAATCCTCCTGCGCTTTCACGGCTTCATTCTGACTTTCCTCCTTTGAAGGATCCTGAAAGGACATAGTGTCCTTATCAATGAATGTAGCAGGGTTGACCTTCTCCTTTCCCTTGGCCTAGCCACGGGACTCATCTGTCTTCTTGGTAAAAATTTTAGGTGGTGTCCCTTGATTTTCTGTATCCTTAATGGCTAGCCAAGTAGCTTGGCTTCTGGTATATCATCTAGTAGGGGTAGAAGGCTTCTTCTGCTAGGAGCCTTCCACAGTAGTTTCACCAGTCACCATAACTTTGTCATCCCTTTTATCTTCTTTCACCTTTGGTCCATGGGTCCGCGGTTTATTCTTCGATTTCTCTATGGGATTTTCCTCCCTGAATCCTGAGGAGTCAGAATCTCCAACATCCACAAAATGGTTTTCTGTTAGAAATTCCTCCCATGACTTTTTCTTTTTCTGCAGGACTTCCACCAGAATAATATTCACCAGGCCATGATGGTAGAGGTTTTCCTTAATGTGGGCGATCCTCTCTTTCGCGGTCATGGACATTTTGATCAATGAAATTTTTAAATAATAGGGAAAATATAGGGCTTGTCTCAGAACTATCCGAGAAGCCTGATATGAAACAAGAATGCGAGGCCAAAGCAACCATCATATGTAACATACTTCTATAGGAAAAACAAAAATTGACGACATTTACTCCTTAGAACTCCTGCGGAATCCCCTTACTCCAGTCAGGATTTGAGTGATCCTTTTGCAGGAATATGCGCACATTTCTTTGTTGAAGCGGCATTTTTTAAACCATCGCTCTCCATCTTGTGAGATTCCACATGCCCGTGCCACCAAATCTTTCGTCAACCTGAACTGTATGTTTCCAACCTGTGCTTTATCCCCATTTAGATTCAGGGAAAAATATTTCATTACTTCAGAGTTATGGACGCTGAACCTCTAGAAGAAATGAAACCATCCCGCATTTTCTATTCTTGCCTTGCTGTGAGGATTAGCTTCAAGCAGTGCAAGGCTCTGCAGCTCGAATTGGACGAGGGATCGAAACTTAGACATGGCGGAGGAGGGAATGGACAGATAAGTGAGGAAACAGATAGGGAAATTGAGGACAGAAGGAACATGGTGAATGTGGGTTGCAGGAATATAGTTCGAGACTTATGCAATGGTTTTGACAGGGAAGGGACTAAATAGGAAATACGGGGCTTTTCGGCAACAGGTCATGAACGACCTATAGGACAGACCTCGAAAGTATAACCACCATCGACGTGATGATAATAGGTCATGGAATTAATGCCACAATGGCTCACGGGCACAAGGGTTACCAAAGCCTTAGTTATGCGAAATATTAAAGATTAAAGCGTCATTATACCTTTACCTCGAGCATCTTATCACTGATTGTACTTTATCGCTTACCTCCAACAGTCTTGTCCTCGATGACGTAGCTTGATCTTTGCAATGATAACCTATTACATCAAACATATAATCCACGATCTTAACCAAATAATGATAGTTAGTACTTTACTACATGATTTTGATCTAATGTTATGTTTAATGATTTTTCTTTTGTCTTTTCAGGAAATCCAGGTGTTGTTGTGCCTAACAGATGTTCTGTAGGAATTTAAAACTGATTGTCGAACGTTCTGCAGGAATTAAAACTACAACTGCTGAACATTTTGTAGAAATACTGTTAAATATTCTTTAGGAATTGAACTGCAAGTGATGAACATTCTGCAGGAATTGAAACAACTATGAACATTCTTCAAAAATTAAAAACTACAACTGCTGAACATTCTGCAGGAATTGAAGTTGAATCTGCAGGAACCACTTTCTCCACCCATTGTGTACAGTCCATTGCACATGAATGAATGTGCTGATTTAGAATGTGAAATTGCCTCATTGGATTACCAACCATTGAGATCAACTGTTAACCAATGCGAGGTCCATCACCATTAATGAGAGTGAGGACCAAGGTACCCTGATGCATCCTATCAGGTGTGAATATATGAGTTGTTGTCGAACCCCCTGTAGGATCCAGTAGTAAATAATCCATGATGATTCTCCATTACCATTGGTGAGATAGCCTATCATTGGGGCATACAAGCTTCAAGGCATCACAAGGATCTAATCCCGCACCCAGATAATTCGCTGATGTTGATGGGCCATAATTGTTGGAAGGAGGGCCTTAAGAAATCCCACATCAGTCCAACACAAGAAATCCATATATTAATTGAGGAAAAACAAAATTTATTCAGAGGATATAAAAGGATATACTGACCTGTGTTTTTAATGAGCTTGGTGGCAGTCCATGCTCACCAGATTTCAATTTTAGAGAGTCTGAAATACTGAAAAAGAAGACTCCAGGGGGTTCCTTTTCCGTAAATAGTCCATTGTGCCCGAAAAAATGGATAAACCTATACCCAATTGACATTCCTCTCATGGTTTATTGAGCACGAGGAGGAATAGAGTGAGCTCATTGTATCAGCAAGGAAATTAGGAAGAGACGGTGGAAGGAAGGATCCATTCCCTTACCATTTCTAGCTCTTTTTTCTTCACAATTTCTTCCACAAAATCCTCCTTAGATAGGGTTTTTTGATATAGCTTGAGTCTATGCCAATTCACCAAGAAGGTAAAATTCTCATCATCAATAGTTTTAATCTGAAAATATCCATTGTCGAAAGCTTTCTCAATCTCTTAAGGGCCTAGCCAATGTGTATGAAATTTTCCCTTGAAGTTTTTAAATTTAGAATCATACAACAATGCCTAGTCTCCCTTTTTTAATTTCTTCTTCTTGATGTATCTGTCTTTCCATTTAGCCCTTTGTTGTTGGATCAAGTTAGTATGCTGACAATCATCCTGCCTAATCTCGTCTAACTCATTGAGTTGCAAGATTCTCTAGTGTTGTGCTTCATCAAGGTTCATACCCAAATCTGATCCCATTCTAAAAGTTTTGATCTGAAATTCGATGGGCAGCAGAACTTGTTTTCCATACACTAGTTCATACGGAGAGAAACTAGTGGTACCCCTCCATGTAATCCAGTAAGCCCACAAGGCCTCAAGAAGTCTATTAGACCAATCCTTCTTGTGTAATTGCAATGTCTTGGTAAGGATTGTTTCTAGCACCTCGGTGGATTCCACCTACCCATTGCCATGTGGACGATAAGGGGTGGACTTACAGTGGGTAATCTAATATTTTTGCACCATTTCCTGCATAATCTTAGACACAAACTGAGCACCCTGATCGGTAACTATTTCCCTAGGTACTTCAAATCTTACAAAAATATCAGAGAAAATAAAATATGCCACTCCTTTTTCTGTTTCTATAGGTGGGCTCTTGCCTCCACCTACTTTGTCACATAATCAATACAGACCAAAATATACTTCTTACCTTTGGATTTAGGATTGACGGGACCTACAAAATCAAGAGCCCACCTCTCGAATGGTTCTATAAGAACCTGTGGCTAAAAAGGCATCTCATCTAATTGTACAGGTCGCCCCATTCTTTGGCAACTATTACACTTTCAAACATACTCCTTTGCATCCTTGAAGATATTAGGCTAATAATAACCTGTGCGAAGGATCTTATAAGCTATCTATTTTTCTGCAAAGTGTCCTCCACAAGTTTCATCATGACAGGCTCTCAAGATGTCATAGATCTCATCTTCTCTAACACAATAAAAAAGAGATCTACCCTAATCCAAGAATAATTAGCACTTTTCCTAATGATTCTCTTTTTCTGGTTAGATGAAAAGTAAGGTGGGAACTTTTCTATAGCAAGATAATTGGCCATGTATGAAAACCAAGGTTTTTTAATAGAGATGGCAAACAAATTTTCATCTGGAAAGTCATCATTAACAGGAACATCCTCACCTGCATGGTTGAGCCTAGACAAGAAATAAACTACCTGATTTTCTTTAACCAAGGTGTTTTAACAGAGATGGCAAACAAATTTTCATCTGGAAAGCCATCATTAACAAGAACATCCTCACCTGCATGGTTGAGCCTAGACAAGAAATAAACTACCTGATTTTCTTCCCTAGTCTATCCAATACCATGATGTCAAATTCCTGCAGCAGCAACAACCACCTAGTAATTCTGCCATTAGTGATTGGTTTATTCATGAGATAACGAATAGCAGAATGATCTGTGTGCACAAAAACTTCATAACCCTTAATGTAGTGTCTACACTTGTTAATAGCATAAATCACAGTAAGGAATTCTTTTTCAGTTACCGTGTAATTCAGTTCTACAGGAGTCAAATTTTTACTAATAAAATAAATGGCATTGGTTACAGGATCCTCCTTTTGACCCAATACTGCTCCTATGGCTGAATCAGAGGCATCAGTGGAAATATGAAAATGAAAATTCCAATCAGGGCCTCTTAAGATAGGTGCTGAAGAAATATTTTCCTTGAGTTTATCAAATTCAGCTTGACACTCATCATTCCAATGAAATTCAGATTATTTGGTCAATAATTTAAACAATGGGGAGGCTACCTTTGTAAATTTTTCAACAAAACTCCTATAGTAGCCTGCATGTCCAAGAAAACTATGAACTCCCTTTTGATTGGTTGGTGGAGGCAACTTTACAATAACCCCAATATTTTTTGGATCGACCTTAATTCCTGCAATAGAAATATGATGACCCAAAACAAAACCTTCAATCATAATCATAAAACATTTTTCATTACTTAATGAAAGATTAGTTTCTCTACACCTCTGCAAAAAAATTTCAAGATTATGTAAGTATTCTTCAAAAGTATCACCCATAACTGTAAAATCATCCATATAAACCTCTACACAATCATGCAAAAGATCAGAGAAGATACTAAGGACCGCCCGTTGAAATGTGGTTGGTGCGTTGCATAGACCAAATGGTAATACTTTGTATGCATAGGTACCCCATGGACATGTAAATGTTGTATTTTCCTGATCCTCAGGGGCTATCCTATTCTGATTTAATCCGTTGAATCCATCTAGGAAGGAAAAGTATTTTTTCCCTGGTAGAGTATCCAGTACTTGGTCTATAAATGGTAAAGGGAAATGATATTTTAATGTAGCTTTGTTTAGTTCCCTGTAATCTACACACACTCACCATTTACCATTTTTCTTGGGGATAATGACTAGTGCGGATACCCACTGGCTATCTGAGATAGGATAGATGAATCCTACATTTAACAATTTTTGTAACTCATATTTTACAATTTCCCTTAAAGTAGGGTCCATCCTCCTTTGCAGTTGTCTCACATGCGTAGTATTTTCTTTTATGTAAATGTGATGAATGCATGTGTTTGGGTGAATGCCCCTCATATCATTATATTACCATGCAAATGTATCTGAAAAAATTTTCAATGTTTGAATTAATTTTTGTTCTTGTTCATGATTTAAGGCAGAATTAATGTTTAGAGATTTTTTATGAAAAATTTCCACTACCTTACTCCCCCATTCAGACATTGAATATGCAAGAAATGCAGATAAGAGGGCTGAATGTAATTCAGAAGCTAAACTATGTTCATAAAAATCCTGCAGATTAGTAATGATATCTAAATTATGATTAGACTCTCCTTCTAAATGCTGCAGGAAATCAGGATTAGAAATACAAAAATTTATTAGATCTTCCTCAGAATTTTACTTAAGACTCATGGCTTGGGCTATTGTTAAAACTGGTTGGATACCTTTCGAATCATGTTCTTCTTATTATTCAACCGAATGTGTGTTTTTTGATCTTAAGAGGGGTTTAGTGGGGGGATACAAGTTAATATGTTTTTTTCAGCCCCATGAGTGATAATAATTTTTCCAGATCTAAAACCTATGTAGGCATCAGTCGTGGCTAGCCACGATCTCCCCAAGATCAATGGGTGCCCTCCCAATTTATTTTTAGGTTGAAGAACAAAAAGATATGTTGCGTACTCCTAAGAATCCAATGACATGGCAATGTCTTCTAAAACCCCCTCCAGCTTTACCTTAGACCTATCTGTTAGTTCTAACATGGTAGGAGTGGGTAATAAGTTAAAGGATCCTATATGTGATAAATTTTCCATAGTCATCACATTGATAGTTGCACCTAAATAAATCAAAGTGTTCTTTATGGGGTATCCATTGATGAAGGTGGTCACCACAGGGATTCCGAGATCCGCATATTTTTTGTAACAAATATGGTAGACATTAAACATGCAAGCTTTCCACCTACTTGAATTGTTTAACGTTATTTCTTTTGTCTTCCTAGTTTCTTGGTACATAGTTCCCTCACTTTTTTGGCATATATTGGGATGTATTTTATTGCTTGTAGTAATGGGATCTTGATGCACATGTTTCTTAGTTCATACACAAGATCAAATTCAGGTTGTTTCATTTTAATTTCCATTTCCAACCTCTCTGGAAAAGTAAGCTCGACTATATGAGATGAGGAAGGTTCTCATGGGCTTGACCTGGATAATTTTGATGGTTTAGGTGTAGTTTCCTCTTCAGGTGTTTCTAAGGTATCTTCCTCTACATTCTCCTCAATTTTTTCGAGCTAAGTCACCACCTTTCCCGACATAAGGTTGATTTCCTGCAGTTGTGTAGGTAATTCCTGCAACTATATAGGAACAAAAATTTCTTGCAGATACGCGGGAAATTCCTGTAGCATAGAGACAGAAACTTCCTGTAGTGGCTGAGGTGCAATACAATAGGTAAGGAAAGTGGGATAAGTGACCAATCCGATGTTGTGAGTGGATCAAACGGTTTTATTATTGGGGTTAGACATTGGTTGAGTAGGAAGCTATGTGGGACGAGGTTGATTTGGTGGGGCAGTCAATTGGAGTTGTTGTTATGGCTGTATCATTTGTTGCGGTGTGGGATGTGACTAAAAATTTTGAGTTCTAAAAATTTGTGTAGTAGGATAAGAGTAGTTCCCCTACCAAGGCTGTTGAGTAGGCCAAGGCTGCCAGGGCATTGGAACATTCCATATTTGATTTTGAGCATAAGGAAATTGAAAATTTGATTGTGAAATACCTGCAGGACATAGTTGCCATGGCCTCTGAGTTTCCATTGCATAAAGTGCATTAATTTCTCCTTGATCTGCTATATATGCTGCTTTAATTTTAGGAAGATAAAGACATTGATAAGTGAAATTCTCAGCCTCACAAATTTGACATACCTTGGTACTATCATCGGGCCATTCCCTTAGAGCATGTTTCTTCCTGCATTTGGAGCAGAACATCGCCAAGGCTTTCTCCAGTTCATCCTATTTCTCCTATCTCTTCTTAGCCTGTAAAACATCTAATTGTGAAGATAAAGTGCTAAGAATATCAGTTTTAAAATTTTCAAATAAATTACCCATTTCAGCTCTGGTTACTCTAGCTCTAGCAACTGATTTGATAAGATTGGAAGAAGGATCTCTTGGTCCTCCTCCAACCTTGGAATTTCCTCTTTAATATCTTTTACAAAACTCACATACATCATCATAACTTAGCTTTGATACATCACCTACCCCCATTACATTTAAGACCTCTAGATATTCAGGTCTGATTTCCCTAAGAAAAATGGTTCTCTTGGTCTCTTTATCCAGTTGATTCATATTGGATCTCTGCAAATTATATTGGAAAATTTCTACCAAATCTTCAAGACTCTCCCCTTCCTTTTGATTCATCCCAAAAATCTCTTCTTTGAGGTCCCTGGTCTTACAGTAGTCTTGGTACTTTCTCAGGAATACCTTCTTCATTTCATCCAAAGTTGAAACGGAGTTTGACCGCAACCCCATAAACCACCTGAGAGCTGCATCCTTTAATGTAGTAGGAAACAACTTCATCTTCTGAGCATTGGAAGAAAAGTCATAGCTCCGACACAACACATCAAATTCGAATAGTAAGGCATCTGGATCCTCGCTATAAGTACCACGAAAATTAGGCAAGGCTGAGGGAGGAATGTTTTTCATCTGAGTAGCTCCACCAGTATCCTTAATAGTAAATTCAAATGTGACTAGTTCTCCTCAGTCTCACCAGTTCCTTCTAGATGAGCCATATCAGTCCAAGAAAGAGTGGGACCTTGGAAGGCTATAGATTCCTCAGAGTCAATGGTATGGAACTCTGGTTCTTTAACAGGGTTCAAAAGGAACTCCTCTTCCGGCTGACCACTGAGCATAGATGTTGTCTTTCTTGTAAGGGGAGACTCGAGATGGGTAGCAATGGAAGACAACATCTCTGCTCAGTGGTCAGCTGGAAGAGGAGTTCCTTGTGAACCCTGTTAGCAATGGAAGACTTTCCAATAGAGGATTATGCTATGGAATTGTCAATCTACTCCAAAATGAAGACCTCTTATTTGGATTTTTCTTCCTTTACTGCCTTGTTACTTGCAGACTTCCTTTTTATTCCTAGTGTATTAGTAAATGAAGTGGTGCTCACACCGCCACGAAATAATGTAGGAAATATTGGACCCTATTCATCTAATATTCAAACAAAATTAAAACTTACCAAACAATCAGGACACGGCTTTGGCAAGTGTCTAACCTCTGTGGGTGCGTGGGCTTTGCCCTTCGTCTTTGCACTTTGACTCCCCCAGTCCTAAAAAATAAATCAAACTAAAACACTTTCAGTATTATCCCTTAGCACCTCCCCAGAAACGGCACCCAAATGTTGAGTCAAGTTATATGCTTATAATTTTCCAATCGTGAATTGTCAACCCAGGAAGGTAAACTGATGAGATGCAGTGCAAAGTATATGTAGGTTGATTAATTCAAGTGTTAATAAATTATACACAAATCAACTAATGCTTCTTTCCTATGTCAATACTTGGCATAAATGGCTATGGAGTGGCATATATCATCCCTCTACAGCACTTGAGTTTGCTGATAATGATGCAGGAAAAGATAAAAGATAAATCGTAATCAAGAATCCAATTTAAAGAGCATGAATCCAAACATTGATCAAATGAAAATAACTCATTAATATAAATAATTAAATCACTTAACCAATTAACAATTTGCTGCAGGAAATGAAAAAAGAAATCACTATATGGATACAGGAATTATTAAGGCATAAATAAAATAGGAATAAAACACACACACTATGCTGCGGGAGTTGTGAGAAAAGGGGGCCCTCCTTCATTCACAACTCCTTCAAAAGTCGAAGAACCTGCTCAGAAAGATAAACAGAACATAAACTATTTTATTAATCTGGAATTCACAGTCAAGTACAGTCCAATATCTTGCTATCAACAGCAATCTCAACCCAACCCCCTTACAAACTGAAATACATCTAGTTTATACATTTTTCGAAGCTCAGATTTGGCTTGAACAAAGTAGATCACTATTCTAAGCCTACAACCAATGATATTGATATAAATTGACAAGTCTGTTAAGTCTAATCCATCACTGGAAGCATGGATTAGACGAGTTCTGTTATGCGGATGAAGTTATTTCTCCATGTGGGCACGAGAGAAGATCTGGAGGTTTGAGTGGTTTCAAAATAGGATTTAGAATAGTGAATAGGACAGCTTCTATATGTAGCAAATTCCCTTCAAAAACCATGTCTTTACTCGATCTGGAGATGAGTGGAACATGGTCAACCATTAATCTAGCTGTAGGTAATTGAGACAGTTGCAGGAAATCGATGTATCTACAGGAAATCTGGAACGTCTATATGAATCTCGGCCGCATGAGCTGTCTGTAGGAATTGTGGAACTGTTCGAATCTTAGCAAATCTACGCACGAGTTCTAGACCAGTTAGAGTAGTAATGCAATAAAGACACAGATAGATCAAAGAATACGTGAACTTAGATAAAATGACACTTCTTATGATAATTCAACATACCTTAGGCTTATGATACCATTTTTAGCCAAAACTAGATAACATAGCCAAACTAGGTATAATTAAAGAGCAAAAAGGGTTCAAAATAAGGGAGGAAAGGTCTAGGATAGGTATCAAAAATGGGTAAAGTTCAGACTCAACACTTGTGGCATACCGATGTAGATCTTCATTTTCATTAATGACCTTTATAACCTTGGCAATCCAAAATGGATAGCCAAGTGGATCTTCATCTGCTAACACTGCTATCATGCAACCCTCCTTAACATCCTACACAAAACCCCTGTAAAGGTATTCCATGGCTTCACATTGTGCACGTGATATTTTAGAACCAATATAGGTTTCTCTTTCCTCTACCTGTGGAGAATTCATAATAGCCTAAGATTGTTGTTGTTCAAAAATGTGTGTTTCCTCATGTTCATTTGGCATATTTTGTGGCAAAACAAACGGAGTCTTCAAAATTGTATCCTCATTTATTGATATTGAAATCATATCACTTTGATTAATGAAAAAAGACTCCCACCAAACTGAATCAGCAACATAAAAGTACTCATATGTATCTCTAATACATCTTTTAATTTCCTCCATACATTTTAAATAATTTATGTCTCTCTTATGCCTTCGTGCATTATGGAGTTCAACAACTTACTATAATAACAATATCTTTGATGAAAATATTGGATGCTCTGGAATGAACTTTAAAAATGCTAAACCTGATGATGGCCCCCATTCTACAGCAGTTGAATATTTTTTTCCCCATATAAGTGTTATCCCATCAATTTTTTTCATACGAAATTGATGTTGGAAGCTAATGTTGTTAAGTTGAATGCATTTCTCCTCACCATGCAATCCCAAAATAAACCTTCTTATGTCAATAGTTTCTTCCAACCCATAAAAAAAGGCTCTAGAATGTAGGATTTCTTAATACATTCAATTAATGATGGCAAGCTCCCAACACCTTTCCTCTTCAATGTTACTGAAAAACGACTGAACATTTGATCAATATGGTCATGAGTATGCCAAACAATAAGGAAACCAACCTTTATATTTTTAGAAATTCCCAATTCAACGAGCATGTTTAGATACCCAAAAAGAACTTGATTTTGTTTTCATGGCTTGTGTTGTCTAATTGTACATACAGAACTTCAGGAAGAATACCAGGCCAATGAGCAACCACATCATGGATTATAGTTATTTTCGGATTTGCAACATTATGAATATTTAGAGTTGTGAAGAAAACCCTTAGAAACACATTCTCATTAAAGACCATACAACGAACCAAGTGAAACTGAATTTAATTTTCCTCTTGTAATTTTTTTGGCACATGGACAAAATGTCACAGAAGTGTTTTATTTTGGTCCATACCACCAATTATCAAACCCAAATATTTATTTGGATTATCACAACACTTCTTTCAATGTTCATACAATTTTTTCCTTTCACTTGTTTGTTAATTGCGATGCTCTTGAAGTTCTTTGACAATGGAATATGTACATAAAATAAAAGAAAAGTATGAATAAATATATTTTCATAGTTGATAGCTATCCAATTTTTAAAAGTAATGTTTTGAACGCATACCTCTTTCTTCCCCTTGACATTTATCTCTTTTTTCTTTAAGAGAAGCACATGTGCTGCAAACCCCCATCCTTGTCTTCTTAAGAATATGAACATTGTTGAATTCATTCTTCCATACCCTTGTAAAATATGAATATGTAATAAAATTACCAACTCCTTCAGCAGCTTCTACATAATCTTTGTATAAGTTGAATATTTCCCGTCTCGAGAAATTATCTGCAATATGTATTGTGTCTTTATTTGGCATACACTCTCCATGCTTTGAAAATAAGTCTTTCATCCATGACATAGCATTATTTGCTAACAGCCCAACCTCTCGTTTATAACATACTTCTAAATAATATGTGGGATCCTTTTCCACTTTTTCTTGGATTCTTGACAAATGACAATTACCAATTGAATGCAACATTTTGAAAGCCTTTCTGCAAAGAAATACATTCCCAATATGATAATCATAACTTGCTAGTGTAGATTGCATGCAACCCACTAACTATGAATTTTGAATGCTTTTATTCATTGACAAATATCTTTTCCTTTTCTCCAAAACAAAGTTGAAATCCATATGTTTCAAGCAATCTGTTTGAAAACATTCACTTGAAATCAAATGAATGACATAACTTCTTTTTATGAGATTTATTGTCCTCACCCTTGTATAACTAGAATGTTTTGGATTGATATGAGAAGCTCTACTCCTACTCCTAGTTGCAATATTTTCTTGAAACGGCTTCATCATTCCATTGTCCTTTGTAGAAGAAGTTTCATCACCATTAGGAGGAATATTGTTCCCACTAGCATCATTATCAACATAGTTAAGAAATTCATCAACATTCTTTCCTAGAAAATATTCATTACCATCCTCACTTGAAAAAAACATTTCACAAGAATCATCTACGCTTTTGAAACCATGACTCAGACGAAATTCTTCACCATCTTGATCCATGCTTTCGAATTATTCCCTTGGAGGATTCAATTCTTCATCACCATGAGTGTATTTGAAACAATCACTTAGAGAAAATGCATTATTCAGATCTGTGCCTCTAAAATTATCATTTGCAAGAAACTCTTCATCCTCCCCTTTCCCAGTGGTGCTCTCATAATCCTTGGGATTAGGCCTAAGTGGAAGCTTTGAATCTGTATTCACTATAATTTCTTCATCCCGCCCCTCCCCTTCCTCACTAGTGCTATCATAATCCTTAGAATTAGGAATAAGTGGATGCCTTGAATCTATATTTATTGGAAATTCTTCATCCCCCCCTTCATCAGTGGTGCTCTTGTAATCATTAGGATTAGGATGAAGTGGAAATTTTGACTCTGGAAATTTATCCCCCTCTTCATCAATGGTGCTCACATAATCCTTAGGATTATGACGAAGTGGATATTTTGACTCTGCAAATTCTTCATTCCCCTCTTCATCAGTGGTGCTGGCATAATCCTTAGGATTAGGACGAAGTGGATATTTTGACTCTGGAAATTTTTCATACCCCTCTTCATCAGTGGTGCTTGCATAATTCTTAGGATTAAGAGGAAGTGGATATTTTGACTTTGGAAATTTTTCATTCCCCTCTTCATCAGTGGTGCTGGCATAATCCTTAGGATTAGGACAAAGTGGATATTTTGACTCTGGAAATTTTTCATTCCCCTCTTCATTAGTCCTGCTAACATAATCCTTAGAATTAGGACGAAGTGGATATTTTGACTCTAGAAATTTTTCATTCCCCTCTTCATCAGTGTTGCTCGCATAATCCTTAGGATTAGGAAGAAGTGGATATTTTGACTCTGTAAATTATTCATTCCCGTCTTCATCAGTGGTGTTCGCAAAACCCGTAGGATTAGGACGAAGTGGATATTTTTTACTCTGCAAATTATTCATTCCCCTCTTCATCCATGGTGCTCACATAATCCTTAGGATTGGGACGAATTGGATATTCTTCATCCCGCCCTTCATCAATGGTGTCCTCATAATCCTTAGGATTAGGACGAAGTGAAAATTTTGACTCTAGAAATTCTTCATCATGCCCTTCATCACTAGCACTTTCAAAATCCTTAGGATTAAGAGTAAGTGGAATAACCGACTCTCAATTTACAAAAATTTCCTTTTGTTGCGGTTCATCAATTCTGTTCTCATCATCCTTAAGATTATGACCAAGTTGAATTTTTTACTCTCTATTCATGGTGAACGAACTACTGTTATATTCAACAATCTAAATAGAGTTGTTGTGTGACGAAGATGTTGATGTTGTAGAAATAAAAACTTTTCTATCAGAAGAACCCATGGCTTTCAACAAAGAGATGTTGAATGATACAAATGCACTCTCTTCCAATTACAATATATAGCTTAAAGACTGAAAATTTCCCTCTAAAATTCCCCCCTAAAAATTATTGCTAAAAGTTTTCCCTCCAAATTTTCCCCCCAAAAACGTTCGCTAAAAAATTTCCCTCCAAAAATTTCGTTTCAAATATTTCGTACAAAATATTCATCTAAAATGTATTACAAAAAATTTTAATAACTGCTAGTCTTGAAATATTTCACCATACTATCTATTCAAAATATCCACAAAATATTCCTTTCATGCATGCTTTCCAATCTAAAATAAAATTCTTATTTGAATGATTTAGCATTGACTACGTATTATAATAAATTTTTAAAATTTATGTTTTATTTTTTTTCCCACATTGAATTAAAGTTTATATAAATCTATAATATTAACTACATGTAAATATTTATATTTTAAATTTTAATCCCACATTCGCGAAATGGTAAAGCAATCACACAATCTTCGCTATCTAATAACAATCATTATTTCTATTTGTCACATCACATCAAGTCTTCTAGGTTTTGTTGGAGAAATTTTGTGGAGGTATTGCGTTGGCATTGGTAATTTTGTGGAGGCGTTGCGTTGGCATTGGAGGCGCTACGTTGGCATTGGAGGCATTGCATTGGCATTGGTAACATGAATTTTTTACATTTCAAAGGTTATTTTTCCTTCCTTTTTTGTCCATTTAAAGATGAGTTTGGGAAAAATGTGTTTTTTTTTTTATGGATTTTATGTTCCAAAACTATTTCTTATGGTTTTCAGGTTCAAATACCCTATTTTTTAATAGTTTTTTAGCGAAGAAAATGGAAAAAAAAACTAAAAATTTTAGGGTTTTTAGGACAAAAATTTAGAAATTTTTTTTCTTTTTTAGGGTTTGGGTTCTTCCATGAAACAAAAAACCAAAAACCGACCATTGACATCAAAAAACAATTATATTTATTCTATTTTTATTTTTTCTAGAAGTGCAACCGAAAAATTATATATATATATATATATATATATATATATATATATATATATATATATATATATATATAATTTTTATTTTAAAACATGAAATTTTATTTTGTAAAATAGCGTTAGATATTTTAATTTTTTTTTTTTTATTTAAAGGAAAATATAGTTTTTTTTAGTTTATATTAAACTTTTTTTTTTTTTAAATTAAAAAAAAACAATAATAATAATTGTAAACTAATTTCCGTATTTTGTTTTTGTTTTTAAAATTTTAATAAAATAAATTAAATTTTAAAAAAATTATTATTATTATTTTAATTTTTTTGGTACTTTTATTATTTAATTTTTTTTTTTAACATTTTATTATTTTATTTGTTTTCTTAATATTTTAAAAAATGTTTTTTTTATTGTTTTTTTAAATTTTAAATTTAATTAAAAACATTTTAAATTTAATTATTTAAATTTTTTTTTTTAAATTAATTTATTAAAAAATTGCTATTATTTGATATGTTCTTATAATATTTTAAAATTTATTTTATTATTTTATATGTTATTAAAATATTTATTATAATTTTATTGATTTATTTTTAAATTTAGAATTGATTTATTTTATATTAAATTTTTTAATTGTTTTTTTATTGTTTTATTTAAAATGGGCAGCCATCCATGTCGTCGCCTGACCGGCCTCTGACCCTCAGTAGAGGGAAAAACAAATTATTTTATTTTTTATTTTAAATAATTTATAATATATAAATTTAAAATAATATATATATATATATATATATATATATATATATATATATATATATATATATATATAATTTTTGAAAATAATTTATAATATAATTTTAAAATTTTAAAATATTTTATATTTAAATATTTTAAAATAAAATTTTATAATTTTAAAATATAAGTTTTAATTATATTAATTATATTTTATATTTTAAAATTTAATTTATTAATTTTATATTTAAAAAAAAAAACAAAAAATAAATATTAAAAAAAATTAAGATTAATTACATAATTTTAAAATTGGTTAAACTTAAAAAAAAAAAAAATTTGAAATTTAAAAAATAAACTTAAATTTCAAATTAATTCTGGTTTTTTTAAATTTGTTTTACAAAACAACTTTACATTAAAAAAATTTAAAACAAATTTTATTTTTTAATAAAATGTGTGTGTGTGAGATTTTTAATATTTTGTTTTTAAATGAAAAAATTATATAGTTAATTTTATTTATTTCTTTTCAATTGATATAGTTTTATTAATAAATTTTTCTTTTTTAATTTATTTTATAGACATTATTTTTTCGATTAATATTAAATTTATAATGGCAAACTTTAAAAAAAAATTATTAATTAAGTTATGTGCTTTCTCACTAACTAATATATATATTTCTTTTTATGGAAAATGGCATCAAAAAAGATTTATGTGAATGTTTCTACACCTAGGGCAATAACTGCCAAATCTAAAGTTGTAGCTGGACACACTATGGATACTGCTGGATGCAATAAGGAAATTTTTGCACACACTATGCATATATTTGAAGAATCAAAAATTGAAAGATGTAATAAAAGTCAAGAAAGTGGCCCACCAAGTTCATTAAATATTTTTTTTGAATGGAAGAATGTAGAGGAAATAAATAAAATTGATTTTTCATGGTATCTTGAAGACAATGAAACAGAGGATGATATACAGATCTATTTGATTTGTGGTATGATTGACTTAGATGAATCATATCAGGTGATGGGCAGAGTACGAGACATATGTTTGGTGCCGAATACAAACACTATTTATGCTCTTGCAAGAATGGCTAATAAACGTGACAAGGTTAGATATCATCTATCAAAGGTCAAATATGACACAAATGAAACATCTACAAAGCTGTCTACAGAAATCGTTAGCAACATTGTAAATAACATTGTAAGTATGCTTATTTATATTTATGCTCTGCATTATTGTAAGGATCATTCAATTATTGATCATTGACATGTTTTATTTTATTTCATAGGATTTTTTTTGTGTCTCTTTCAAACATGTTTGAAGGTATTTATTATATGGAGCCAAATGTTATGACTGTGATCAAAACTTTCCACACAAACAAAGATGAGGAAAGGAGAATCAAGAAAAGATCAATAGCTCGCGACATTGCAATAGTACAAAGAGGGGATCAACCAAGAGTCACTAAGGTGGGTCAATCTAGTAAAACCTAAACATGTTGCTTTTGAATATGTGGAACATGAAATAAAAAATTATGATAGAATTAGTGAGGGGGAGATTAAAAGTGTTGTGAAAAAGGAGAAAACAAATCAGACACCAAAAATAAAAAATACCAAAGATGTCTCTCTTTTACCTAACAATGAAGAGCTTGTTTATAAAAAAACTGATATCTTAACCCATAAGAAGAAGAAATCAAGCCTTGGTCAACATGTAAAATTCAGGAGCAGAAACGAAGAACAAACTAAAATCTCTAAAGGAAACATAGAAATCATAACACTAGGTTCTGAGTTATAGGATGGAATTATTAAAACAAAACAAAATGTCATTCGATATGAGTTGAGGAAGAATAAATTAATTTATGGTGGCCAAAAATTTGAGCCTAATGTCAGCCAAATTTATAGGCCATATGAAGGACAATCTCAATATCAAACTAGAAAGGCCCATCACCTACATGTACATAATCTGAAAAAATTGTTCAGGTTCAATCCATATGTGCATGTGGTGCATTATGTGGTTCTTATTGATCCACATTAGGTTCCCAACAAACAAGCATTTGACAAGAAAAAATGTTTTGATTATAAATATTATGTAATTGGAGGGAACCATTCGATAGAGGCTAAAATAAAATTGATTGAGGAATATCCCAATAACTATCTTTTTCAAACAGTGAAATGCATCATTTACGTTGGTTTAACATAAATAGAATAAGATTTATTGGCATCGGATCATAATGTAGATAATGAGTACAGAATGAAAATTGACTTTCATCTAAAGGGTCAGATTTATTCATAATGAATTCATAGAAAAATGTGGTGGAGATAACGCACAAGTTAGTCTAACATTTTGGAATGAATGTTTTATGGAAACATGTTATCAAATTGATGAAAAAATCAAAGAAAAAGATGGAAAAATGCATTCAAATATATTCAAAAGTATGGATAAAATTTTTCAGTTAGCATTTAGAACTGGGGAGATATGGATTTGATTGATGGATTTTTGAGCAATGGGAGAATATTTCCATAAAAAATCAAAAAGTTAAAAAGAGTAAACCCATAATATGTACCAACAATAAGACAAGTCCTGAAATGAAGCAAATTTGAGAGGATATGACAATCACACCTTGGAGAAAAATGCAAGGAGTGAAGGATGAGAAACTAGTCAAATCAGTGCTATCCCATGTGAAGCTGGGTGAATTATCAATGGATGAAATGTGCGCAGAATTTCAAAAGTAAGTTTCATGAATTATTTCTTATTTTCCTTTAATTATAATTTTATTTTAAATAAAACATAATGTTGTTGGTATAATTTGTTATACACGTCACTATATTAACAATTTTAACTTTATTTATTCAGTGAGAAGATTTATATGAAAATACAAGAACATATGGTTAAAATGTTGAATGAAGACAATTGGGATGATGTTGTGCGCCACTAGCCAGAATCAAGCTCTCCAACAACACTTAAATATTTTTATATTGCATTCAATAAGGTATATTGATTTATGCATTCGTTTTATTCACATATAAAATATTTTTATTTTATTACTTATATATATATATATATATATATATATATATATTATGTCATTAAGGATGTAGAAGAAGGATGGAAATGGAGTACGAGATAATTTCAAAAGCTTTATTGAAAAAATTAAGTTGGAAAATATGAGAAAGAAACGTCTTATGAATATTGAACTTTATCCTACTCTTAATAATTTCATTTGGAATGGGCTCGACAATATCCAATATCAAATAATATAAGGTGACTGTGAAGACATTGCAAACCAATACCTAAAAGGGAATATGCCCTAGTTATTGCAAATATTCCTCATGGTTTCAATTTCCCAGACATTGAATATGATAGTGAACCATATACTTATCAAGTTTTTAGTAAAGTGGTTACAGGTTTTCAAGAAGTCACAACATCACCACTTTGGAGATTTGTGACATTTCATTTAGACACACAGTTTGCAATGTTATTAACAAGCTTCAAGGGAAAAAAAAACTCAAAGATGCAACTTACATGGTAAGACTTTGAAATTCTATGTTCGATTACTATTAAATTTTTTTATTTATGTACAATTTAATTGAACTTTTACTATGTTATGTTACAGGCAGAAGTAAAATATTGTTTCTTTCTAAGATCAACCTATTATAAATGATTGTGAGCTCATCAATGTTGAATGTTGGACAAAAGAGGATAGGTATAAGCCTATTCTTATGAATCGAGTAGATGGGAAGAGTCATAGTCAAGTATTGGTTCACGATGCAGTTGTAAGAAAACTAACATATGAGGATAAAAATGAAAAAAGAGATATAGTTAACATTTATCAGAAACCGCAAGCATTGATTAACTATCTTATAGATCTATGTTCAAATCAAGGAGTTTGGGTTTTGGATTTATTCTCAGGTTTAGGTAAGTTTTATTATACAAATTTGAATTTAAATTTTTATTTTTTACTTTTTATGTGTTTATACTAATTTGCTTATTTATTTCTTTTGTGCTTGATGATTCAGTGAAACACTAGCATGTTGCCTACAAAAAGGAATAAATTGCATTGCCATTGAGAAAGACCCAGTGCAATGTAAATTTATTTAACAAAGAATTAACATTCTTCAATTTCTTCCAAATGCGAAGCAAGAAGTTGGTTTGAGGAAAGGGGATTTTAATGAATCACATGTGGCAAAAAAAGCAGAGCCTCAACCACCATTATATGGAATGATTGGAAAATGATACTTTGGAAGATCTGCAGACATGAAAGATCCACTAGAAGATGACAATGACCAAAATGAAGCAGAAAATGCTAATGATGTTCTAGAAGATGTTGAACATGATTAGTTGAAATTTTGGATGATCTTTAAGTTATGTTTGCAAATAAAGGTCAGTTTAGAGAGCTATTAATCGGTTTTACTTGTAATGTTTAGTCTTTGATATTTTATGAGAAGAACCTTTATTTTTTGTAAAAGAACCCGTGATTACTATTATTTTTTGACATAAAATTCATAAAAAAAATTATATTCTTAAGTTTTTTTGTTAAGATTTTCCCAAAAAAATAGTTTTTTTAACATGGTTTTTTTAACAAAAAGTCTCTAAAAGTGTATTTCTTGCATTTTATTTATATTGAAAGTGTGTATTTTTTTGTCACATGGTTCAAAATATTGGTTTTTTAGCAACAAATATTTGATGCGTATTGAAATATTAGTTAACAATACATTAACATATAGAAAATATAAATTTTAAAATATTGACCCTTTTTAAAAAAAATTATCTATGTGAAAAAAATGAAGCTTTCATTACAATTTTTTGTTATAAAAAAATTATTTTTTTTCTTTTTAAAATAAACATCTCAGGGAAGAAGACATTAAAAAATTTATAGTGTCAAAATATACTCTCTAAAAAAAATGGGTGATGATATGCCACCACTATTCAAAATCGACATGAAAATCATCACATTAAAAAAAAATTAAATAAATAAATAAATTAAGTGACAAAAACATGCTCTAAAAAAAGGGTGATTCTGCATCACCACTTTTCAAAATCAGGTGGCTTTTTTG
This sequence comes from Pinus albicaulis, assembly GCA_034641835.2. Lineage (NCBI taxonomy): Eukaryota > Viridiplantae > Streptophyta > Pinopsida > Pinales > Pinaceae > Pinus > Pinus albicaulis. The sequence goes on along the minus strand of CM076578.1, from coordinate 1,187,712,217 downwards.
CTACCTCAAAAAAGTAGGTGCCAATTCAATTACCTATTTGATTGGTAACTATGTTAATACTCAAGAAAAAATTTCTACATCCTATTGCACATTTAGTTGTGCTTATAGAGGTTGATCGTTCTAAACCTTTGGTCTCTCGTTCTACTTGACGTGTATGCTATGTTCAAAGACTCACCATAAAAGTTATAAACTATGAAATTCTTAATCAGTAGTTTTATTTATTTATTTTTTTAACTTCTCACAGTGTAAACTTTGAAATGAGAACCGAAATGAGTACCCATTTTTTTGAGGTAGCAAAAAATCATCTGATTTTGAAAAGTGTTGATTCAAAATATTCTTCATTTTTTTTAATGCATTTTTGAGACTTTGAATTTTCTGATGTACCAAGTATAAACATTATTTTTAAAATGTTAGTGATTTTTATGTTGAATTTGAAAAGTGCTGATGCAAGCATCATCCCCTTTTTTTAGAAGACTTATTTTTTCCTTAAATTTTCTAATGTATTAAATGCTAATAATTATTTTCTAAATTTAACAATTTCTGAAGTACTTGTCTTCTTCTTATTCCTTGACATCTTTTTAAAATGTTTTTCAGGTTTGTGTTTTTTTGTTTTTCTTTCCATTTTTTTTTGTAGTGAGATCTTTGATTTCTGCAGTACTAAAAAAAATGTCAAAATTTTAAAGTTTCGATCTACTATATAATTATATATTTTTAAATGATATTTCATTTCACATGAAATAATTGTCACTAAAAAAGCAATAAATTTTAACAAATTACCTAAAATTACACATTTTGAATATAGATATAACAGAAAAAATACACATTTTGAGACATTTTTTCTAAAAGTGATATGTCAAATAAACCATTTTTAGAGGAACAAATTAACAAAAAAAGTATAAAAAATAGCAATTGTTATGATTTTTATTATTTTTATGTCAAAATGTAATAATAATAACAATTTTTATCAAAAATTAAATGATTCACATTAAAATTGAAGTGAAAATCACATAATTCAAATATTAAACATATAATAACAATAACCGAATACTTATTATTCTCATAAAATGTCAAAGTCAAAACATTACAAGTATAACTAATTAATAGTTACAAAAATGAGCTTTATTTGCAAGCTTAACTGAATTTAATCAATAATATCATGTAACACAAACTCTTCATCTTCAACAGTTTCATTATTGTCTTCTTCCATAATATTGTCATTAATGGCTTCAATTTGGTCATTTTCCTCTTCTGATGGATCTCTGATATATGAGAAACTCCCAAAGTATGACTTTCCAATCATTCCATCTATTAGTGGTCACTACAAGGAAAAGACCCTCTAGCGGAGGTTATAACGGAGGTTTTCAGTGTTATAAAATTGGCCTAAATTGTCAAAAAAAACATTTTCTACAACATTTGTTTTTGGTAACGGAGGTTTTGGCGGTACTTCTAACAGAATTTCAAAAAAATTAAAAAAATTAGGCAGTCGGAGGTTATTATGGATGTTTTTTTCATCGGTGCGCTATTCAGGTGTCAACACACCGGTGCGTTTTAGAGTAAACACACCGGTCCAGCAAACCTATCAAGCACCGAGACGGAAAAAAAAATAAAGGATGCCCCAAGATGTTTAGAAATGTCCTGGTGTGTGTCATCCAGACGGTCGCCCCAGGGTAGTCAAAGGTGCATGCACCGAGCCACAAAGGTCTAAAACCACATCTGGTGCACTGTACGTGATACAACACACCAGGTGCACTGTAGGTGATACAACGCACTGAGTCATTCTAATTGGTATTGGGATTTGGGAGGTGCCCATAAGTCATATCAACGCACCGGTTCGTAGTATTATAGAAATATAGCGGTGTGCAGTATCACACAAACATACCGATTTTTGTAATTTTTATTGGTATTTTTGCAGTGCCCATAGGTCGTAGAACCACACTAGTGAACAATCTCACATAAATGCACCAGTGCACAGTATCACACAAAGGCACCAAGATTTATAATTGGTATTGGTATTTTTGTGATGCCCATAGGTCGTAGAAATGCACCGGTGCGCTTTATCATACAAACGCACTGGTGTACAGTAACTGACATGCACCGGTGTTCATTTTGTATTTTTTAGAAACATCGACACGTGACAGTGTAATTGTTGTGATTTTTTAAAATTCATTATTCATCAAAATTCAACACATATCTTATAATAGTATTCATATCAATAAAAATTTTATTAGTGCATTTGAATGTGATGTTTGGAGTAATTTGTTATATCATATCATAATTATTATGATTTTTTAAAATTCATTATTCATCAAAAGGCGACACATATATTGTAATAGTATTCACATCAATTAAATTTTTATTAGTGCATTTGAATTTGATGTTTGGATTAATTTGTTATATCATATCATCATATTTCACATCTCTTCATTATAATATTTAATCAGCCATATATTTAATCTGTTCTGTTACATTTCACAGTGATAATGGAGAACACAATAGTATAAATTAAAACATATTTTAATATATATATATATATATATATATATATATATATATATATATATAAGACACTCTTTGTCATACAAAACCAGTTATTGGTATCCCTTTGTCTTTCAATTGGGACACTATGCCCATTACATTAAACAAAATGTCTGATTTCACCGACAAATATTTCAAAAAATACAACACCTTTCTTTGATATCCAAACATAATGATCATTATTCTTCACTTGAATTGCTGTCACTACTCAAGCTACTTCCATGACTTGGGTTAATTTTAGGAATATTTTGTTCACGGTGTTGATTTCTTTCTTCTTCTTCACCTTCCATCTATAAACAAAAAATAAATTGTAATGAGTGTATATACATTGGCGAGAACAATAAAAATTGAAATATTAAATAATATACATAATGTAAATCGAAAAGAAATGATGTACCGTAACAACAATTTACTCATGAACTATAAACATTATTTCAAAACCAAATTTCATGCCATCTTTCAAGATTTCATTTGTTGGCGCAGTTCCATACTTTGTTTCCTACAAGTTTTATACCCCATAACAAATCATATATTTAATATAAAATAATTTTTTTTCTATTAATTTAAGACAGAGCTAAGTAAAATAAGATCGATAGATGCTTACAAATTCCACAAGTAATTTATGATATGCCAACATATACTGACAACCCATATTTAACCCAATGTCAATCAATTCATTTGATGGTTCTTCTCTGTATGTTAGCACCTATTTGAAGACATTCGATGATGATTGTTGTAAAACAACTTAAAATATACAGAAATAAAATATAGTTAAGTTGTTATAAGGAAGTAACAATTACTCACAAACTTAGATATCAACCTTTTCTTCCTTGTCTTCCTGTTTTATGTGCTAAATGGGTTCCATTTTCTTTTCTTTTCTGCAAGAAAATACTTGAAAATTAATATTTAATGTTAAATTGTTTATTTATTGTACCTAATCAAAACATTCAATGATTACATATTACATTTTAAGCACGTTGTTGTTGAGATGGCTCCTTGTGTGATTCAATTATGTCCATTTCTTTGAACATCTCCTTGTACACCTTTTTGGACATTCCTACTTACATATTTATGATATCATCTCGTTCCTCTTTTGAGATTTTCACAATCTTCCGTAAAATGTAACATGACAATAAACTATTAAATTTTTATATTGACTTATGAAAATTAAATATAACAAAAGTGATATTTATAAATGATTTCTTTCTAGTAATATATACATATAATTCTAGAAAAAAATTTAAAGGAATATTACTTTTTCATTCCTTTTTTTTTTTGTACATTTTTGCTACTAAAAGTCTAACATGTCTCATTGACCAATTTTCTATAAACTCTTTCTGTAGTTTAGATAAAATTTGGTTCTTGGAATCATTGGATTGATTTTTATATTATAAGTGGAAAGAACTTCTATACATTCATTCCACTAGATCCCTCAAAATTTTGTAAAAATTTTTCCCCCTTTCGTTAACCTCCAACACCACTCTAGATGAGCTAAGGAGCAATTCATTTTCATTTGCATCTTCTATTTTTTTCTTTTCTTAGTAGAACATTCCTTTTGTGAGTTGTTGGTTCGTGTATAAAATTAAACATATGTAAATTAATAGATTGTTTGAAACATGTTATCTAATAATTTTAATTATATTATTAATGAAAATTAAAAAAAGAAACTCATATTGGGTTGATAGTATTTTTTCATTCCCCTGATTCATCCTTTTGCAATTTTTCCATCAAGATGTTATGCTCTTCTGGTCCTAGATCATAAATAATCTTATCTAGCTTCATCATTTTGTGGCTCTGCATGATACACAGTAAAAAATACATATTAGTTAAACTTACATATAGTTCAAAAATAATATTTTTTGTAAATAATTTACAAAGAACGTGCCTTTTTTGCTTTTCTTGATGTGCTATCAGTATTTTTATTAATTGATCTCTTGTGAGCCATTTCATTATCAATATGAAACCATACCATATCATTCATTAATAAATTTTATAAATAAATCATCAAATTTTCAGGCAAAAAAAAAATATCAAGAAACCGATGTGCCTTTAATGTTGTACGCACCGATGTCAGTGCATCGTGTTCTTATAAACGCACCGCCAAAACAATATAAAACACCGTATGGTACTCTATGTCAACAAGGATCACTAGTATGTTATATGTTAAAAAGTGCACCAATTAACACAGACAAATTAATAAAAATCCTCTAGTGTTAGTTTTTGCAGCATATGGTGCTGTGGAGGGGGCGATACGGCCTATTCTTATAAATGCACCACAAAAATAGGGGACCACCATAAAGTGCTCTTTGTCATCAAGGAGACCCAATGTGTTATATGTTAAATGGTGCACTGATTAAAATATAAATTAAATTTTAAAAATTCCAAACAGTACGTGTGTGGTGCGCTATAATGAAATAGCGCGCCGATGGTCTATTTTCCATATGGTGCACGGATTTTTTTTTTTCAAACAGTACGTGCGTGATGCGCTTTGATAAGAGAATGCGCCGGTGCACTACTTTACACAAGGTGCACCAATTTTAAAAAATCAGTTTTTTTAGAAATTCATACATGGGCTGAAATGGATTGGGATCTGATTATGCAAGTCGTCTCATGGGTTAGATGTCGTATATATATACAAACCCTATAAATCTAAAATGAAAAGCCCTAATTGTGAAATCACAGAAACGGGAAGAAGCAAGGGCAGAAGAAAAAAGAATCAAGGGTTTAGCGTAAGATGGAAAAAAAAATTCTCTGAAAATAAACAGTAAATTTAAATTTTTTATTTACTGTGTAAAAAATACTTCAGAAAATGTAAAAAAACAATAAAATTTAATCACCTCATTTGAAATTCTATGCTAGAGGGGTTTGAATCACTAGAGGGTTTGGAATTCTAATTGTCTGAATAGTTCTGTTCAAAAGTATTTCACTGCTCCATAGTGCTCTCGTGCTCTCTTTCTCCTCCAGGTATGTCTCATGAAAATATCTCCCTAAAATTAATAATGAAATAATGAAAAGTGTTTACTATTTAAAGAATTTTTTTACGAAATTAGATTTTCAAAAATATTTTTCCACCCATTTTTCAATTTACCGCTTTTTTTTCAATTTAAAAAAATATAGTTGCGCTTTTTTTATTTGTGGCTATTCAGCTTTGATGTGTCAATTAGTAACACCGCACCAGTGTGTAGTAACTAACACGCACCGGTGTGGTTATCTGTACATTAGCACCAATAAAAATAAGTCCATTTTAAGGCACCGAAATTACTTTTAGGTTACACCAAAATTTGTTGTTGATTTTTCTCAAATGTAGGGAGAAAATATCATAATTATATCGAATGGACAATTCTTCAAAATCCAACTCGTTTCATAATATTTCTCAAATTCCATCGCGCAATTCTCTCTGTCCATCTCAAGACATAATATTTACTTCAGATTTTATTTATATTTTCATTATCTAACTGAATTTATGTTTTTTATCCATGTCAATCAGCTTAATAAAATTTATAATTTATGGATACAAATTTGCAGGTTCATGCAGATAATTCAGAATCAATTTCAGATGCATAAAATATTCAAACAGCTCCAAAACGTCAGAAGATCTTATCAGGAGCAGTATATCACAAGGCGCATTTGGTAGATGAAAATGGACATCGGCTCCACCCTTCCAATTGTGACAATATTGCATCTTCTAGCCACAATCCTGGGACAATGATGGTAATAATAATTGTTTGGTATATTAATGTAATTTTTTCAACGTGAAACGAATTAATCATGCATTTTCAATGTTCTTATTAATTGATATCATATATTTTGTACTAATCATGTTAAAATATATTTTTTTTAATTTATTAGGATTCTAGTGATGATGAGCTACCTACCTACCATCTTTATTTTCACCCGACGACAATGTAAAATTGAGAGAAGGTTAAATTAAGAGAAAAAAATAAGAGAGGAACGATACCAAGAATGGTTGAATCAACCACGTATTCAATTCCCACTATGTCCAGATTCATCAATTAGGAATGACTACAACAATAGTGGTTCTTCACAAGCTGGAAATTGAGGCAATCAAATATAGGTTGGTATGGATGATTACTTAAGGGATATGAATGCCATGGAGACAATGTTGTTAAATGCATTCCAGAATGATGATCAGCTAGGGGATGATGCTCATATCACTGACACCTTTTTCGAAAGCCTTAAATTTTCTTCCACCACCCGACTCTTTGGACCTGGTGATCAGTCGAAGTCTACCCAGTTGGGGACAACGATGTTACTGTACAACTTGAAAGAAAAGTTTGGCTTTTCAAATTCATGTTTCTTGGTAATTTTGAAGTAAGTTATAATTACTATAAAGTTCTCCCTTATATTTTGAGAAATATAATCACACAATGAACATTACAAATGGTCAATTTTATGAACGTTAATAATTACATCGGCATTAATATACATTTAATATTTTCTATGATCACCAACTATAGGTTATTCAAATATAAGGTTCTTTGGAGTGATAATGTCTTGCCTAGTAGCTACGAAGAGGAAAAGAAATTGTTTAAAATGTTGGGTGTTGATTATATATCATATCATGCATGTCCAAATTATTGTATTCTATATAGAGGAGAATATGAACACAAAGAGATATGTTCGAAATCTGGGCATGACAGGTATGATAAATCTAAAAAGAAGGGTAAATCACATGGTCCTCCTTTTAAGATATTGAGGCACGTGCCTATAATCCCAAGGATTCAAAGTCTCTTTCATTGCAAATAATTAGATATGTTTGCAGGGATGGCATGCCTTACATAGAAGTGAGTTGGGATTTATGCGAATCCCAACAGATTCAATAGCCATGAAGCATATAGAGGATACATGGCCCGAAAAATTCAAGGATGAAGTACGAAGTCTACGACTCAACATAGCCATGGATGGCGTCAACCCATACTCCCTCCAGAACACCAACTATTCTGTTTGGCCTGTAGTAGTGATTAATAACAATATCCCCCCATGGTTGTCCGTGAATAATGAACATCTTATGTTGGCTCTCATAGTCCCTAGTAGAAGACAAGTGAAGAATATGGATGTCTACTTACAACCACTAGTATATGAATTGAAGGAATTATGGGATGGGATAAATGTATACGATGTATCAATACCCATCACAGCAGAGAGGATTTTTACATTGTATGGCATATGTGTTTACACGACACATTATTATCCAGGCTTAGGAGTTTTATCTATTAAATCACATTTTTATTGATTTGTTTATATATGTAACAATATTCTTCCACATATTAGTTATTTAATTTGTTGTAATTGTTCTAATCTTCATGATATTATTTAACTTGCTATGCATATAAATTGTATACAATAATCTCGCAGGTCTTGTACAAAAGGATATTTTGGATGTAAATGTTGTGGACCTTCTCCGAAAGCTAGATGGTCCAACAACCTAGGAAAGCCAGTGTATAACTACTCCAGGGTATTCCTCCCAGAAGAACACTCTTACAGAAGAGCAGCATCCGCTTTCAATGGTAAACGAGAGAGAACCCAAAGGCCTCCAATAATGACACAAGATTAATGGCTTAGAGCATATGAGAGAGAGAAGGAGAAGGAGTTCATATAAATGTTTGATTCAAATGGGAAGCCTATGTTCGATGATCCAAAATTCTTCGACACCTATGTTGAGAAATTTCCCATTGGGATGAAAAGGAAATCTATCTTTTATAACCTCCCATATTGGGAGCATCTTAAGATTACCCACTTATTAGATCCCATGCATATATTTAAAAATGTTTCATATTATTTATGGAGGCACATATCATCTAAACAAAGTGACACATTGGTTGTTAGGAAAGATCTTATTACTTCAAAAAAAAAAAACATTGGCGAAGATGATTAGAAAGTACAGGATTAGAGGCAGGCTCTGGTCCCTCTAATTCATGGTATTTCAAAGAAGGTGATGTCCCTTGGATTTAAAAAAAATATGATATTTCTTTGGAAAAGGAATTTATAATGGGTGCGAGGGTGCCATATTCATACGGGTCTTCACTATGGCGCTGCCTCACCGTGGATGACCATTTTTCAAGGTTGAAATTACATGACCATTTGAATATTCTAAGAGTACGTATACTGTTAAAAGAATGATTTTATTATTTTTTATATTAATAAATTTTATCCCATGAAGGGATCATAAAACATAATTAATTTTGTATATTAGTGCACGTGTTTATAACTTTGCAGTGTCATTATTCTTTGTTCGTGCGTGGGTGTGTGAAACATGAATTCCCCAAGACCTAGGATGTGCCATATATAAATTATATGCATTTGTATGTTGGATCACGTCAAAGGAGATTCATGTGGCTAGATGATGCAGACAAGCTGTAGATATCAGAATACGCACGGATCTATGGTTTATGGTCCCACACAAATTCTGATAATCACGGCTGATCCCCTTCGAAACTTTATTAACTTAACTTTTGCAACTTCGCAACTTTCATCATTTTAAAAATATTGCAACTTCATAACTCGCAAAAAATTCCATACTGCACCTCACAAACTTTAATTTTTAACAATAGCTATGCTCCTTATCCTATGCGATATGTGATCGCATTGCATCGCATCAAAAATAACTTACCACACGATGTCTTAACGCTAAACACTAAAATCTATGATTTGTGAAATCGATCTAGGTGCGATTTAATCTCCACCGTTGGTCTTTATTAGATTTGATGGTCCACACTTGTGTCTTTTCTCATTCGCTCTGCCAATCAGCCCTTCTCCAGACGCATTGTGCGATGGCCGATGCACAACTTCAAAGCTTGGCTTGAATCAAACAAATTCACATAAACCTTTTACACAACAACCCTGCTGTGTGCGGCGCGATATCCAAAATCAACAAAGAAATAAAAAATGACAATTTAATACAGACAACTAAATAAAACTACAAATATATTTGGAATTAAACAATAATGAAAATACACATAGTCGAGCCCTTAATGGCTGAATTTTACATTTCCTTTTCTCTCTGTCCACTCGTCTATCACACCTCTCTCACTCTTCTTTCGCACCTATTCCACACACCATTCTCACACCTATTCATGCTTATATATATCTACCTAAAAGTAGTTTGCTTTTTCTTTTATTAGCTTCCCACTGAACGACTCTAACAAACAATTTATATCCTATCTAAATGCTCTAACCTTCTTGGCTTAATCTCCTCGCGGGGAGAACCAATTTCTATTTTATTCCTATTTAAGTTAGGAAATCAAAACAAACTAACTTCTCACAATTAAAACTAAATAAAATATTAATAATCAATGTTTTTCCACCTCTTGTTAGCCACAACATGTGAACACACAATCATATTGCTGCCTAAATCTGGATGCTCCTACATCACTAGAATTCCATGGTGGCGCCATGATATAGTTGAGATTGTTTATATGTTTTAGAAGGAACTATCGACGAGTTTCATGGACTTGTGGGTTCATATTCTAATCCACCTAGTAGATGAGGTTGAATTAATTGGAGTGGTTTCTTGTCGTTGGATGTTATTCTTAGAGAGGTACATGAAGAAATTGAAAGGTTTTGTTCGAAAAGGGGAAAACCTGAGGGGTCTATGGCAGAGGGGTACATATCATATGATTCTTTCTATTATGCCAGTGAGTACATCAAGCATATTGACAACATACTAGGTGCGGTGATTTCGGACGATGAAAGGGATGGAGACAAAAGAGAAGGGGAGCTACTCCAAACGAATGGAAAAGGCGCTTGATAAAGAGTAAGCGACTTATAATTTTTCAAATTTACACAAAGTAAATATTCATGTTTAACTTCAATATAATGTATATTTTGATCTCATATGTACTATATGTTGGTTTGATTTCATTAGCGAATGCATAAATTGAAGCAATCCATAAATTCATTCTTTACAATTTCGAAGCGACACAACCGTGGGTCGCATTTTACGAACAAAAGAGGATGAAATGGGATAGTGACATGAAATAAATCAGACAGTTGAATGGTATAAGTGTGCCTTATCCCAATCATTTAAAAGGAAATATGCCGAAAATATGCCCCAACAGTTAGGTTGTTGACCAAGCCAGAGAGGAATACGGTGCAACCGGTCGTTACCCGTGTGCTGAACAGGATGTGCTAAACGTAGGGATTGGGTGCAGCCACTCGATAATAATCTATTTAATTATGTAAATTTGAAACTTAATAACGCACCTTTCAAATGTAATTACATCTATATTTCATTTTTTAACTATTGGGTTATTATAAGACACACATGACACTATGATATTTTAATTTTTTTATAGGTGCAATTGTTCCCATCTATGTGGGAATATGGACACCATTTTCGCACAGAAAATGTTGATGATGGACACATGACACAAGACTATGGAGTGGAATTCGAGTTCGATCAATCTAGTCGATCTAGAAACCGTCATCAAAACCTAGTACGAGGGATGTTAGGTTATGTCGGAAAGATACAAGAGATCATTGAAGTGGATTTCTCTTCTTTCCAATGTGTTATTTTTAGGTGCAAGTGGTGGGAGACCTTTGATCGAAATAATGTAAAGGAAGATCACGATAGTAGGCTGATTTGTATCAACTCTAGAAAGATGTGGGATTAATCTAAAGAGGCCTATGTTTTCCCCAAACACTGCAACCAAGTGTTTTTTTACCTAGATGTGTTAGATATGGATTGGTTGTTCGTATTGAGACATGACCCTAGATCAAAACATATTTTTGAGAAGAATAGTTTTATCATGCCAAGTGAGCTGGAAGATAACGAGGGTGATCATGAGAACTGAGAGTGATATGGTACATGTGCCATTTCATCATTTATACTTTTTAAGATGGGTTTTATAAAGAAGAGGTCTTGATTACCTTATAACTAAGACTCTTTTTTTCAAAACATTATAATTTGTATTTTGAATTAATTGGTAATTTTCATTATGTTAATGTTAAAATCATTTCACTTGATAATTTGTAATTATGTTGATCTCGAAAATAATGGCATATAGTATAAAGTTTTTTTTTTTTTTTGGTATTTAAGATCATAATAAAATAATGATAATTCTAAAGTACATAAATATATTTGCATTATTTTCTAAACTTTATTATGTTACAAAAATTCATATTATTCTAGATTTATGATTTTACAATTATTTTCAATTTTACAAATTTAAAATTTTAATAAAATCATTTCACATTAATACAATTAAATTTTTCACATTAATACATTTAAAATTTTACAAATATTTTACATATAACAATTACATTTTACAATTAGAATTAAAATTACAATTTTAAAATTTTACATATATACAATTACAATTAAAATTACAATTACAATCATTTCACATTAATACAATTAAAATTTTACAAATATTTTACATATAATTACAATTAAAAATACAATTACAATTTTACAATTTCACATACAATTACAATTACAATTTTAGAATTTTACATACAATTACAATGATTTCACATTAATACAATTAAAATTCTACAAATATTTTACATATAATTACAATTACAATTACAATTTTACAATTTCACATACAATTACAATTACAATTTTAGAATTTTACATACAATTACAATTACAACCATTTCACATTAATACAATTAAAATTTTACAAATATTTTACATACAATTACAATTAAAATTAAAACTACAATTACAATTACAATTTTACAATTTTACATATAATTACAATTACAATTACAGTTTTAGAATTTTACATACAATTACCATTACAATTAAAATTTTACAATTTTACATATATACAATTACAATTAAACTTACAATTACAATCATTTCACAATAAATTAAATATTACAACTACTATTAAAATTAAAATTTTACAAATATTTTACATACAATTACAATTACAAATAAAATTAAAATTTTACAATTTTACATACAATTAAAATTAAAATTTCAATTACAATCACGACATAATATTTAATAAATATCATGATTTAATATTAAAAATAAATATCACGATCATGATAACCATCGTACATACATCATATTCAACTAAGAAACACATTCAAATTCGCTAACATCATCTAATCATCGTGATCATGATCATCTAACAAAACACAAGCATTGTATAACATCATCACAACACAAACATCAAATATACATCTCATGTCAAATAATTGCTATCACATACACATCTATCTGCAAGCTGCACATTAAGTGAACATATATAACATGACCTAACAATATACACATCATGATGATCACCAACATGTAAATTAAGTACAACTGCAACATGAACATAAAATACATGGACTATATATATATATATATATATATATAATTTCAAAAATATACAATTGTAATATAAATGTCAAATATCAGCTGGTGGTACATCATCAATAGTAGAACTAGTTGAGGCCTGCTCAGTCAATGGTGCAGCCTCGACAAGCTCAAATAGATGTCGATCATCACATGCCTGCGGATATGGTGGTGCCTCATGCTGATCAGGATCAACTAGGATCAACTACCGACTTCTCATAATGACTTGACATGGATGGTCCAGCCTACTCATGATCATGAGTATTGCTAGATGTTGCAGGCTACTGATCATGATGACTCGACATGGATAGTCCAACCTGCTCATGATCATGAATGATGGATGTTGCAGGCTGAGAAGGCTGAATCGACATGGATGGTCCAACCTGCTCATGATCATGACTGTTGGTCGATGTTGCAGGCTACTCATCTGCAGCCCAAGGTGAACTGTGATCACTCCCCTTATTGTGACCATCAGATGATGTGTCGCTACTCAAATGTCGATGTATTGTGCCTCAGGGTCAACATTTCACATGGCATGCCTCTCCACATCTCTATGAGCCTAGCATCAGCTTTTATCTCTCTCATAGTGGCCGTCCTGACTCCCTCCTCCACAAGCAGTCCACAAAGTTGGTTGCCCAACTCCATCCTAAATCTAGTGTCAGGCCTATGCCTCACACCAGCCGGTACCTGCGCAACATGAGGACCAGGTCTGTCTGCACGGACCTGATCCTTGGCATCGGCCATCTCCTAGTCGTCATTAGGATCTTCTCCTAGATCATTTGGTGGCGATGGCATCTCATCACCATCAAATGACCCAATGTCTGCAAAATATATATAAGTACACAACAATAATTAGACAATTTCATTAAACAGTTTAATAAAAACAAGTTAAAGAACATGTTAGAATAAATTTAAAGAAAACACTAATATTACCTCTATCGTCCGGTGGCTCATCATCTGTGAAGAGGATGTTGGCACACCTTCGCTAATCCAAACCAACATATGGATAGGGGACCAGAACGAAGGCATGATCATCAACACTGGCTAGCAACTCCAGTGCATCATGTAATATCCTCACAGAAAAGGCTGACTCGCCCCTCCTGGGCATCATCTGTCCCCACATCTGCATCCGTACATGCAGCATCGGCCTACAAGGCTGCCGAACAAAAGTAGGCCTCATCTCTGGAAACCTCTCAAAAAATAAACAAAATAGCTCTGAAGAAAAAGGGAAGTTCACCCTCCCTTGTTCCTGAGCATGACATCTATCTAAAGATGCAAAGAACTGCTGAAAAAAATGGCAGACCACCTCAAAAGTTGTGGCGCCTATAATAAAGAATCGACATAAAATAAAAGCAGGCAACTAATGCATTGCCCTTCACTGGTATGGTATGTAATGGTCGAAATCAGTATTGAGAGGCACGTCATCTCCTATCCACCAAATGAAGCAATCCGTAACTGACCACCGGAGACCTAAAAATCTGGAGGAGACAATATATCGACACTAATATATCTTTGGGAGCACACCAACTGAATCCCTATTACATAGCCGACTGGGACCTCTGGGAACAAGGGAAAATCCTACCATCTCCTTGATATGCCAGTAATAAAATAGATGTCCTCATAAGTGGGCACGTACCACTAGTTAGGACCAACCCTGAAAGCCTGTCGGTGGGCATTCCACCTGAGGATAAGTTGTCGCAATAACCCACCATGGTCCTTCAGGGATGTAGCCTCCTCATAGAACTTGAGGAGCCATACCTCCGTTAGGAGCACCTGGGTGGCTATTGTAATAGGGCGAGGGTACATATCTCTCTCCCTCTCTCGTGCCTCCCACAAGCGAACCACGTTATACTGGTCTGCCATATGTTGCTGATGTTCCCTCTCTTCTCTCCCTTGACGTCATTGAATGATTGACATATTAAATACAATTTTTTTATCAAATGATATATATATATATATTTATTTATTTATTTATTTATTTATTTATTTATATTTATATTTTTTATTTTTTATTTTTTATTTTTGAAAAAAAAAAAAAGTCGGTGCACCAAAAAAAATAGGCATGCACCGGTACCGGTGTGTCTATTTTTATCGTGCACCAGCTATGGTGTGCCTATAAATTTTCAGTGCACCGCACATCATGACCTATATTTTCTCAAGCGGTGCGTTGCCTAAACTATCCAGCCCGGGGCGGATAATTCCTTCAACACACCGCCAAACATAATCTTGTGGTCAATGGTGTGGTCGTCTAACTGATCGCACCGTTGACTATGAAAAAATTCGGGAGGGCAGTGCACTGGCCAAAATACTTGCCCCGGGGTAGATAGTTTCATCATCACACCACCCCCCTGGAATCATTACACAGTCAATGGTGCGGTGGTATAACCGACCACACTGTTTACTATGTATGAGTATTGGGAAGGCGGTGCACTGCCAAACTATGTGCCCCGAGCGTATAGTTTAGGCAGTGCCCCGCCCTCCTGACATCACTACATAGTCAAAGGTGTGATCGTTTACACGAACACACCATTGAATATTTCCAAGTTCGGGAGGGTGGTGCGTTGACCAAAATATTCGCCCCGGGGCACATATTTCAGACAACACACCGCCCTCTCCAACATCGAGAAGGTCAACGGTGCGGTCGAGTAACCAATAGCACCACAATTTCTATAAATTTAATAAAGGCAAGGTGCGTTGTTTCGATACCACCCCAGAACCGTTACGGATACCTTTAGCACCATTCGCGGTGTGACCTGTAAATTTACAGGCAGCACCGCGAACCGGTACGAGCCGAATAACTCGAGCGCACCGCGCGGGAATTTTTTTTTTTCCAAAAGAAGGTGAATTTTAAGCTATTTTACAAAAATAATATGCTAAAAGGTTTAATTATTGAAAAACAAGTAAAATAATTGTACATTTGGGCATCGAGGAGGCATATTTGTTGTCGAATTTGCAAAACTAAATTTTCCCACCGTTTTTCAAAATTCGAAATGGATATGGTGGGCAATGGACAACAGTAGTGTGTACAATGGGAGCATCAATGACAGGGCGCCTCAAACAAGGTAAAATTGCACCGGTGCTTGTGAGCTCTAGAACACTGAAAAGTGAAAAATGTGGATTTTTGGCCTTAATTTTTTTTATTTAACCTTGTTCCGGTGTGTGTGTTTTTTAGGCCCACGAAGCGATTTCTTACAACCGCACCAGGCTGTTTCAGTTTTGGCACAGGTTTTTATTATGCACCAGGGCCAAATATGTGTAGAGCACTAATGCGTTATAATAATTAGATACACCAAGCAGGTTTTTACCAAGCGCACGGTGTCCCAGTGTGCCAATTTGTAGTACGCACCAGTGCTTTCTCTAGTGGAATATACCAGTGCGGTTTAGGATGAGAAACGCATCGAACAAAAAAAATCTGCAAAACCTCCACCCGCTAACTTCCTCTAGTATCCTCCACTACAAACGGATGTCTGGGCTATTTTTATAAGGGGTTCCTCAAAAACATCCGCTAGAGGGTATTTTCCTTGTAGTGGGTTGAGGTTCCTTTGTTTTTTTTGCCACATGGGATTTATTGAAATCCCCTTTCCTCAAACCAACTTCTTGCATTGCATCTAGAAGAAATTGAAAAGAATCAATTCCTTGGTGAATAAATATGCATTGCACTTGGTCTTTCTTAATGGAAATGCAATTTCTTCCTTTTTGTAAGCAACATGCTAGTTTTGTACCTAATCATCAAGTACAAAAGAAATAATTAAGTAAATTAGTATAGACACATAAAAATTAAAAAATAAAATATTGAAATTCATTTTTATATAATAAAACTTACCTGTGCCTGAAAATAAATCCAAAACATATTCTCCTTCATTTGAACATAAATCTAAAATATAGTTAATCAATGACTGTGGTTTTTTATATATGTTAACTATCTCTCCTTTTGATTTTTTATATTCATATGTTAGTTTTTTTACAACATCATCATGGACCAGTACTTGGTTATGACTATTTCCATCTACTTGATTGAAAAGCATAGGCTTATAGCTATCATCTTTTATCCAAATTTCAACATGAATGAACTCATAATCACTTATAATTGGTTGATCACCGTAACCAATAACATTTGACTTTTGCCTGTAACATGAAATAGTAAAATTTCAATTAACTTGTACATTAATGATTTTTTTAACATCAATCAAACATAAAATTTCAACGTCTTACCATGCAATTTGCATCCTTGACTTTTATTTTCCCTTGAAGCTTGCTAATAACATTTCAAATTATGTGTATGAATGAAATGTCACAAATCTCCAAAATGGTGATTTTTTTACATCTATAAATCCCGCAACCACTTTACTAAAAGCTTGATAAGCATAAGGGTCACTATCATATTCAATGTTTAGGATATTGAAACCATGAGGAATATCTGCAATACTAGGGAATAATCCCTTTGAGGCATGAGTTTTGCAATGTCTTCATAATCACCTGGTATTATTTGATATAGGATTGTGTGGAGCGCATTCCAAATGAAATGAATAATATTGGGATCAAATTCTACATTACTAATACGTTGCTTTCTCATCCTTTCCATTTTAATTTTTTCAATAAAGCTTCTAAAACTATCTGGTGGTCCATTTGCATACTTCTTCATCTTTAATGAAATAAGAAAATATATGTATAAGTTATAAAATAAAAATAATACACATATGAATAGAAATGAATGTATTAATCAACATACATTTTTAAATGCGAGATAAAAATCTTTTAGCACTAATGTAGAACTTCAATCTGGGTAGTTGCGTACAACATCAACCCAAATATCTTCATTCAACAACTTAACCATTTGTTCTTGTATTCTCATATAAACCTTGTGAATGAATAAATAAAGAAAAAAAATGTTAATATAGTGATATGTATAACAAATACTACCAAAAACAATATATTATATTTAACAAAAACTTATAGTCTAGAAATAAGTAAAAATAACAAACTTAATTTAGAAATTCCTCAGACATTTCGTCCAATGATAATTCTCTTGACTTTACACAAGATATATTGTTTTGACAAGTTTTTCATCCTTCACTCCTTACATTTCTCTCCAAAGTGTGATAGTCATATCTTCTAGAAGGAGCTTCATTTCAGGACCTGATTTACTGCTACTACATATCAATGGCTTAGACATTTTGACCTTCTAGATTTTTATGCCAACATTCTCCCACACCTCAAAAATATCATTAATCAATTCTCATATCTCTCAGTTCTGAATTCCAACTAGAAAATGTTATACATACATCCAAATATTTTGAAATTTATTCTTCGACCTTTTGAATTGATTCTCCATTTGATAACCTATTTCCATACAACATTCCTTTTGAAAGGCTAGATCGACCTTTGTCTTATCCCCACCAGATTTTTCTTCAAATTCATTATGAATAAATCTAACTCTTTGGATCAAAGTCATAGACATTCTATTCTCATTATCTATATTATGATCACATGCCAATAACTTTTCTTCTTTATCTATTATACCAGCCTAAATGATACATTTAATTGTTTCAAAACATAGGTTATTGGGATAATCCTCCATAAATTTCCTTTGAGCTTCTATAGAATGGTTCCCCACAAGTAAAAATATTTTTATTCAAAACATTTTGACTTATCAAATGTTTCTTTGTTGGGAACCTGAATTGGATAACCAAGAATAACATAATCAACCACATGTGCATATGGATTGTACCTCATCAATGTTTTCAACATATGAACATGCAAGTGGTGTGGCTTTCTAATTTATTTTTCAATTGTCCGTCATCTCGATTGTAGATTTCACTGATATTAAGCTAAAATGACCTATCACCCTCAATTAATTTTTTCTTCATAAAATGATATCAAATGGAATTTTGTTTTGTTTTAATAACATCATCCTCTAAATTAGCTCCTGGTGTAATGATTTCTTTGCTTCGTTTTGAGTTTTCACTTGGACCTTCACTGTTGTCCATGATTTTTTTAGAATGATAAACTTTTAGTTTCTTCCTCCTATTGGTTATCATATTTTCTTCAACAAAAGTAATCTCCTCCTCATCAAATAAAAGGGAGACATTTTTGGGCATTTTTTTTTGTTCTTTTATGGCTCTTCTCCTTTCTAACATTGGTTCTAATATGATCCTCAATAATGGAAACATATTCTTCATATTCAACTTCAACTTCAAATTCCTCCTCTTCAAAAGTAACATGTATAGCTTTACAAGATTTATCCCTTTTATATAGTCGTGTAGGTCCATGAAGTACTTTTTTTTGCTTCTTTCACCTATCTTCTTCTTCATGTTCATGGAAAATGTTGACGACATTCATAATATCTCGCTCTATAAAATGGATTCCCCCAAACATAATTGAAATACCCTCAGCAAAATATTGTTAAACAAAATATATTATGCCAATAATAACTAAGTTATTAAAAATATAATGACACAGTTAGAATAACACAAAAAACATAAATATAAATATAAATAATTACAATATTTTATGCAATATCATTTACGATTTGTTTTCATATCCTTGAAGAATCTTCCCCCATGTTATACAACACCAATGTAAAACGATATATAATCTTATCATGTGACTTGGGCGGTTTTGAAAGTATATAAAAACTTTCAGTATTTAGCGTAATATATAGGTCTAGTACTTTTCCCACCAGCTCATAACTTGCAACATCAAAATTCTTACTAGCATATAGATATAATTGCATAATTTCAACTTCTCTAGCTTCACATACCATGAATATTTTGTACGATTCACTTATTTTGATTTCTTCCAATATGAAAGCAACTTATTTTCCATTGGGGAGGCATATTCTACATTTATATTAATTAACTCAGGTTGGGTTCGTTCAACAGTATTTTTTGAGGGCCCATCTCTAACTCTAGATGATGAAATTTTTTACTTTGGTCTAGAAAGGTTGACGTAAATCTTCCTTGATGCCATTTTCCTGCAAAAACATATATCTACAAATAGATAAGTAAATAAAAAATATATATATATAACTTACATAAAAAAACAAAACAAAACTAAATTTTAAAAAACTAAAAAACACTAGAAACATGTACATCCTTTTAGTTTCATCCAAAATTTCAAAATAGAAAACCAATTCCTTATATATATATATATTACGTTTTTCACTGGCCCCCCTGCTGGTGAGGCGATAGGTGTGTGCGCTCTCCCATACACAGGGCTGGGAATCATCCCCGTACCAAGCAGGGGGGCCTATTCTCATAATCTCCCCCTTCCCAGGCACGGGGGCCGATACGGGCCTTGGGCGTCGTTGGGCTCGGACGGGCGCCTACCCATGGGCATGCCTGCCCGTAGCACAATGGTCATGCATGGCCATTATGTTGTGGATGGGCACACCCATGTTCATGCGCCCACCTACGGACGTTGTGCTGCGGGTACCCGCCAGGGACCCTTGTGCTGTGAGTGCCAGCCCCCACCACCCCCCTAGCAAGTAGGGGGGTTGATTATAAGAATTGGTTCCCTTGATTTCTAGGAGGGGTCGCTGGGGGAAGGCCCTGCCTGCTGGGGGGGCCAGTGGGCGTGCCCTCCTGGGCCACAGCAGCCAGGGGCCGGCCCCCAAGCAGGCCCACCCCCTCGCCCATGTGATTTTTTTTTTATTTTTTTTTTAAAATAAAATTATTTGAATTGGTTTTCTCTCGTATTATGGATGAACCTACAAACCCAGTTGAAATGTAACTACTAGTAGACTTATGGGGGTTTACAACATGTACTCAGTGTGATTTTAACTTAATTCTACTTTATTTTAACAATTTCCTAATTTTAGAAATAATATAGTAAGTTGCAACCCAAGAAAAAAAATTGATTTTTTGACATCCAATAAATTATTTTCTTCAAATTTCTCATTGAATGGTCGAAGAAGGAGGGAAACCAACCTTTAAAATGTGGGAATCTCTTGTTGACTCTAAATGAAAATAATATTTCAAGTTTTCTTTGGAGAAAAGGAAGAGGTATTTGTCAATGAATAAAATCATGCAAAATTCATATTTAGTGGGGTGCATGCAATCTACATTAACAGGTTATGATTATCATATTGGGTCTTTATTGCTCTTTATAAAGGCTTTCAAAATGTTACATTCAATTGGTAATTTTTGTCTTTCAAGAATCCAAGATAATTTGGAAAAAGGTACTACATATTATTTAGAAGTTCATCATAAACAATTGATTGGGCCATTAGAAAACACTGCAATGTCATGGATGCAAGAATTCTTTTCAAAACATGGAGGGTGTTTTCTAGATAGAGATACAATTCATATTCCATATAATTTATCAAGACGAGAAATCTACAACTTATACAAGGAATATGCAGAAGGTGTTGAAGGAAATGGTCATTTTATTACATATCAATATTTAGTGCAAATATGGAGGAGAGAATTCAACAATGTTCATATTCCTAAGAAGACAAGGATGGGGGTTTGCAGTACATGTGCTTCTCTAAAATAAAAAATGGATAAATTTCAAGGAGGAGAAAGAGGTAATCATTCATAACATTATTCTTTTAAATTGTATAGTGATCAACTATGAAAATGTATTTATTAATAAGTTTATTTTATGTTATGTGTAGATTCCATTGTCAAATCACTTCAAGAGCATCGGAAACAACAAACAAGTGAAAGGAAAAAAGTTGTACAAGAATTGAAAGAAGTGTTAGGATAATCCAAATAAATATTTGGGTTTGATAATTAATTGTATGGAACATAAGAAAACACTTCTACCACATTTTGTTCGCACACCCAAAAATTTATAGGAGGAAAATTTTATCCAGTTTCACCAGGTCGACTGTATGGTCTCCAATGGGAAAATTTCGCCAAGAGTTTACTTCACAGCTCCAAATATTCATAATGATGGAAATCTTAAAATAACCATAATTCATGATGTGCTTTATCATTGGTCTGGTAATCTTCCTGAAGTTTTGTATATACAATTGGACAACACTTGTCATGAAAACAAAATTCAGAGTGTTTTTGGATATCTAAGCATGCTTGTTGAATTGAGAACTTTTCATAAGGTAAAATTTGGTTTCCTTCTTGTTGGACACACTCGCAACTATATTTATTATATGTTCATTCATTTTTCAGTAACATTAAGGAGGAAGGATGTTGGGAGCTTGCCATAATTAATTGAATGTATTAAGAAATCATATATGACAGAGCCTATTTTTCATGTGTTAGAAGAAATTGTTTACATGTGAAGGTTTATTTTGGGATCAAATGGTGAGGAGAAATGCATTGAAAAAATTAATGGCATTAACTTCCAATATCAATTTCATATCAAACAAATTGATGGGAAAACACTTATATGGGGAAAGAATTATTCAACTACTGCAGAATGGGCGCTCGCAATAGGTTTCGAATTTTTGAATTTCATTCCACATCATCCAATATTTGAGTCAAATATATTGTTATTACAATCAGTTGCTAAAGTTCATAATGCACAAAGATGGAAGAGAGATATAGATTATTCTGAATTCCTGGATGAAATTCAAAAATCTATTAGATATACATCTGAGTAATTTGATGTTGCTGATTCAATTTGGTGGGAGTCCTTTTTCAATGATCAGAGTGATATCCTTTAAAGATCAACAAATGAAGATATGCTTTTGAAGACTCCATTTATTTGGCCACAAAATCTGTAAAATGAACATGAGGAAACAAACATTGTTGAACAACAACCATCTCATGGTATTATTAATTCTTCACGGGTGGAGGAAAGAGAAATGTATATTGGTTCCAGAAGATCTTGTGCAAAACGTGATGCCATGGAAGAACTTTAAAGGGGTTGAATAAAGGATATTAAGGAGGGTTGCATGATCACAGTGTTAGCAGATGGAGATGCACATGGTTATCCATTCTAGGTTTCCAAGGTTATAAAAGTCATTACAGAAAATGAAGATGTTCCAGGTGTTGAAGTACATTGGTATGCTACAAATACACACCCTTTCAATGGTGTGTACAAGCCATATATGGTATTTGATATAAAAAATTGGCGGAAAGATAAAAAAAAAAGGGTACAAATATAAATCGCCGCTGCACATACCTCTTAAAATTGGAGGCTTTTTTATGACTTCAATTTAACAAAGAGAGGAACACTTCTCTTCGGGACAATAGAGATTCTGAAGAGGTTTCTAGAAGAAGAAACTGTGTTGAGATGGGATTTTTCTGAACCCATCGGTAGATCTAGAAGACATTTGAAACCTCAAATAGTGGGCATGCATGTTAACTTATATGGGGCACTAGTTGATGACAGAGAAGAATATGGAACATCTTTATCTGCATCCAGTCATTCATCTAAATATGTGAATTCTAATAGTGTGTAAGAACATATGACTGATTTTGAATAATTGTGTAAGACAATTGATCCAGGTGGATATTGGTGGCCACCCGCCTATTCCACTTGGGGCCCCAACATTGTCTCTTTTAGTTTTTCAGTTTTGGCACAACTTACTATTTTTAGCAGTTTTTCGGGTCCTGAACTTCTAGAGCCGTTTTGAGGGCCTAAACAACATTTTTTGGGTATCGTTTGTCTGAAGAATATGATTCCTTTCCAAAATTAATATTTGTGGCAACAGTTGTAGTCCTCATATAGATATTTCTAACGATGTATCATACGCGTCAAATAAAGATCATATGTTGAAGTTACGTCCCTGGGAAGTTTAAACACCAACTTACCCAAACGGGGCCCATAGTTTTGGCGCTTCATCTCCTAGGGTTAGGTTTTTTAGACGTTTAGAGTTCTACATTGTTTCTCAATAATAAATAGGCCCTCGAGCCTCATTGTAACACAGTTCAGAGGTTTGTAGCCGCCACATCTCTTCTCAGAGATTTGCTACCAGCACCCTAGCTAGTTTATTTCCATTATGTCTGTAAGCAAATTTCAGTTCTTTGATATTAATGAAATGAAGTGTTATTTCCGCTACATATTTGTATTTGTGGTTATATGTGTATTCTGTTTCGTTCTTGCATAAATCCGAATCAAGAATTTATATAAATGATGTTTGCATGGTAACTTGAAATAAAAATTTTAACTTCCATATGATCTTACATGAATTTATGAGTCATTTTTATGTTTGTTGGATTATATGTTTTAATTATGATGAATTCATTTGCTTAGAATATTCACAATGCAATGTAATAACTTAGAGAAATAATTTATGTTTCATTTAATTTACAAGTATTGATATTTTTGTTATTTTAGTCATATAATTTGCTCATAATATCATGGTTGAAATATGTAGTACTTAATGTTTTTTAACTCTATGGGTGAAAAATTGTCAATTTTTTTTTTATATCTTTAACATTAGGATTGAAAACAATTAGAATTTTAGGGATTTTAACAACATGGATGAAAATTGTTGGAATTTTAATGTGTTTAAAATCCCATTATTTTATATTTAACTTCATTACTAGAAAAATGTTGAAATTGTACTCGAAAAATAAAAATGGTATTCTAGCATCAACATTAGAGTGTTTTTTCCATTTATTTGGCATAGAAAAATTGGTTTTACCACCATTTTTTTTTAAATGTTGAAAATTTTCCCTGAAAAAATAAAACCTCGTTCTCGAATACACACTTTTCATTTTTGGGTTGTTTTTCATGTTTTCTGGGGGTTTTTTTGCTAGAGTTCTCGTTTCTAGTTTTTAGTTCACGTTTCAAAGTTTACATTGTTTTCTTTGTTGTATATTATTCTTCATGAAGGGAAGTGACCTATAAAAATTTTGTAAGCTCTCTTTCAAAAAACAACTCTTAAACTATTATAGATATAACATTCAAGTTCTATATGGCTTCCTTGACTAGTGAATCTTGTTTGAAGACATGTATTTGTCATCATGTTCTTGTTACATTTTATGATTTTATGTGTCTATGTATTTTTTATATTCAACTATTACACTGTTTATTAAATACGCCTAAAGAATATTGGTATACATGTGTCCTAGAATTTTCCTTGGATTCATAACATACTTGTTTGTCATCTCTAAATAAACTTCCTTGTTTACAGAAATTTCCATTGATATTTGTTTTCAACTCAAATTATGTATAAAGGGAATATACATATAGTACATAATAACTCTCTCTCTCTCTCTCTCTCTCTCTCTCTCTCTCTCTCTATATATATATATATATATATATATATATATATATATATATAACACTCTTTGCATATACAATTAATATAGAGAAAATATAACAGAGACATTTTTTTGAACATGATTATAAAAGCCATTCAATATTTACATAGAAAAAATAAAAAATACTAGGAAATAAACGGAAACATTTTAACATTTATTTTCTTAAACTCCATCAAATGTATGCATAATTTAGAGTTTAGAATACTTGAAATATATCTGGAAAATTAATCATTAAGTACTTGGCTCCTCCCAACCTTGATACTACATCCAACTAGTATCCCCCATAGCATAATAGGTTTGCAATTTTTCCTTTTTGTCTTTTTCCACATGTGCTTCTCTTCAGTCTCTTCTATTTTCTTAGAATGAGAAAAAAGCAAGCAAACAATTCTTTTTATATAAATTACCCATCTACCACTCCTATGGTGTTTGGTAACTTCCTCCACCTCAGCAACAAGTGGCAAGTAGTTGTGAGCTCATTAATGAGCTTCTATTTCACATGCCTAAAGACAACCTCTTGTCTTTTAGGGAAACAATTAATTGGCTAATTTCATAATTTCTCAATAAATCTAACCATACATATTATATTCCTAGGACTTATTAATGGGTAATAAATATTCAACAATGATTTTTTTGTAGCCTTATCTCTTTTATGTATTTGTACTTAGAAATAAATTTTCCAGATTTCTTTATTTATTAAAAAACACATCCTATTTACAAATTTACGATCAACCATTATCAGTAATAAATTATTGATAATTAAATAATTCAAATATCTTTCAGTCTTAAAATATTCCAAAAATGAAACACAAATATGCACAATTAATTACATAAAAACATCAAGTTATGGGATGTCACAGTTATGGACGAGCTAAACTAACAAAACCTTTTACGTTAAACATACCACCAACCCAACCGAGAACAACAAAAACCCACCTAGTCTTGCAATGCAATGGACAAAAATAAATTATCTAAATGAATAGTCACACATTGCAAAATAAAAGTTATAGAACCCCCAAGAATCTAGTTAGAATAGACATACACAACCATAAATCTAGTGTCCTGGAATTTCCTACTTATGCTGGACCTTAAAAATAAAATTAAAAATAGAAATACACAAATCATTATACCACCCAATAATAAAAAAGAATAGTCAAATGGACCAATTAAAAAAATGAAATACGAAAACAATGATCAAATAAAATCGAAGCATATAAGCATTCCACCTTACTTTTTTATCAAGATGGGAAAATAGAAGAGGGCTACTCCATAGTTCTCAACATGCCCTCTGATGAACCACATAATAGCATATTATTTGACTTTCTAAATAAATAGCACTTAATTCCCATGGGAAATATATATCTATATACATATATCTAATGTGTTGGATATACCCTACGTCAACATGGATCACCACCGATTTAGTCATTGGCCTACTCCAAGTGTAGAAACTTATCTACCCCATCTTTCCGTAAATTAAAAAAATCGCGATTTTAAAATATCTCCATAATTTAATGAATATTTTCAATAATATAACTAAACATATTTTATCAATTTTCTACTCCCAAGAATTAATATGCATGATAAATCTACATGCTACGCTAGTTACATTTCTTTCAATAGTTATTCAAAAATTGCAACAACAAAATAAATATTAATTAGTAATTTTTATATTTCTATAATCATTGAAAATTTCAATATTGACATAAATACATAGAGTAAACTTAGTAAACAGTAACTAGGTTACATGAAATCAGAACAAAGTCCATAATTCATGAAATTTGGACAAACTACAGTTGATGCTTTATTACATTCAATGTGATTTTGTTTAAGTAACCAGTGTAGCATATATAAGTATACCCACAAATCTTGTAAGGTAGTGTTTCTAAAGTGATCATCATGATTACATTGCTTCAAAAACCTCTCTTCATATGTACATAACCTAAGTAAACACAAATATCAGATTGAGTCCTTTACACATACTTACATATTTTTTCCATGAAATCGTGGAGTTGTTGCCACCCCATGACTATAATTTCTTACCTTTAATGGCTACTATATTTGAGTATTAAATAAACAACAATAAAAATCAATTGTCTCTTTTTTAATTACATTCCAAGTGTCTCTCAGCTTCTCTAATATGTTTCTTCATAGCAAGACAGTAACTAAGAAAATAATACAATTGTATTATAAATGATCTTTCCATAAGGATTGCATCTATAAGCTATGATTTTCTAAGATATGTAAATTGAACTTGTTTCTTAATTCCTTCCCGTGTTTTGAACTTTGGCCTTTAATGTCGTAAATATTATGGTTTTACTAAGTGATGCATATTATGCCATACTGCTTTCTACAACGTTGAAACAAGAATACTTAAATTGTGTCTTCCATTTCACTTTTAGATTCTGAACAAGGGTCCATAATTCATTGGCTTGTGTTCCCTCATTCATTATGACCTATACAACCTTGATAAAAGAGGAACTTATTAAAATTTCTTCTCAATGTAAACAAGGTAACAATGTGACACCTATGTAGCACGAATAAACAAGAACGACTCGCAAAATTCAATAGGATTTTGTTTTCATAAGCTTTAAATATATATTGATTTTACCATTAATATACTACAAACACTTATAATTTTGATAGTACTTGTCATTAAGATATGAAAATATATATGTTAGTCATAGGATAAAGTCTTAATTAATTTTTTAATATCTACTAATCTACACCACGGGAAGTTGATATGTGCAGAGGGCAAACGTATGCGAAGATGTAGAAATGAGGGAACAAAGGTTTTGTCGCACATATCACTCTTTCATATGTTCTTCCAGTTTTCTATAACGAATACTACTTGCAGAGCCATGTATACCTTATTGATTTGTTTACGACCAGTAAATACTATTAAACACTCAAATGATCTCCTAATTATGCGTTGATTCACTAATTAAATGCTAAAAATACTATTTTATAATATCAACGGATACATTCTTCTTGATTTGTTAACAAGTAGTAATCATTACACAATGCGTTAATAGTAAATGTTATTAAGCATTGGAATGATGTCTTAATTATGTGTCAATTAACTGGATAAATTCTTATGTTTACCGACAAGGGATATTTTGTAAATCTCGAGCATATTTATATTTACCAACAATCAAGTTTATGTTTATTAATTAGTTTCTTTTATGACTGCTAATCTTTGAGATGGGAGGTTGATTGAATCTATGTAACATTTCATCAAAACATTGTCAACAAATGAGGCAATGTGTGGAAGAAGTGTACAAAGGGGGTTTGCACATCATTTCAATATGCTATAATGGATACTGGCTGTGAAGGCTTGTGGATCTTCTTAACTTGTTTACAAGTAGTAAATTTTACCAAGAACTCAAACAATGGGTCAATTCACTGAATAAATGTGAAAAAGACTATTTTATAATGGTGAGGTATATGATATTCTTGATATGTTTACAATGAGTAATAATTACATAATGTGTAAGAGTAAATGCTATTAACCACTAAAACGTTGTAATATTTTATCATTGTAATGTAATAGCTATAATAATAGTCTACTTCTTTGTGCAGAGTACAAAGCTGTGGAAGAAGCTTCCATTGTGGTTCCTCCACACTCAATAGTCATTCATTAAACTTGAGAAAATTAATTAATACAACTAAAATTGGAGGGAAAAGAACATAATATGTGGACAAGCCATTGATTCTATAATTCCATAAACATCAACTTATTCGTGATTGCATTATTACTTCCTTTTCTCTCACAGGAAAATCGTAGCATGAAGAAACAAGAACCACTAGAAAAATTCAATAGAGTTTTATTCATATAATCTCTAAAGGTATGATTATTTTACCATTACTTTGCTACAAAAACTTATGATTTCGATAGTAATTTTCATTAAGTTCTAAAAATATATATTTTAATCATAGGATTAAGCCTTAATTACATTTTTTAATATCCGCTAATCCGTGTTGTGTGGGAGGGGGGGGGGTTGATATGTGTGGAATGGAAACATATACAGAGCTGTAGAAATGGAGGAAAAAAAGGTTCTGCCACACATATCCATCTTCCACACATTCTTCCAATATGTTAGAACGAACAGTAGTTATAGAGCCATGTAGAACTTCTTGATTTGTTTACGACAAGTAAATATCATTAAGCACTCGAACGATGTCCTGATTACATGTTGATTCACTTAATAAATACCAAAAACACTATTTTACAATATCGATGGATACAATATTCTTGATTTGTTAGTAAGGAGTAATCATTACATAATACATTAAGAGTAAATTCTATTAAGCATTGGATCAATGTATTTATTTCATGTTGATTCACTGATTAAATGGTTATGTTTACATGGAAGGGATATTTTTTTAATCGTAATACTAAGCCTTAATTATTATTTTAATATGCTCCTAAGGACTTGAATGATGTCTTGATTACATGTCGATTTTCCATTTGTCGGCAATGAAGGTTCTATTAATCATAAAATTGTTTCTTAATTATTATAAAAAAAATTATCTACTAGTCCATGGCACAGAAGGTTGATCAATGATTGAAGGTATGTAACATTTTTCTAAAATATTGCCTCTATATGAAGCAATGTACAGAAGAAGTGTGTAGGGGCGGGGCGTCCACACATCATTTCAATTTGTTATGACAGATATTGGTTGTGTCGATTCGTTGAATAAATGCGAAGAAAAAATAGTTTATAATATTGACAGGTATTATTTTATTAATATGTTTACAACCAGTAATAATTACACAATGCGTCGGAGTAAACTTTATTAAGCACTCATGTCATTTCCTTATTGTGCATCGATTCGTTGAATATTCTTATTCTTTTATATCCTAGAGGAACCCAACAACTTTCCTGGCATGTAGCTACTATTAAGTCTTTGGGGGTCTACCACCTATCCTCCTCTCCATAAATTGAGTCAAAAATGGGGGGATTTGAACCTTGGATCTCTCATTTTGCATAGATTTCACATTATTTGATCAACAATTTAGTTTCCCCACTAGGATAATTCACTGAATAGATGTTAATAATACAGCTAAGCCTTAATTAATTTTTAAATGCTAAGTGTGGAGTTTTCTACACTGAAATTAGTATTTATCACTATAGGTCCACACACCTTTGCAAACATTTCCATCTTGACACAACTTTCCCATATATGACTTCCCTGCACACTTGTCCTTTCTTACATGTTTTGGTACTAAATTCTTTCAATAGTTTTCATGCCACTTCATGTCATTGAAAATATTTTATGATATAATATTTAGTTAAAGTACAATTAATTGTCTAACTCCAATAATTAACACTAATTTTTTGTTATGGAAAGAAAAACATTTACTTTTCTCGGTAATCCTTGATTTTATCCATATATGGTGAGTTATTTTAGTTGTTGATGTGAATAAATTATATGGATACCATGATTGTGTTTATCCCATAGAACAATGAAAAGTGTTGATTAGATAAACACCAGACTAATTCTTCGATTAAATGATAAAAAAAATTTTGTCTTACATATTATGTTATTTCGTGCACTCTGCAAGCTCTAAACAATACACTATGAATTCACATCAAAAATGAATAACTAAGTCTCACATGGCTAGTGTGTTTACTGGTATATATCACTTATTTTGACAACATAAGCATCTTGTTTCATTTTCTTTCTTTGGGTGATATGTCGTTGTGCGAAGTATAGAAGTGAAGAGGAATCTTTCATTGTGCTTCCTCTGAACCTCCACACTCTACACAATAAATGCATCCTTCGCACTCTTCACAATGAACGTTTCCTCTGCACCTCCGCATGAAATTGATAAATTAATTTTTTCCACTTAAATTTATGGTTATGCACTTGCTTCATATATAGTATTGCTAAGTGTTTGCCTCACCTCGATTAACCTAGCTGCTTAATTTTATATATCTTTAACGGTTTGGGGAAACTACTATGGCATCAGGGCACTAAGGTGCAGAAAATATTTCATTGTAAGTGCAGAGGTGCGGCTTGTGGAATTGATTGTGGAAATGGATCATTCTAATGACAAAATTTGAACCCCACACAAAGAGACTGGGCTATGCTGCTATGCAGCTATAACCTTTGTTTAATTGGATTTCGAAAATTTATATATCACAATTCCATTGTATTTGTAAATAGTTAATTTATATATATATATATATATATAATATTTAATTGTATATTAATAATTTTTTATATTAAAAT
Source organism: Pinus albicaulis (assembly GCA_034641835.2). NCBI lineage: Eukaryota > Viridiplantae > Streptophyta > Pinopsida > Pinales > Pinaceae > Pinus > Pinus albicaulis. The sequence continues at coordinate 1,187,680,948 of CM076578.1, read as the reverse complement.
ATTTTAATAATGTGTTATTTAATATAAAAAGATGTATAATTATCTTTGTCTTTTCTAACACTATTTTTTTTTAACAACAATGAGTATTGTTCTATTATATTTGCACCCAAATATTCCTGATTTTCATATCCTTGACTATATTTTTGGAGGTGTTCCTTGCCACCCATCCCAAATAAGCGCGACAACATCCCTAGGATGACCCTGACACCCTGGTGGAATAACACATAAAATTTTCAATAGCATAGAAATATCAACACGATATCTTACTCAGTCCTCTATCAGAGGATTTAAGGCTCTCTGCACTCGAAGGGCTCCTTATATTTGAGCTAATTAACCTGCAAATCAATGCCCTATCAAGACCAAACTAAAGGGCCTCTGTATACTGACAAATGAGACAACCCCCATCCAATTCAAGAACTACACAAAAATATTTTTGCGTTGAGAGGAATATCCCAAAACAAACAATAGAGCCAAGGCTTGACATAGTGAATTTACTAAGCAGAGACCTGCTTACCTCCCCAAGAAAGAGGGATTGAATTTATACTCTTTCTAGCTTCCTACATGGCCTGCTAACATCCATCGCAATGAAAAAAATCATCCTGCACCCAAATGATTTATAAATGTGCCATTCATGAGCTTCGTTGAATGCAAAGTCATGGATTGTGAGTCAATGGGATCCTAAGGTGGCTCCATCATTGGGTAGTACAATCTGAACCAGAGGGCGTAAATGAAGCTCGCTCGTTGAGGGAGTTCACATGAGGAGCTCTTAACAACACCAAAGTGGAGCCTTAATGAGAGGGGAAGACAAGATATTTCCCACACATAACGGTAACATCTTCCCTAAGATAATCATGTGGTATGAGATGAGAGTTCCCCTCATATGGGAATTTAGAGGTGAATTCATCATGCTATTGTGGGATAAGGTATTGTTATTAAGTGCAAAAAGGGATTATGGAAGAGGGATAGTGAGGAAAATCAGGGAGGGTGGAATAATATCAGTAAATTTCCTTTCTATGGTAGGTCTAGGGGGTACCAAATAGGAATATATACATTTAACAAATTATGGGATGGAAAAGAGACCATAGGCTCCATTTATTTCATTTTGGATTTCATTCAATTTACATGCCTTGTTTTCTTGTGTATCTGCTTCAGTGTTAAGGTTTCTTAAGATATGGAAAATCTGAGGGTTAACAAAAGAGAGAAGAATACCCTGGGCTTGTTGTAATATATGGTTTAGTTTTTTGTCATGGGCAATATAACTTTTGCGAAGGTGCCTTGTGATGGTTTTGGTTCCCCTTTAATGGGCTAAGAGGAGCCCCAAGTAGAGACCATAGACTTTAGCTTGATTATTGGACCTTCTTCCTAAGCCCAATCATACTTGTTGATTGTTATTCCTTCTGGATTAGAGAAAATCCCTCCCCCTCCTGCCATCCATTATTCTAACTCTAAATTTATACCCAATAAAACATTGTAATTTTTTTTAATATGAAAATTTTTCAAATAAAAAAAAAATGTTTACATTTTAATATTTGGATTCTTCTTAATATATTAAAAATGTGAAATTAAGCCTTAAATGTGTGATAATAATAATATTGTTTTTTGTCAGGTTGTCTGTGTCCTTTAGATATGACTACAGGCTTAACCTTTGGCTTGAGAAACCATGACCAAGGGGCATATAAGCTATCAAAATCACCTGAGGATCGCACGTTGTGTGGGCCACACCATCCCTTAACATAACTAGATTTTTGCCACACAGTTTTGAACCAGTGACCTCCACATCAGGGAGTGACTTAATAGTACACCCCATCATCATCTATTCTATGCCCCATGGGCATGATAATAATAAAGTTGAATTAAATAAAAAATAATATATCATTTTCTTTCATATTTATTTTAGATAAAAGTTATTTATTTAATTTTTATTATTTATATAAAATAAATTTAATCTATTAATTTTTTTGTAAGTGGAAAAATTCTATTAATTGCACAAATGATTACATCGTAGTTGGATCATAGTCAAAATGTCTCCAACCTCCTTCCCACCAGACTTGTTGTCTTGGAGATACTGACAAAAGAATATAGACAAAAGCAAGATAAAACTACAATATCTCATGCATGCCGCCCACATTAGACAAAATTTACCCAAAACATAAAAACAACTAACCATCATCTGAAAGCATCAATGTTCCCCAAATTTGGGGCACCCGGATCATCACCTTGTGATAGAGGTTGGTGAAAATCCTGATGAACATATGTCTCTATATGATCCAGATGACCCTCCAAGTGGTCCTATCTATCCAAAATCCACTTATGCCTATGTTGGAGAGAAATCATTTTGTCTAAAATATGTCATTGGTTGTGTTGTAAATCATTCATGAAAGACATAAATTCATTTCGATTGTTGTGCCTATCTCACACAGATTTCTCTAACATATGATTAATTTTCCTCAGTTTGGAATCGAGAGAAACAAACAAGGGAGGAAGGTCCATCCTGTCAGGGGAAAAAACCTTTTTTTCGACTTTTCCCTTCAAATATTTTTTATCACCCTGATGTGTTACACCAATGGCACATGTGTTGACACCTCGCTGCACCTGACCCCTCAGTCAGTGCATTGACCACACAAGCCACCATCCAACATGTACTCCACAGGATCCCCACTCCACATACTCACTCCAAGTCTCAACACAGATCGCCCAAGCTTTGGGCCAATGTTGCCGCACAGACATCAAGCCCCCCACTTCAAACCTAACATTCGATACTTCCCACCAATCCCACTCTCCACGGAAAAACCAAACCACACCATATGAATCCACTCACACTCCTAGAGCCACTGGGCCCCACTCATACTCCTAGATCCGCAGAACCCTAATCCACTTACAAAAGGCCACCCATAATATGGCCCCCCTTGAGGTCTAATTTCCCCTTGAATATTTATGGCCACGACTTTAACCATAAACTACCCTCCACCATACACCCCCCACCCATAGCTCCAACGAGGGTGTTATAGTAAACAACTATTGGAACCCAACATATAGGAACCATAGAGGCGAAGTCAAGAAAACATACATGCACTAAGGTGTGATTGGAAAAACCATAAGATGCACAACTTATAAACCCTACCTCCAATGTCAAGTCATATTTTTTATGCCACAACAGTTGGTGAATTTCATCATCCCTTCCTGGAATAGGGTCTAAAGAAATGTCCTATAGAACCCTCGCCCGCACCATCGCCACATCCTCCTTCCAAAGCTTGAAACCAAGCTTAGACGACTAGCACCAATGAGCGTGGTGTGGTCACGAAAGAAGGCCACCTTGCACATCATAAGCACTATCACGCTCCCCAACCACCTATCTCATTTCCCGAAATTCCCAAGTGAAGACTCGAACAGAGAAAATAATTATTATTATCCATACACCCTCAATAATTTTCGAAGTTGTATACTGATGCAACAAAATATCTCGGACGACGGTTTTTTGCCGGATTCCTATAAAAAAAAAATTTAAATCAGGTAGTTGGAGTGTTTTAGTTGAATTTCTGATGGTGGGAATGGATTCAACACCATCAAAAACCCTTAGGGCACCCAAAATACTAAATTTTAACAACTGTAACCCAGATTTTCAAAAATATTTGTCGAAATTTTTCATAATTTTACCAGAATTTCTGGTTTATTCTGTGGGTTTTTTAGACTACAGCTTAATTTTCACCAGACTCGCGTGAGGTGAATCAATCCCATCATATGATTTCAACATTAATGATGCGTGTAGGGACATTAACGTCCCCGTCCCGCTCTTCCTTCTCACCGTTTTTCATCACAACATGGGTTAACCTATTAAGTTTTAAATAGATGTTGATTGTAGATATATTTATAAGGCTTTAATTGATATTAAGATGATCGATTAAAAATTAATTGATAATCCCACTTGTTGTTTAGCCATTTATCAAACAAAAGGAGCAGCCAAGGGTAAAAACCTAAAATCTAAAAAAGATGGTAGGCCGAAAAAATGGTGAAGGTCTGGCAGAGAATGTCACTAAAGGACAGGCACAGTGACTTGAGGTAGCGGGGCTACTATACAGAAAAAAGCAGCACTTATGGCTCCACGGCGGAACCAAGAGTCATAGAGCTCGCAGATAAGGTTTTCCATCAGCCTCAAAAGAGTCTTGCGAAGGCTGAAGTCGGGCCCCTGGAAATGGTGACGTCACCTTTCTTTTGGGCCAATCGCAAGCATTCCGCGGGGTCAGAAAATGGGCCCAAAAACTGTAATGCACCCCACCGAAATTCATGAGGGACCCACCGAAGAAGACAGTTGGCACACACCAAGGAGGATAGTTGGAACTGGTAAATAAAGAGGTAAGGTAAGTCTAGGATAGTGATACGAAGGTCGGTACCTACTTAGTTCGGCATGTGGCTTCCAACAACCAGGCTTTTGCCAGCCAATCATCTATCGCCATGTGCCCCATTGTCGATGTCCTTATGATGCCAGCCCTACAAATTTCATCATGTCTCGTACTCCATAAAACCTATTATAATATAAGCTTGTTTTACCCTCGACTATGTAAATTACTAGTTATTAACAGGATTTTCACGCAGAATAGGTTAAAACTCAAGTGCAAGGTCATTTTCAAACCTGCGTTGCTTTCCCCTTGGCTACCTCACCACTCTCAGGTATTTAGTCCTTTTTCCGTCTCTCTATTTCCCTTCTGTTGTTATTTTCAAATGATTATGGGGAAAAAAAAAAAACAAAAAGTCTGTGCCTGAAACCCCACAAGCCCGCGAGGTCAGGACTGCTCCTAAACCTGAGCCCCTTATTGATTCCCACGCACGAATTCATGACCCAGTCTACCCATTTAGTGTAGCCTGCACCAGTGTCGAGCTTTTCGACTATCATCGAAAAGGCGAGGACATGTTTAGGGTCCTCGAGTGAGGTCTGTATTACCAAATCGCTCTAACCACGGACCCTGTTCCTGAGTTGATTAGCTAGCTTGGGGAAGCCTATGATGAGCGCAGAGGAATTTTTCTTTCTACCTAGGGAAATAATATTTTTCGCATTACACCCCAACTCATAAGGATATCCATTCGCTACCCTCCCAACCAGGATTATGTTTAATTCTCTGAGACCTCCCTCTCCTATCACTTTTCAAAGCTACCCTGGGAAAAACAAAGCAGCTTCCTCAGCCTCCTCTCAAATTCCCGCCTGGCATATTTTCTTCTCGCAGACTCTATTCCCTTGTTGACTTTCCAAACCAATGTACAGCCCATCCTAGCACTCATCTCAGGGTTGTTAGGGTCTGAGGAGGTTGATCAGGTGACTAAGGAGGCCATAGATTTTCTATGGCTCATGATGCATGCGAACATCCTTTTGGATATCCCCTCTTTCCTAGCTTCAACTATCCAGTCTTAAATTCAAGAAGTTTCCTCTACTAGTTCTTCTAATTACTTTTCCCTGGTGTTTTACCTGTTCTTATTCGAGCATGCAGATAGATTCGAAAGTCTAGGCCTAAATAGATTCTCGAGGATAAATTCCCAATCCATAACCTTCTTCGAGTGGACTGCAACAGTTCAGCAATAGCCAGAGGGGAAGTGGTATGAAAAATTTATTAATGAGTTCATTTCCATAGCTTATGCCATTATACATGACATCCCTCCACCTAGAATCTTTCCTGGGCAGAAGGACTGGCTACAGTTTAACGAGGAGGATTGCACAAGGGACTGGTATATGTTTTATGACCATACTAATATCAGATTCTATGGTGCAGAGGTGCCTCCCTACCACCTGCTTGTGTTTCCAGCTATGCGATTTTTTCCCTTGATTTCATTCGACAGGTCTTGAAGGTCGACTAGGTCCACATCGAACCTACGAAGAAGGGATACCTCCTCAAACTCCCAACTTCAAATGGCCCCTTCACCATAAATTCGAGGCATGCCCTCTCAACCGTGGAAAAAATGCTGCAAGAGATGAACCTCCCTTAGTATGATGTTTGGCACTATGACCCTAAGGGATTCCTCACTAGTAGCAAAAGAAAATAAAATCATTGGCTTATACACATGAAACTAGGCCCTTCATTGAATGGAGAGCTAACCTTGATGTGTGGCCTTTGGATGCGCAGATGGAGGCCGAGCCTCAGCTGCAGAAGGGAAAGGAGATAATGTGTTAGTTGGAATAGGAGAACAAGGACATGAAGACCCCTCAGGAAGCCAGGAGGTCATGGACACTGATGAAGAAGCTTTCCCTAATAAAATACAGAGGACTCAAGGACCAAATGAAATAGAGGTCGAGCTATCTAATGATGACATTCTTGAGCTAAAGGGTCCTGACAAGAACAATTTGGGTTTTCAAGTTTCGTTTGACAATGCCTCCTCATCAAGTCCCTCAGAACTTTCGCAGGCAGTCACGGTGGACAAGAAGGAGGTAAGAGAGGATACCAATACCAGAAACACATTTTCCAGGGAGAAACTTGGAGCCAAACTAACAGATTTCGTGGATAAGCACCATTCTAGGCTTTCTACGGTGCTAGATATGGAAAAGGAGCAACTTATATTAGCCATTCAGCATGGAATGTTGCAGTCCTCTGGTTCTGGATCCCAATACAGAGCTTTTTAAATAATCTTTAATCTAAGCAACATTCCCCTATTAGACAAGCTATATCTACACCAATGTATCGGGGATATGCTAAGGACTGAGGTGGTGAAACATGCAGTGGCCTTAAAGAAGCTCGAATCAAAGTTTAAGCTAGTAAAAGAGCACCAAAAAAGAGAGAAGATTAGCACCAGAGCCACTGCGTCCCAGCTGGATAGCCTCAAGAGACTGATAAGAGGAAAGGGGGCTGATAATAATATGGCACTGAAAAATCTTCTTACCAAGGTAGAAGTGGAAAACCAGGAGCTGAAATGAAAACCGAACATGTCTCGTGAGGAACATGTACAGACGAAGGAGCTCGTCTAGGTAGAAAAGGAGAAAACAGCTCTCACTGACTCACTGGCCAAGCAGTAGGAAGAGAATGCCTAGAAGGACATGGAGATTGCCAGACTTAAACAGACGCTATCAGAATGGAAAGTCAAATGGGACCAGCATACATGTGTGGTCCCTATAACAGGTGATCTTGAGATAGCCCCTGAACAGCTTACCAAGGCCCTGTCTGATTTAAGAGTGTCGGAGAATGAGACCCGCAAGGTTCACCAGCTCCTACAGTAGTTTGACGCCACTCTAGTAGCAAACTAGAAGGTGACGCCATCCCTACAAAAAGGGGCAGATCAAGGGTAACATGTCAATTGTGGAAGCGAGGTGACTGGTTTGGGCAGAGATCATAGCAGAGGTTAAGCTGTATTGGGACCTCCTCATATTGATAAATGACAAGAAGATCGCAATTCATGAGTTTAAAACTCGATTGCAGGTTGGCGTAGAGCAAGGGAAGAAAAGGCCACCATAGCGAAGAAGTATATTCGGTACCTCATTGAACTCTCCCCTAAAGAATTGTGTGCACAAGGAATACTTAACCATTTCAGGACAATTATGGAGGTCAGGAGAGTAATTGAGAAAGAAACTACACGTGCAAATACGCTGGGTTTTTTGACGCTTGTATCAAAGGGAGTGGAGAAGTTCGACCAAGAGTGGAGAAAGCTGGTAGAAGCTAGTCTCCCACCATGCTGGGATCCACATTTAGGCACACTATATGAACTAACAACCTACTGTCATAATATGTCAGAAATCATGTGTAATTCAGATATATCGTTGGAGAAAATGACCCCGCTAAAGGCTAAGACCATAATAGCTGCACTACGCAAAGAATTCTTCCTTCTCTGTCACGTGAATAAATTCCTTGTCATCTGTGTGGATTATACTGAGCTGAATAACATGCATACTTTGTTCAAGGCTTATAACACAATACCATCAACTAGGGAAGCTTTGTGGCAAAAGTGTTGTGAGTATGTGAATCCACCAGTCTCTTCTACTTCACAGCAGCTGCCACCTCCCCCACCTCATCCACTCGAATCCTCCTCATCTTTAGCTCGGCCACGTCATCAAGAAAGCTTAGGAACTCCTCGGCGTAACAAAAAATGATGGATATCATGATATGGCCCACGCGGCCTATTTTAAAATTTTGATTTTCCAATTTTTGTGTAATGTAAAAATGGGTGAAATCTCGATTTCACCCTATGCACTCTTTATGTTTTCTATTTTCCGTTATGTCCGTGTTATAGTATATGTCGAACCATGCTATTTAGGATGAGATGTCGTTATGCATCATAATTTTTTATTAGGATTGAAAATTGTCGTATCACTAGAGAATATTTTGTTCCAAAATATCTGGTCTGAATGTCTATGTAAAATACTATAAAAGACCAAACTGCAGACTAAGTAAAGGTTCCGGATTTTCTAGCAAAAGAAGTTGTAGTTTGCGTATCATCTTTTGTAATTTTGAGGTTTTGATCTTAGTGTATATGTGAAGAGCCATTTTGAAGAATACTATAAATATTGTCTGTTGTGATAATGGATTCCTACTGAAATGGATGAATAGTGTGTATTTTATTCATATAGTTGTTCAATGTAATGTTCATTGTACTCATATTTTCCTTATTATTATTGTTGCTTTTAGAATGCGGGTGTTCTATAAGTTGGATATGAATTTATCTTCTAATGATACTCATGTCATACTTTACAGTAACATCTTAAATATAACTTGAGGCATGATTTCAGTTCCAAGTTCCCTTTTCATATCGCTTTCCTCTAAGTTCTTCAAACGGTGGATTCTTGCACTTGTCTAAGCCCACCTTGCTTTGAAGTTCTCCAACCATTCCACATAGTTTCACATCCCGATTAAATTTTATAACCATTCATTTGTCTCACATTCAGCCCTGTTTACAACAGCTCCATTTCATGACTGCTTCAGGCCCATTATGAGCAGGCCTTTCTCTCTACAGCTAGAGCTCCCGACTACTAGTCTTCCTTCTCTGAGATCTAGGACCACCATTCAAAATATTTAAAATTCATTTGATATCAGGAGGTTCCCCCCCACAAGCATGTAGAATCATCTGAAAAACCTCCTGTCCTAAGATGTCCTAGGCACTGGTCTTTGGAAACTCGAGGTTGTCTCTAGGAGTGACAAAATATTTTTGGTGTCGATGTCGGGGAACGAAGTTGAAAATCCTTTTCCCTGGAATACGACATTGTATCCACCCTTCAATCAGGTGAGCAAGAAGGGTTGAGAGTTGCACAACCCTCACCTTGGTGACTCCACTATTATCTAAAGTTAAATCAACCGTAATCCTGGCTTGCACTAAGCCACATCTTAGGTCAGACACCTCTCGATTGAGAACACCGTCAGTCTCTGACCCTTAAAAAATTATATTCGGGAGAATTTGGAAAGAAAAGAAACCAACTCAGACTAACATACCCACATTCTCATTATAATATTCCTCATCCTTGTCTCAGAAGGCTCAAGTCCACGGCCCTAGTTCCACCACCCGAGTGCTTGAATATCCCCTGGATAACTCTATTTATCTAGACCATACTGAGATAAAAGATGAAGTCAATTCAGTGAATACCTTTGGGCTATAATTGCACCCTACCCCAGAAGCTGAGGAAGTTAAACAAGTCACTATACTCTAGAGCTCTCCTCAGATAAACTTGCAAATTTCATCCCAGCATATACCTATTATCATCCATCAGAACCCTCCTCAGAATCCACTGCCTCCCATGGCTGTTCCGGGCCTCCTCCTTAACAAATATGCCCCATTAGCCCTACCTCAAGTGTTGAATGATATGCCTCAGTATTACTTGAAGCTCTTGCCTCGGTTCACGGGGAAGGACAATAGTGCTACTCAGAAGCATATTCAAAATTTTTGTGCTTTCGCTAAAAACTTCAATGTGGAACACTCGGATGTAGTGTTGAGGCTTTTCGTCCAATATTTGGACAGAGAAGCCCGAAAGTGGTTTAAGACTCTTGCTGATAACTCAGTAACTACCTGGGAGGAAATGGAAAATGATTTTACACAAAAATGGGGTGAGAAGAGGGATCATGGTTACGTTCATACAGAGTTCAATACATTGAAAAAGAAGCACAATGAAACTGTAACCGAATTTATCAAGAGGTTTAATAAGTTTTAAAATAACTTACCTGTCGACATTAAGCCTCCTCAAGCAGCAACCAAGGTGGTTTTCGCATTAGCATTTGAGTTCGAGTTTGGATTCACCCTGAGAGAAAGGAAATTTTCCTCCTTAGACCAGATCCAGATTGATGCGTTAGAGGTTGAGACAAACTTCGCCTCTACAGGAAAGTCTAATGGGAGAATAGATCATGATTTTAGGAGAAGAGGTAAAGAGGAAGCCTCTTCCTCTAACCAAGAAAGGGAAGAAGTGGACTACAAGATAGAAGAGATGAACAATATTATCAAAAAAAATTCTAACAAATTGGTGAAGCTGGAGTTGGAGACTAAAAACTCAGCTTCCCAACCCAATCAAATAGCTCCTAACTGAGGTTTCAACCCACAGTATTGGAAACCTCCTTTGTAAATATTACAACGAGATAGAAAGGAGCAGCAGGATCACATCCAACCTCCATTGTATTTGGAAGGAAAAATGGAAGGACCAGCTGAAGGAGTTTCTTATTATCAGGAGGATCATTTTCTGGCTTATTTAGAGGATGAAGAAGAAGAAATTACCTTGCAAGAAGAGAAAGAAGAGCAAGGGAAGAAATAAGTATCCACAGAAGACCCAGATATCGATGACTATTGCAGGCAATTTGTAGACTTCATGCAAGCTCAGCTACATAAGAAGTATGAGCTTAGATCCTCCAGAAAGAGGACCTGTGTGCAAGAGTAGGAGGGATAATCCCCATCAAAGGAGCCTACTCAGTCAGATTCTGTCAGCAAAGGTAAAAATCCTATAGAAGAGCGCTCGCACCAAAAATCCACCACCTCTTCCTCCTCCAGGTCAGTCCCTGACTCCCCACTAAATCCTAAGGCTACCACTGTTGTCACGAAACCACCGGTTCCCCCTAAAGAACACCCAAAGGAGGCCATTACAGAAAAGAACCCTGCTATCTTCAACATTCAAAAAAAATTATAAAAAGTTAAGATTCATGTTCCCCTAGTCGATATTTTGAAGTAGCCTTCTTATAAAGCCCAGGTATCCTAATTTATGCTCCCTCATGGATTTGTTCCTCTCCCTGACAGTCATAACCTCCAAGAAGAGAGACCCATGGTAGTTTTTGGCCATCACATGGAAGAATTGGACTCAGCCACCCCTCCCCCCCCCCATTCTATGTATCCCTATCATCCACGATATGATGTTACACAATTGCATGTTGGATTCTGGAGCTTCACACAACCTGGTGCCATTGTCTGTTATGGAGAAATTAGGGTTGAAAATTACCCGTCCATATAAATATTTGTATTCTTTCAACTTCAAGAGGGTAAAGTGTTTGGAAATGATCAAATATTTAGTGGTGAATTTGGCCCAAATCCCAGCCAAAAGTGTGGTGATGGATATTGTGGTTGCCAATATCCCAGCTTGTTTCAGGATGCTATTGTCCAGATCATGGGGTTCAAATTTTGATGGGTCGATTAAACTCGACCTCACTTATGCTACCATCCTAGTATCCGGAGGAGAGGAAAGGAGGTTATACCGGGAGTCTATATTTGGAAATATGGTTACTAAAGCTAACGATTCAGTAAACTCCCTAGTGTATGGCAAAGAAGGTGAGTTCTCTTGCCTGATGTTCGAAGAGGACGAAAATTTCCTACAGGAGGCAAAATTCTATCCTCTAAAACTGAAGAAATCCTTAGGTAAAGAAGAGAGGGATATATGGACTTTACACTTTGATGGGGAAAATTCGAGAGAAGGGAATGGAGCTGGGGTGCTTTTAATCTCACCCACAATACAGTTGGTCCCTTTCTCATTTAAGCTAGAGTATGAAGCCACCAAAAATGTGGTCGAATACGAAGCACTACTCCTAGGGCTACAGACAACTAAAAATATGAATATTTAGAGCCTGAAGGTCTTCGGGGATTCAGAACTGTTGGTGAGACAAATCAGGAATTAGTGCCAAGCTAAGCACCCTCGGTTTAGAGCCTATAGAAACGAAGTGTGGGATCTGGTGGAGAATTTCTTCTTGGCCTTTAACATACAGTTCACGCCAAGAGAACAAAATTGGATGGCTAATTCGCTCGCTATTGCAGCTAGCAATTTTCGCCCGTCGCAAAACCCACTGCTCAGGTACAAAGTTGAGGTACATTGTCATCCTTCCATCCCAGATAATGTTAAGCACCGTAAGGTGTTTGAAGACGAAGATCAAGTTAAACGTTTCATAGAGACTGTTGGGGAATTCTCTAATCTAGTGATAGATGCTATTGAGGAAGAGACTAAAGAACATCCTTAGACCAAGTGGGAAGAAATAGTGGGAGGGCATAGCGTGCTGCAATTAAAATGGAATATCATCCCCAGAGGCCTCGTGCCCTTGGAGAGGTTTTTTGACAAAAATGTCATCCCAATTAATCCCTGCAAGTTGACACAAGATGGTTAGGTGAATGATATAAAAATTAGGACGAAGGGAGACCCAAAGGTAGTGAAGTTGTCTAAAGGAGTCTCAGAGGAATATCGAGACCAATATTTTCAGTTGTTTCAGGCTTATAAAGATGTTTTCACGTGGTCATATCAAGACCTAAAAACTTTCGGCGTGGAGGTTATACAACACAAGATCCCTCTCAAGGGAGATGCCAAGCCTCATAAACAGAAATTGAGGCAAATAAATCCATTGCTTCTTCCATCTATCAAAAAGGAAATCAAAAAGTTGTTATAGGCTAAAATTATAGTCCCCCTGAGATACTCAGAGTGGGTGGCCAACCTGGTTCCAATCAGGGAGAAGAACCGAGAAATAAGGTTGTGTGTGGATTTCCAAAATTAAAACAGGGCTTCCCTCAAAGATAATCACCCCCTTCCTAATATGGACCACAATTTGCAGAAGGTGGTAGGATCTTCCCGGATGTCCATGATGGATGGCTTCTCGAGATACAATCAAGTGGCAGTCCTCCTCAAGGATCAAAAGAAAAAAACTTTCACCACACCATGGGGGACTTTCATGTATGCCCGGATGCCCTTCGGCTCAATCAATGTAGTTGCCACTTTTCAACAAGCAACAGATATTTCTTTTGTAGGGGAACGAGATAAATTCGTGGTGATATACCTAGATGGTATCACTGTGTTTTCAAAAAATGATGTTGAGCACATCGAAAATTTGCGCCAGACTTCTGAGAAATTTTGTAGGTATGGTTTGTCATTGAACCCTCAAAAGTCTATGTTTTCTTTGGAAGAAGGGAAGTTGCTCGGACACATAGTAACAAAAGAGGGAGTGAAAATTGACCCCAAAAGGGTTGAAGTAATCAATGGTAGCTCACTGCCCCGAATAAAAAATAAGTTCAGGTGTTTCTGGGAAGAATAAACTTCTTAAGAAGGTTTATCCCAAACTATGCTGAGATAGTCTGACATATAACGGAGATGATTAAGAAGGATAATGAGGTAATATGGACCTCTCAGTCGAGGGCTGCTTTCAACAGGATTAAAAAATCTTTCGCTGAGGCACCGGTACCGGCCGACCCTGACTATAATAAGCCTTTCATGATATTCTCTTTTGCATCACCTCAAACGATAGCTGTAGTATTACTGCAAAAGAATGAGAATGGGCATGAACATTCGATTGCCTTCTTTAGCCAGGTGCTGCAGGATGCAGAGCTAAAATACAACATTCTAGAGAAGTAGGCTTACGCCCTCGTCAAATCCTTAAAAGCCTTCCGAATATATGTGCTTCAGTCAGCCATAACTTCCTTTTTCCCCATAGCTATAGTAAAGGATATTTTAATTTAGGGTGATAGTGAAGGTAAGAGGGGCAAATGGATTACCAAAATTTAGGAGTATGAACTAGATATCAAACCTACGAAGCTCATTAAAGGATAGGGGCTAGCAAAAATATTATTTGAGTCCAATTTCCAAGCATTGGGTATAATTTTTTCCATGGAAGGGGGAGAAGTACCAGAGGGTATGGAAGTGCAGCTCAGAGTAGAAACCATGGCACAGAAGACACATATGAAATACCTCCTCAGTTCCTGATACAAATATGTCATGTAGTACCTCCTTACTATGAGATGTCCCCCAAATTTTGATAAATAAAAGTACCGTACTGTGAGATTAAAATCTTAGAAGTACGTTGTAGCTAATGGGTGATTGTATTGGAGGGATCCCTAAGGAATTTTTCTATTATGTCTTACAGAGCAGGAGGTGGATGAAGTGATGGTTGAATTCCACGAAGGCGTATGCGGCAGACATTACAACTGGTGGTCCACAGCCCATAAAATCTTGAAGGTTGGTTTCTTTTGGCCTTGTTTATTTGGAGATGTTCATGCCCATGTTCGAGCATGTGAAAAATGCTAGATGTTCGTTGAAAAGCAGAATTTTGCTCCTTTGCCACTGATACCAGTGCATATTGAAGAGAAATTTTGACACTGGGGTATTGATTTTATTGGGGAAATCCATCCCACATCCAACATTCAACACAAATGGATCCTCACTGCCACTGACTACTTCACCAAATGGATAAAGGAAATAACTGCTAGAAATGCCACAGATGCAGTAGTGATCATATTCATGGAAGAAAATATAATAGTAAGGTTCGGGTGCCCAGTCAAAGTCGGCACGAATAATGGTCATGCCTTTAATTTGGCCAAGTTCATTCATTTCTGTCAACACTATAACATCACTTTGGGACACTCTATGGCCTACTATCCCTAGGGAAATGGGTTGGCCGAGTTGTCAAATAAAACTTTGGTGAGGGATCTAAAGAAGACCATAAGCGAGAACTAGAAGAATTGGGACTCTAAACTTAAATTTTCACTCTAGTCTAATCATATTACCAGCAAGAGGTCCACAGGAAAATCTCCCTATGAACTGGTATATGGCTGAGCAGCGGTGTTTCCCATCCAACTTTCCTTACCCGTTACCAGGTTCCTACAAGATAGTGAGGAGGAGTCGAATGATCTCATCAGGAGGATCAATCATTTGGTCGAGCTAGAAGAAACTCGACCACAAGTAAACAACAGGTTGTTGGACTACCAGGAGAAAATGAAACACTTGTTTGATCAACGAGCCAAAGATAAGGAAGCCACGTGCCAAACTAAGCAGCTATTGGCCTTCATACCGCTATCCTAGACTTACCTTACCTCTTTATTTACCGGTGCCAATTGTCCTCCTTGGTGGGCGCCAACTGTCTTGTTCAGTGGGCTCCTCATGAATTTCAGTGGGGTGCGTTAGAGTCTTCGAGCCCATTTTGTAATGCCGCGGAATGCTTGCAATTGGCCCAAAATAAAGGTGACATCACCATTTCCAGGGGCCCGACTTCGGCCTTCGCAAGATTCTTTTGAGGTCGACGGAAAACCTTATCCGCAAGCTCTAGAACTCCTAGTTCCACCACGGAGCCATGAGCACTGCTTTTTGTTGTATATTAGCCCCACTACCTCAAGTCACTACGTGTGTCCTTTACTGACATTCTCTGCTAGACCTTCGCCATTTTTTCGGTCTACCATCCTTTTTAGCATTTCGGTTTTTACCCTTGGCCGCTCCTTTTTTTGATAGATGGCTAAACAACATTGGCTCCACTTGTGGACGACACACTCACTCCTAAGGGAGTCGAGAACTTCACAGACCATCTGCTTGTGCGTTAGTAAAGATATCTACGGTCTTTTCAAAATTTCAAGTATTTATGTGATGAGTCTAAACAAAAACAGATGCGGAAACTTAAAACAAAATGTATACAATACGGAGGATATATACAATAAGCCACTAAGGCCACTATCAGTATTGGAAGTAAGACTTCAAGAATTTCCCATTCACGGGCGCTTCAACCAGGTCGCCTTCCAAGTTCTCTAATATGAACGTGTTGTTACCTTTGACCTTAGCAACTTTGAACGGCCCGAACCACAGTGGGTCGAATTTCCATGTTTTCCCTTGTCTGCCCTTCTGACATCCCATCTCAGCACTAAGTCTCCTACTTGTATTTCCTTATCTTTGGCTCGTTAATCAAACAAGTGTTTCATTTTCTCCTGGTAGTCCAACAACCTGTTGTTTACTTATGGTCGAGTTTCTTCTAGCTCGACCAGATGAGATCCTCCTGATGATTGATCCTCCTGATGTTATTAAATATATTTTCGCGCAAAACAGGTTAAAACTCAAGTGCAAGGTCATTTTCAAACCCGTGTTGCTTTCCCCTTGGCTACCTCACCACTCTCAGGTATTTATTCCTTTTTTCGTCTCTCTATTTCCCTTTTGTTTTAATTTTCAAATGGTCATGGGGAAAACAAAAATCAAGAAGTCTACGCCTGAAACCCCACAAGCTCGCGAGGTCAGGACTGCTCCTGAACCTGAGCCCCTTACTGATGCCCACTCATGAATTCATGACCCAGTCTACCCGTTTAGTGTAGCGCACACCAGAGTCAAGATTTTTTACTATCATCGAAAAGGCGAGGACATGTTTAGGGTCCTCGAGTTGGGTCTGTATTACCAAATCGCTCCAACCACGTACCATGTTCCTGAGTTCATTAGCTGGCTTGGGGAGGCCTATGATGAGTGCAAAGGCATTTTTCTTTCTACCTAGGGCAATAAGATTTTTTGCATTATGCCCCAACTCATAAGGAAAGCCATTCACTACCCTCCCAGCCCAGATTATGTTGAATTCTCCAAGACCTCCCTTTCATGTCACTTTTCAAAACTACCTTGGGAGAAACAAAGCGGTTTCCTCAGCCTCCTCTCAGATTCTCGCCTGGCATCTTTCCCGCTCACGGACTATGTTCCCTTGTTGACTTTCCGAACCAATGTACAGCCCATCCTAGCACTCATCTCAGGTTTGTTAGGGTCTGAGGAGGTTGATCAGGTGACTAAGGAGGGCATAGCTTTTCTATGGCTCATGATGTAGGTGGAAATCCTTTTGGATATCCCCTCTTTCCTAGCTTCAGCTATCCAGTCTAAGTTTCAAGAAGCTTCCTCTGCTAGTTCTTTTAAGCATTGTTCCCTAGTGTTTTACCTATTCTTATTTGAGCACGCGGATAGATTCGAAATTCTAGGCCTAAACAGATTCTCGAGTATAAATGCCTAACCCAAAATCGTCTTCAAGTGGACTACGACAATTCTCCAGTAGCTAAAGGGGAAGGGGTATGCAAAATTTATTAATGAGTTCATGTCCATAGCTTATGCCATTATACTTGACAACCCTCCGCCTAGAACCTTTCCTAAGCATAAGGATTGGCTACAGTTTAACGAGGAGGATTGCACAGGGGACTGGTATATATTTGATGACCATACCGAGATCAGAGTCTACGATGTAGAGGTGCCTCCCTACCACCTGTTAGTGTTTCCAGCTATGTGAGTTTTTTTTCCTTGATTTCATCCAACAGGTCTTGAAGGCCCCAGGTCCACTTCGTACCTGCGATGAAGGGATACCTCCTCAAACTCCCAACTTCAATTGGCCCCTTCACCATAAATTCGAGGCATGCCCTCTCAACCGTGGAAAAAATGCTACAAGAGATGAACCTCCCTCAGGGAGACATCTGGCACTATGACCCTAAGGGATTCCTCACTAGTAGGAAGAAGAAAATAAAATCATAATCTTATACACATGAAACTAGGCCCTTCATTGAATGGAGATCTAACCTTGATGCGTGTCTTTTGGATGTGTAGATGGAGGCTGGGTCCTCATCTACGGAAGGGAAAGGAGATAATGTGTCGGTTGGAACAGGAGAACAGGGACAGGAAGACCCCTCACGAAGCCAGGAGGTCATGGAAATTGATGAAGAAGATCACCCTAATAAAATACAGAGGACTCAAGGGCCAGATGAAATATAGGTCGAGCTATCTGATGATGACATTCCTGAGTTAAAGAGTCTTGACAAGAACAAGCTAGGTTTTCAATTTTCGTTTGACAATGCCTCCTCATCAGGTCCCTCAAAACTTTCGCAGGTAGTCATGGTGGATAAGCAGGAGGTAAGAGAGGAGATCAATACCAGAAACAGATTCTCCAGGGAGAAACTGAGGGACGAACTAGCAGATTTCGTGGATAAGCACCATTCTAGGCTTTCTACAGTGCTAGATATGGATAAGGAGCAACTTATATTAGCCATTCAGCATGCAGCATTGCAGCCCTCTAGTTCTGGAGCCCAATACAGAGCTTTGGAAATAATATTTAATATAAGCCGCATTCCCCTATTAGACAAGCTAGATCTACACCAGTGTATTGGGGATATACTAAGGACCGAGGTGGTGAAACATGCAGTGGCCTTAAAGAAGCTAGAAGTGAAGTTTAAGCTAGTAAAAAAACACCAAAAAAGAGAGAGATTAGCGCCAGAGCCATAACGTCCCAGCTGGAGAGCCTCAAGAGATCGATAAGAGGAAAGGGTTTTGATAATAATGCAGCACTGCAAAACCTTCTTACCAAGGTAGAAGTGTAAAACCAGGAGCTAAAACGAAAACTGAACATGTCTCGTGAGGAACATGTACAGACGGAGGAACTCGTCTAGGTAGAGAAGGAGGAAACATCTCTTGCTGACTCACTAGTCAAGCAACAGGGAGAGAATGCCCAGAATGACACATAGATTGCTAGACTTAAACAGAGGTTGTCAGAATGGCAAGTCAAATGGGACCAGCATATATGTGTGGTCCCTATAATAGGTGATCCCAAGACGGCCCCTGAACAGCTTACCAAGGCCCTGTCTGATTTAAGAGTGTCGGAGGATGAAACCCGCACAGTTTGCCAACTCCTACAGCAGTCTGAGGCCACTCTAGTAGTAAACCAGAAGGTGACAGAATCCCTACAAAAGAGGTTGAAAACCTCCGCAAGGAAGCCCAGGAGCAGGATAAGTCCATCAAAGACTTAAAGAGGCAGATCAAGGGTAACATGTCAATTGTGGAAGCGAGGCGACTGGTTTGGGCAGAGATCATAACGGAGGTTAAGCTGCATTAGGACCTCCTCATATTGATAAATAAGAAGAAGATCCCAATTCACGAGTTTAAAACTCAATTGCAGGCTGGATGTAGAGCAGGGGAAGAAAAGGCCACCATAGCGAAGAAGTATATTTGGTACCTCAATGAACTCTCCCCTGAAGAATTGTGTGCACAAGGAATACTTGACCGTTTCAGGATAGTTATGGAGGTCGGGATTGTAATTGAGAAAGAAACTACACGTGCAAATACTTTGGGTTGTTTGATGCTCGTATCAAAGGGAGTGAAGAAGTTCGACCAAGAGTGGAGAAAGCTGGTAGAAGCTAGTCTCCCACCATGTTGGGATCCACAGTCAGGCGCACTATATGAACTAATGACCTACGATCAGAAAATGTCAGAAATCATGTGTAATGAAAATATATCGTTGGAGAAAACAACCCGGCTAAAGGCTGAGACCATAATAGCTGCACTATGCAAAGAATTCTTCCTTCTCTGTCAGGTGAAGAAATTCCTTGTCGTCCACATGGATTACACTGAGTTGACTAACATGTAGACTTTGTTCAAGGGTTACAACACAATACCATCAACTAGGGAAGCTTTGTGGCAAAAGTGTTGTGAATATGTGAATCTTCCGGTCTCTTCTACTTCACAGCAGCTGCCACCTCCCCCACCTCATCCACTCAGATCCTCCTCATCTTCAGCCCCACCACTTCATCGAGAAAGCTCAGGCACTCCTCGGCATAACAACAAATGATGGATATTGTGATTTGGCCCACGTGGCCTGTTTTAAACTTTTGATTTTCCAATTTCTGTGTAATGTAAAAATGGGTGAAATCTCGATTTCACCCTATGCACTCTTTATGTTTTCTATTTTCTGTTATTGCCTTGTTATAGTCTATGTTGGACCATGCTATTTAGGATGAGATGTCGTTATGCCTCATCATTTTTTATTATGATTGAAAATTTTCGTATCACCAAAGAATATTTTGTTCCAAAATATCTGGTCTGAATGTCTATGTAGAATACTATAAAATACCAAACTGCAGACTAAGTAAAGGTTCCAGATTTTCTAGCAGAAGAAGTTGTAGTCTGCGTATCATCTTTTGTAAATTTGAGGTTTTGCTTTTAATGTATATCTGAAGAGCCATTTTGAAGAATAATATAAATTTTGTATGTTGCGATAATGGATTCCTACTGAAATGGATGAACGGTATGTATTTTCTTGATATAGTTGTTCAATGTAATGTTCATTGTACTCATATTTTCCTTCTTGTTATCATTGCTTTTAGAATGCGCGTGTTCTATAAGTTGGATATGAATTTATCTTCTAATGATACTCATGTCATACTTTACAGTGACATCTTAAATATAGCTTGAGGCACAATTTCAGTTCCAGGTTCCCTTTTCATATCGCTTTCCTCTAAGGTCTTTAAAGGGTGGATTCTTGCACTTGTCCAAGCCCACCTTTCTTTGATGTTCTCCAACCATTTCACACAGTTTCACATCCCGATTAACTTTTATAACTGTTCATTTGTCTCACATTTGGCCCTATTTGCAACAGCTCCATTTCATGACTGCTTCAAGCCCATTCTGAGCAGACCTTTCTCTCTACAACTAGAGCTCCTGGCTACTAGTCTTTCTTCTCTGAGATCTAGGACCACCATTCAAAATATTTAAAATTCATTTGATATCAGGAGGTTCCCTCCCACAAGCATGCAGAATCATCTGAAAAACCTCCTATCCTAAGATGTCCTAGGCACTGGTCTTTGGCAACTCAAGGCTGTCTCTAGGAGTGACAACACCACTCACCTAATCAACCCCATTTTTTATAATAATCTAAATTTACATTATTAATAAAAAAATTTCATAAATAAATATTATAAATTTATAGTATTATTTTGACTTTACATATGATAAATTATTTAAATAAATTTATGCATTATATATTATATCACTTTTTTTAATAAATTATTTGAAAATATAGAATAATATAAATTATGTTTTTGTTTTCTTTAAATTTCAATATATTTTATTTTCATCATAATTTTGTAATAAAAAAACTTTAAATTTATTTTTAATGTCAGTACTATACTCTTTATTTTAGTTTTTAAAAAAATGAATTTTGATTTACCTATATCAATTGAACATTTACAAATCATATCATGTAATCCATTCATATCTATATGTTTTGACTTTGTTCTTGGAATAACACCATTACATAGTACATGCTAAAAGGATATTTGTATTTTTATATAAAAATAAAATAAAATCATTACTTAAACATTATAAGTTAAATGAAAATCAAGATCATAACAAAAGCAAGTTAGCTATGTGGTGGTTGTGTTTTTAATTTTTTATATAAATGTATTATTTTTTTTGCATGTACACTACATGCATAAAATATGTCAATTATAAGTTAAATGAAAATCAAGATCATAACAAAAGCAAGTTAGCTATGTGGTGGTTGTGTTTTTAATTTTTTATATAAATGTATTATTTTTTTTGCATGTACACTACATGCATAAAATATGTCAATATGTAGCTCTTGTCTTAATGCGTTTGAATGTGGCTAGAAAAATCTTTAATGCAAAAACCTTTAAAAGAATGGATCACATTTCCACTATCACACATATGTCACTAATATATGTAATTTAAAAATCATAAATATGTTTTAAATAGTTTATATATATTATAAAATTGATCACAATTTTATATTATATTGATTATGAATTAATTATATTTATAAAAATTAGTTAATATCAATCATTTAAAAGTTCAAACAAATGATAAAAAAACACTCTTTAATCTAACCATCTCACAAATTAGAGGTTATTAACACTTAAAACTTACGGAAATTTGGCTAAACAAATATATCAATGTCAAGCAAAATCATTCCAAACAGGTTTACAATGTCAAAAAAAAGAAATGCATTGTATTATCAAGATGGCTAAATAAATATAGCAAAATTATTCCAAACAGGTTTACAATGTCAAAGAAAAGAAATGCATTGTATTATCAAAATTCAATCACTAGTATGATTAGGTAAGTGCATTATATCATTAATATTAAATATTATTAAAAAAAAAATTAAATTAAAAAATTAATAATATTAACATATTAAAAAAATTAGTTTAACTGATTTAGTGAACAATTTGTTTTTCATTTATATCAGTTCAAATCTCTCAACAATCTTCTTTAAATTATTAATCTTCCACAAATTTTTATTACTATTTAAAAAAATATTTATAAATTTGTATAATTATAAATTCATTTAGATCCACCCATCTTTTATATATACAAAAATAAAACTTATTACATATAAACTAATTCTTATAATTCATTATCATATCAAAACAAAATTATTATTATATAGATTTTTGGAATGGTGTAATTGGACTTTACTTAATAAGAAAATTGTATTGTTTATATTTTTATAATTTATATTTAAATTAATATTTCTTTAAATATATAAATAAATTTAATATTTAAAAAAAAATTAAAATATTCCAATTATGTGCATGTTAAAACGACATGAACGTGTATAAATTATAATCTCGCCCTCATCTTCAGCTTCCAGGAACACACGCAAACACACAGCCGTCATGCTTTCCGTAAAAGTACGAATAGTTCATATATTTTTTATAAACAAACAGAAAAAATCGTGATAAAATGTGGTAAGAAATTTCGCAGAAATTGCTACCCCTATGAAACCTAAATACCCACAGAAGAGGTCAATGAATCTTCGATAACCCCAAGAATTCGTAGATAGACTTTCTCTTATACACTGTCCGGTGAGCATGGAACGTGTGACGAGACTCCAAAAATAACATATAGCACAAGCACACGACTATAGGTTTGTGATAATTAACAGTGCATATGCAATACTAAAATCTTTTTATTGTTAAATTTTGAAAGTTTTTTTTATAGATTTTTTAGGTATAATTTTTCTAAAATCTGGCATGAATTTATTGAAATCACAAGTTTGATGAGTAACTCTTCATGGCAGGAGTTTTACTAGGAAGCAATATTATTGTGTTCATATATAAAGATATATAAGAAAAAATAACATATATATATATATATATATATATATATATATATATATAATAAAGGGTTTTTATAAATAACATTATATATTGATATTGAGCATATAATAAAGGGTAATCATTGACACTTTAAAAAAACAGAACTCAAAGTTAATGAGAAAATATAAAGAGGTATAAAAAATATTAATGAAAAAGTGTATACCTACAAGATATAGTGAACTTAGAGTTTTTTAAATTGGGAAGGTTTACTGGGTATTTATTGGTAGGGGTTAAATAATGTGATTTTTAAAAGTATTTTCCAATATGTAGTCAAATTAAGAATATTGTTTAGTATGTCATGAATGTAGTCAAATTAAGAGTATTATTTAATATGTAATGAACTCATATTATTTAGTATGTCATGAATTCAAGTGATATGTGAGGGTTTTATTTGTGCAAATACCAGATAAAGATCAATGGTTGGTCCTCGAAATGGTTATCAAGGGGTAGTAGAGTAATATTGGCTCGAGCAGTATTACAACAATATACCGTCTATTGGGCACATCTTTTCATTATTCCAAATAAAATTCTGACAGAGATTAAAAAGGTTATGGCAAGATTCATTTGGAACGGGAAAGGATCGCAAAACCATCCATCTGGTCCGTATGGAATGCATTACAAAACCAAAAGAAAAAGGCGATGGGATACTCTTCATATAGAAATCTTTGGCAAAACCCTCATCATTAAATCTATGTGGAAGTTCTTAAACATGAATGGCATATGGAGTGAGATTATAAGACACAAATATCTCAGACAGAAAGATATGGAGGAATTACTAATTACGGGTTGGGAGGATGTCTCAAGTAGATCGAATATCGGGAAAGGATTCAACAAGACGTGGTCACTGTTTACAGGAAACCTGAAATGAAATTTCGGGGACGGAAACAAAATCCTGATTGGGTGCCCGACATCACTTGGTATGTGTTGTACTTCCAACCTCTATAGGGAGACTATTGAATGCATTAACCGAAAGGGTTATTTTTATATGAGTCAGGTAATTAAAGCATGATAGAATGATGCTCTGAGGTGGAGGACAAATAGGGAAATGGGACTATATGGGCACAGGGAGGATGAATGGAATAATTACACAAAATCTTTAAGAAGTTTGGGTCAGAGGAAGGGTGAAGGGGGAGACAGTATAACTTGAGGGGGGGGGATCATCAAAGAAACACATTAAAATGAAGGATATTTATACTGAGTTGATTAACATAAAGTTGGATTATGAACCAGACTGCTGGTTTAAGGACATGTGGAAGGTTAACCTCCAAGTGAAGATGATTATCTTCATATGGTTAGTGGGAAATACAAAAACCTCACTTGGAAAAATCTACAAAGAAAGGGTTGGCATAGTTCAGGGATTTGCACATTATGCGAGGAGGAGTCACAAGATAATCAACACCTATTTTACAATTGTTCTTTTGCAAGGGAGAACCTTAACTCGTTGTGCTCTCACTTTCAGTTACAGACCCTAGAGTACAGGAGGACTGTTGAATGTATAAGATGGTGGTTTAGGAGAGGCAAAATTTTCAGAATTATCCCTTTTTTATTTCACTTGTACCTATGGTGTGGAAGAAACATGAAGATCTTTGAAGGGTAGCCTTGCTCATCGGAAAAAGTATGCCTGCAAATCTATAGTTCATGGGAAAAGCTAAAATTAAAGCAGAAACCACCAAGTGATTTATCAAAGGGATTGCGCCCTTTTGAAATACATTACCATGCATGCTTTTTTGACGGAGCATCACAAAATCAAAGCTGCGGATGTGGAGCATGGCTCATGATATCCCCAAATTATCATTACAAAATTTATTGGAGCGAGGGGACATGAACTAATATGAGGGCAGAGTTGTTAGCCTTGTGGGGTCTGTTATGGTTTGCTAGCCAGTTATACATGGAGAAGTTGTGGGTCTTCGGAGGGTCAAAAGTCCTCATAGAACATATGAACAAGAGAACTCACCTAAATCCCGGTCACCTCTCACATTGGCTAGAGCGGATATATACATTAAAGAGGACTTTCACTTCGATTTCTTTTTGCCACATCTACAGATAAATGAATAATGAAGCAGATCACCTATCCAAAAAAAGGTTGAATGGTATTTTTGGAGAAATGCACTATGAGTTATTCAACTCATTCGGACCTAGTGCAGAAGGTAAGGTAAATTTCATATGAGTTTTGAACTGTCTGTCTTTTTCTGCACAAGAATGATATGGAACCATGCTGCACAATACACAAAAGACATATGGGCTTTGTATGCACAGACTTCACGAGGTTTTGACAAGATGTAAAAGTTTTGGTAATAGTTCTGGATAGTTTTTTGGGGAATGTTCTCTAGACATATGAACGAAATTGATGTATGATGGAAACTTTTTTTCCACTGTTATTTGACCAATTTTAAATCTCTGCCTTGGTACTTAATATAACCCAGAAGTATTTTTCATGTTGAAAAAAAATGTGAGGGTTTTATTGAGTGAAGCACCTTGATCAATCTAGAAAATGAAAGCTTCCTTTCAATATTGCAGCTTCAGAGTTACAAATGACTAATAAGGCAGCCCCAAAATTGTTGGGAGTCACTATTGCAGTTAGACCCCACTATTGCAGTTAGACCAAAAGCAGCAGGTGTTAGTCAACTATCTCCATGTCACGAAACACACAGCCACAAGGCCCCAACTCTAGTTTGGTGTGTATTGAACTTGTGACTTATGCTCTGATACTACTTGTTGAGAATTACAACTGTTGTTAGACCAAAAGCCAGAAGATCGCATCTCTAGAAATAAATATCCATGAGAAACTATTAGTCCATGTCACAAAATACATGAGAATGTTAGTTTATCGAATATCCAATAAAAATCACCATTTTAGAAAATAGTCAATAAAGCAATGCCAAAATCACCATTTAGATCTACGTCACGGCAAAAGGACATGAATTAGCGAAGATCCCGCAATGGAGAAGGCCAAGCATTTCCATCTATATGGGCATCGTTATGGGACGAGTGGACTATTGTGGTTTTTGAGCTAATATCCCGCCATGGAGAGCGTGAAGCATTTCCATCGATACCGCAGCATTTCCATCGGACGAGTGCGTTGGTGCCACGAGAACCCGGATAAGCATTGTTTTCTAGCAAAGTCGTATCAGTTCGCTTGGAACAAATGACGGTGTAGCTTACGTTGGTACCAAAATGGGAGTATACTCGTGTACGACAATGACGAAAGACCTCGGCCGTTCGAGCCCTACCTCGCGGCAAGGTGACGTCCACAAAAAGTTTTGACATAAAACCAAAGTTAATATTACAAATGCCCAATATTTTTTTTTTTGATATACACAAACTAATATTTCCGAACGTAATGTTATATGTCGCAGTAACATGTGTGACTTATAATTAAAGATTTATATAATTAAGTATAAGTTAAATGGATACGTAATGCTATATTTCACAGTGACATGTGTGACCTAGAAATAAAGATTTATATGTTTGCGTATAAGTTAAATGGATTTGAAGTATAATATAAAATTTATTTTGGTTAGTTGATAGTTTATAGGCTCTAAGTCTACACGTTAGGTAAATTAACGCCTCAACCAACAGAAAATCCACAAGATCTGAAAAGAGAATGACTGGAAACAATGGTTGAGATATTTTGCTCCAACACGTTATTTATAATAATAAATAAATAATAATAATGGCCGTTAGGCTTGAACACACCCTTTCATGGAACGAGATTCTTTGGGTTTGCGTGATGTGAATAGTCATTCAGAAAAAGAATTAAACAGAGAAACTCGATACATTGAGATAAAGTATGATTTAATGGATTTCATGGACCCCTCAGGTCAAATCAACGGTAAAAAATTGCTTGGAATCAGCGTTTCTGATTTTTTGAACTCCGACAACATTATAAGGTGGCATGAGGAAGCACGTTCTCTCTGTCAGGTTGATTCAGTCAATTAATTCTTAGACTTCAATAGTTTGCGCCGGCGATGGCGGAACGAACGAAAAACGCAACCAGGGATGAAAATGGGGTCACCCGCTCGGCTCAGGTGATTGAGTGCAATCTGGATAGAAAGCTGCGTCATCGGGCGAACTACAGAGATCTTGACTAATGATGTGTGTTACCGATGCCCATGATACACCATGGCCAGATAGTCCGTCAACCTGGAGATTGCCCTTCACTTTACGAACCAGAACTGATGTCTGGTGAATGAGGTAACTCAGCGGGACTTCATCCGGGAACCCACATCTTGACTTCCGCTCGCTTGCAACGCGGATTACCTCGTTTACCATGGCGTTCGACAGAGCCCGGACAGAGCTCATCGTGCCGGCTATTATTCCACTGCTCATCATTTTCTTCTGCCTCTCCTCCATTGACAACGACCTCCATATCTCCACCCCGTACACCGCTTCCACCAGCGCCACTGTCTTCTTGCGATTCACCGCTACTTTCGTCGCGTGAGGCTGTGGCTTTTGGGAGGCCTTGCGCTTCCGTGGGCGACGACGGGGTAGCGTTCGATCCTGCGGCGAATCTAAGAACTCCTCCCCGGCGGCTGGGATGTCCCATGAGCGAGACTCTGTGAGAAGGAACAGCCCACTGCTCTTTCTAACCGCTTCCATAGCGTCAGTGAGAATAACAACGGCTCCTATTCTGGCGAGCAGGACACTTGTATACTTGTGGCGCAGATATCCAAGCAGCAGCTGGTAGCACACCCATCTCCTCAGCTGAGCCGGAGGATTATCAATGAAGGATTCCAGTATGTTATCAGGGTCCAGCTCTTCTATCTCGAACCCCATGATCGATCCCACTCTGATCATGCCGGCACGATCTGCGCGCTTTTTATTTTTCTTGTTTCTTTCCTCCTCGGCTCTTCTGAAAACCTCTGCGTTGAAAACGCTGATCGACGATGAATTCCCAGCCATCGAAGCATTCCGATAATCTTTACTTGAATCAAAGTAAGAGTTCACCTTCTTGAACCCGAGATCGCACTCCTCTTCAATCACATTATAAATTCCCTCATCTCTAGTTACTGAATTTCTAGGAAAAAGTATGACCAAATCGGCCCTCGCTAGCGCTCCGCTTCTATACAGCGTCCTCACAAACATCCTCACCTCGAAACCCGTTACGTGCTCAGTGAGATGCGCAACAATCAATTCATTCATACTCGCCATCCCCTTCCTGAACAACACCCCCATTCCATGCAACGCAGGAGCGTGCGCAGGCGGAACATCAATTCTCTTACCAGAATCCCCCTTGCGGAGCCGAATACTCCACGCGCTGGGAATCGATCCCTCGACGATTCCTCTCTCCGCGACCTTGGAATCATTGCTTACGGGATCCTCCACAGGGAACAGAAGCAGAAACGTGCAGAAGAAAACGGCGAAGCAAACCGATATGGTGATCTTGAGCTTCTGGTTAAAGCTCAGATTGTTCGCGGCCTTCTCGCCTGTATTCGAAGCGGCGAAGCCACACATTCCAGCCACTGGTTTAGCTGCGAGCTTCCTCGAGCATAACTCTTGTCTACGATTTAATTATGTTGAACTTGGGATGGGCTAGTCCGTTTATTGGATAAATGAACGATTTGGAATAGCATGTAAAAATTGTGAATGGATAAATTTCTATGTTGATTGATAATGGAGATGACCAAGTTTGCTAATTTCCTGGACAGCCGGCCCGCAGGCATGCAAATCGTTATCGACCACTATCCCTCTTATCGACCACGTCCCCTCTTAGTAATAATTATCAATAACACATTGCAACTGCTGTATGGATATCAATGGGTCAGCGGGAAATACTGAAATAAAATAATATGAAGGCAAATCTAGTCTCAATATTTCACGATTCCTAATACTAAATAAATTCGTTTGTAATTGTAGAGTGCTGAAACTGTAATCGGCACGTACGTTCATCAATGTGTTCACTTGTTTTTAAAATAACAGAAACAGCTTTCAGGGGCTATTTGGTCAAGGGACTTAGCTCAGCTGTATGGGTCCAAGTCACTTGCGATATTTATAAAATAGTTGTTTAATAGTATATCTACTGACGGATTCCACTACTTCAATAAATAAATTGTTTTTATACAAATAAAAATGAAAATGAAAATTTAATTGTTTGATTAAATGAAATAATGATGTATATGCAAAATAACCAATTCCCCTAAATAAACTGTATTCATACAGTTAAAATAAAAAACTAATTTTCAGTCAAATAATGAATAACAAATTAAAAATGTAAATTTTTAATTTTAGTAAATTTGGTTTTTTCCTCGTAATTTAATAATATAATTTTAAATATAATAATTATTTTGTTTTAATTAAAAATTATATGTTAAATATACATAAATATAAAATAATGAAAAAAAATTAAATTTTAAATTTATATAAATTAAAAAAAAAAATTAATATTTTATATTAAATTTTAAATACAGCTAAATTAAACAAAAATTTAAATTTTGATTTTGGTTTTATATTTAAAATCATTACTATATAATACTAGTGTACACATATAAGTTAAATTAATTATAAATATGGTTAGACATCCATTCATAACAAAGATTACATAGTAGCTAATATATATGCTTCTTACCTTAAATATAACTTAATTAAACTAAAAAACATAAAAAAATAATCACAAAAATAAAACAACTAATAAAATATTGTATTGTTAAATCTCATCATCAATAATTAAGAAATATGATTAACATATATATATATATATATATATATATATATATAATACTAGTGTATACATATAAGTTAAATTAATTATAAATATGGTTAGACATCAATTCATAACAATGGTTACATAGTAGCTAATATATATGCTTCTTACCTTAAATATAACTTAATTAAACTAAAAAACAATAAAAAACATAAAAAAATTTATCACAAAAATAAAACAACTAATAAAATATTGTATTGTTAAATCTCATCATCAATAATTAAGAAATATGATTAACACACACACATATATATACATTACTATATAATACTAGTGTATACATATAAGTTAAATTAATTATAAATATGGTTAGACATCAATTCATAACAAAGGTTACATAGTAGCTAATATATATGCTTCTTACCTTAAATATAACTTAATTAAACTAAAAAACATAAAAAAAATTATCACAAAAATAAAACAACTAATAAAATATTGTATTGTTAAATCTCATCATCAATAATTAAGAAATTTGATTAACATACATATACATACACTTAGCGAAGTACTAAAGTATTCCCGTTTCCGGGCTATCCCAACCAAAGTGTCCTTCCATTTGAGCTGTAATTCTAGATTGTCAATGTAAGCTCGGAAGGATTAGTATAGAGAGTCAAGGTCAGAAGGAGAAGGATTCGTATCTGGGTGGTGGTAAGGATCTCAGGTAGAACTACGGGCGCTGCTACTAGTGGTAGGTAAGCTAGTGAGGGTGCTGGGTCAACTGCTGAGCCAACTGGATCAACAGAATCAACTACTTCATATACAGCTACATCGACTGCTTCAACGAATGCTTCATCGACTGGGTCGTCTACTTAATCCACATAACCTGGGACTGGGTCTTTTACTGGATCAACAGACTACTTTGAAACTGCTTATATCGCATCAACGGCTGCTTCTTCTACTGATGCTTCAAGTAGGTAAACTACAGGTACTACGGGTGCTCCTTCATCTATCTATATATATATATATGTTTTTAATATAATAATAAGGCATCTCAAATTGAAAATATGGAGAAAAACAAAAAGGAATGAGAATGAAAAAAAAAAAAAAACTGAAAATTAAATAAAAATCTAAAATAAAAATTGTAAAAAATACTTCAACCAATTATCTTATAAATAAGTAAATTAAAAAAAAAAAAAAAATTCTCAATGTTAAATTATGGATATGTGACTAAAAATTTTGGTCAAAGATAAACTAAACACAATCAAATTAAAACAGAATATGTAATATGTTATCTGGTGCAACTATAATAAGCATCAAGACACTTCATCAAGACATCCCAAGTTGCTAAAATTGTAATTTATTTAAAATAATTATTATTATTATTAAATATATAAGTTAAACATATATACATACATATATACATTTAAAAAAATATATAACGTCGTTCTTAACTATGGAGATTCACTGACACTTTATTATAGAGATTCATAATCCTTAAATAGACTTTGTTACAATATTATGACCAAAACATGGCTTATCAAATGCCAAGAAAACCTTTACCTCATTTCATACCACACTTATTCAAATCACATTTTTTTTTATTTTTTATATTGTAACTAGTTTGGGTTAAAATGCTTAGACTTTCAATTAATTTACAAATTTTTAAAAACTATTTCCAAAGTTTATTAAAGATCGGTAAAATAAATTGAAAAAATAATTTTTAAAATTTTAAAATTTGAAGTTCTAAATTTTTTATTGGTAAATGACTAATTTAATGTGGTTTAAAATAAAATTTTCATTTAAAAAAAACAACCTTTAATTGCCAAGTGTCCCCATAAATTAATTATGGAAAAAAAAATCTACAATAAATAAAAATTAAGTCAGCACCACAATAAATAAATAAATAGTCTGCTACTATATATATATACACACACACACACACTAGACATTGTAATTTATCCTTCTTATTTGGTTCTATAAGTTAAATATGGAATAAAATGTGCAGCAAGAACATTTTAATAAACTCTTAACTTTTGTAACAAATGATATCGAGCTTAATGTTTCATCCAAAATTATCTATGCACCTATTTCCATTTTTCTCCAAAGTTATCTAATCTATTAATTACTTATATTACTTCCTTTCATATTCAAATATAAATGTATTTCAAACATTCAATAATGGTTATCAATTACTTTTTGAATAAAAGAAAGGTACTAAACAACAAGGATACATATTGCACTTGTAAATTAATAAACTTGAATAAAAAAACTAAACACACAAAATTACTTTGGAAATAAATTTTAATATTTAATTTATGTATACTATCATAAATATTTTGTAACTAAAACTTATTTCATCATAATTATTAATAATTATATGAAATCTTTATTTTAAAATGAGTAAGCCTATCGAATATCTAACACATTTAATACATTATTTAAATTTAATCTAAACAAAAATCTGTGAATTTATCACTAACTTTAATAATAATAAGAAATATTAATTTTTTAATTATTTTTAAATTTTGAAATATTATTTTAAATTATATTTAATTTAATAAAAATAAAAAAATTAACTATATATTGTGAAAGTGTAATCTAAACCTTTTAACTTTTGAAATATTATTTTAAATTATATTTAATTTAACAATAATCTAAAAATATTGACCACATTCTGAAGGTCAGTCTAACTATAAAAATGTTTTTAAAAATAAATGAACCATACTTAAAATCTCTATTATTCCGTTTATGTTAAAAAGTAAAAAACACAAATTTAAAATTTTCTCGTTCCAATATTACCATGACATGTTATCAAGTTAAGGTGAAGGACAACCCTTTAGAAGGAGGGCCTAGAAGGGTTCAATTTCGATAGCTTGGGGGAACCATTAAAAAAGTTTTCTTTTTACGAAGCTCCACATAATTTCCTCCAAACAAAGAAAAGCTGTGGGCTATCTTTTGAGATCCTTCCAGCGTTAAAAAAAATATCCTTGGTCATTTTGTTCAGATACAATCTTTTGGTTGAATTGTAGCATATTTGATAATTTAAAATTAAATTATCAAAGTTGTGTTGAGAATAAAAATCTAGATATATTTTGGAATTTAAATATATTTTGAAAGTTAAGGGTGAATGTATGAAGGGGAGTTACATTTTTGGAATAAATATGGCAATGAAATTTTAAAATTTTCTTCTTCTTTTTTATCGAATTCATGCTCTCAAAATTTATGTAAGTATAATGAATTTTGATTTGGAGTAAAAATATAATATGTGGAGAACTAGGTTGTTGTCCTAATATATTTTTTTGCAAAAAAAATTAGTGTCATATAATCTCTCAATTTTCAGTTAAATGCAATATTTTTCCTTGCAATTTTCCGCTTTTATTAAGAGATATGTTTGCAATTTTGCGCACCTCTTAAGAGATGTGTGTATTCACGTAGCATAACTTAGTATAAAATGTGTAATTTTAGAAAAAAAAAATAAATATATATATATATATATATATGACATGATCTACAAGGAGAAAACTAACTTTTTCATATTGAAAATTTGTTTTTTTATGCAAAATTATATTTTTTATTATTTTTTGAAGTAGACGAAGTAATATTTCAATTGTATTTTGTAGATACATGTGTTCATGTAAGATTTTTTTTAACTCTTTAAATAAATTGGAAAACCAAGAGTACCCTTTTGAAGAGGACTCGTAAACGAAGATAGTGGTATTTTTTGAAATTATTCCATTGTATACTTTTTGTTATTTATTTTTTATTCATCCCCTTTGAAACTGTCCAAAAAAATTTCAAACATTATGTTTAAAACCAATTAGATGAAAATCATCATAAGAATTCAAAAGTGTCAAACCCATATGCCATTAGATAATGGATTCTTTCAGAAATCCAACATGATAAACTCTGTCACTTAAGGACAAATTATGCCCTCAATCCACTAAGGTACAAAATGGGGTTGTAGAGAAATCCACTGAAGGGGTGCTAAAACTATGATTTTTATGACCTCAAGAGCTGGATCGAGCACTTAAAACACTCGATCGAGTGCTTGAATTTGAAATTCAAATAACTTGATCTAGCATTGAAGAAACCCTCAATTGAGCATTCAAGGTGGCATGGAAAATTTTAGGGGCTAATATTCGTAGGTGGACAAATTTTTCATGAATTTTCCAGAAAAAAGATTCTCCAATTTTCAATTTTTATAAAAATGATTCGCCCCAATTTTACAATATAAAAATATTTTACCCTAGAAATCGTCAACATTATATATATATATATAGAGAGAGAGAGAGAGAGTGTGTGTGTGTGTGTGTGTGTGTGCGTATAATTTGAATAATTTTACAAATACATCAGTAAACATTTTATAGTTTGCATATTAGGACTAGTTAGATTCACCAATGTTTTTAAACTTCATGATAATTTTCCATCCTCAAAATTTTCCTTGGAAGGTGGTTAATGAGCGACTTGATTGAGTTTATAACTCGATCGAGGCATTGAAAAGTTAACCACCCACCAACTTTTACTAAATTTTATTAATTCCATCTCTACGAATTAGCAGCTTGATTGAGCATATGTTGTCAACCCAAAAAAAAAGTGTCTAAATTTGAATGTATGAAAAAATAACAACAAACATTCATTCATAGATAAATACCAGAACGTGAAAAATATATAAGAATTCACAACAAACATGAGAAATTAGATATTTGGGTCGAGAAAAGGAAAGAAATTGCCAATGATAGAGGAAATGGGATAAAAATCTAGAGAAAGGATGAGAAAAAGAAAACAAACGTTGAGAGAACAAGAAGATCATGCAATTCAAGAAATTCATGCTAATACCTTGATGCAGGAGCATCAAGCCCAATTTTCATTATTTAATTATGTAATAAGGGGGGTGAGACATTTAATTATTTTATTAATTAAATTGTTTATTTTAATAAATTAAGAGAAAAGGTGAGGGTTATTGTATATATTCTTTTAATAAATAAAAGGATATGAGTGAAATAGGATTAGGTAGCAAATTTAGGGAGTAGGAATTCTATGTACGGGACTTTGTTGAGTCCACACCTAAAATGAATCTAAATTAGATTTAGTTGAGGATTGGGTGGAGAAATTTGTGGGATGAAATAAATACATTATTTATGTATAAATAGGAGTGTTTTTGTGAGGAAGAATAAGAGTTGAGTGTGTGAGGAGTACAGGAAGAGTGAGGAGTGGTTTGAAGGGCCAAGGGACAAAAGGCCGCCCAATATAATATTTGGCCAGAGAATTTTTATATTTTTTATATCTTTAGTTGATTGAATGGCTCTTTCTCCTTCATGTAAATTTTGAGTTGAATGTTTTTCATGATTTTATTCGAATAAAATTTGAGCATTTTCATAATTAGGTGAAGCAGCAAGTTTTATATGCTAGGATCTGCTTTCTAGCAGAATCCCTGCATCATTTGGTATTAGAGCAGGAAATATATATGTTTTGGATATATGCATAGACTGTGTGTGAACATGTGAGTGCAGTTTTATCAAATGCTGCCTGTTAAATCAAATGCCCTGTCTCCATATCTGAGTGCACGGATTTGAATACAAGCCTGATTTGCATTACCTAGTCAATGTTGATCGCTGGCTTCAGCCTGTTTTTCCTTTTCTACTCTTTTTTCTCTCGAAAGCACTGCAAGATTGGCAAGAATGCAACACAAGAACGAGAATGTCTTATCAGATGTCAGATGCAAATATGATATGCAGATACACCAACTAAGGACAAAATTCTAGCAGGATTGCTCAAGGAGAAGAACGAGACGTAGGGGATCGAGGAGGATTGAAATTCATTGGTATTGGCGAGCGACCTGGAGGTGAGGCGGTTGACTTATGTGTACCAGGAACTTACCAAGTCTCGATGAATGCCCGAGTTAAATCGAAGGGAATTGTATCCGCGTATAGGCGAACCATTTTGCTAAAGATATCATCGATTTCTGAAGAAGACTATAGGGAAGGGCAGAAAAAGGGGTTTCTATCTTAACACAAACAAATCATATCTCCTGTTCGCTAGTTGCTGCGTGAGAGATTGAGTTGTAAGAGCAGAACGAAATCTCCTTTTCCTTGTGAGCTGTGAGAGGGATTGGGCACCGTTCTCTTAAAATCTTAGCAGCGAGATTATGCAATGTGTCTCTTTTTCTCCCACTACCAACGCCATGCAATGTCACCTGCACTTGCCTCCGTATTTGTTCGAGTAAGACATGGTCAGAGAAATTGTTTGAGATTGAACGTAGAGTAGAGTTTTATATTGAACGCATAGTATTTATCTTGAGATGGAACGCAAAATTACAAGTTACGGGTATGCAGAACTCGACCAATTCGTTTGCAGAACCGGAGTTAAGAAATTCCGCTAACAGTCATAGTAACATTTCTCGTCTCTTTCCACGTTAGCAATTCCTGCAGAATGATGCATATATAACATTGAATACGGATGTTAAAGGATAGCGTGAATAGACTGTGGAGTTGCCACCAGCGTTGAAGCAAGCCACTGCTCTTGCATTCGTATGGAAAATTGGAAAACAAATTAACGGACTTGAGGGAGCATCGAAGTCAAACGCAGAAGCGTTGTTAAGGGAGATCGTGAAGCAAATGTTGCAAAACCATGGAGTTTCATCTTGGGTGATCGATTTGGTAAACACCAGTATCATGGAGGCGATAGCCACAAAGAACTATAAGAGCCACGAGAGGGATAGACCGCTATCACAGTGAGAAGTCTTGGCTGCGAATTTTGAACTGAATGATATTTTTTTTTTGTACAACTCCATTATTGTGGAGAGTTCGTTTTTTTGTTTTTCGGATTGTCAAGTTGCAGGTGGATGTAGAGCTGGAATGCCGATTGTCAAGCTATAGGAGAATGTAGAGTTTGAACAACGATTGCAAAGCCACTGAACGATGGACTTGCATTTCTTAAAGAAACGAGGAGTTGAATCCTGGTCAATTGAGTTGATAACATCGACTCTTGGAAGCGTTTGTAATGAAGGGTTAAGTTTGTAATATGTTTACATGGGCAAAACCGTAGCCTTACATATGGTGATTTGTGATACGGTTAAGATATGATTTTAGGTAATGTTAACTATGTTAACGTTGAAGTTTAACAACGTTGAACCTTGAGTGCATACGGTTGATCAAATGGTTTTTATAGTTACAAGTTATGAAGGTTGGGATAGCCATATAGTTTAAATTTAAATTCATGTCATTCAATCATTTGAATGGACTTCATTTACTAATGATATCGTTCAAGTGGGATCTTTAAAAATAAAAAAAATACCGTTTGGAAAGAAATAAATGGTATTTGGTTTCGATACTTTTACAAAAAGGCAAAGTTGTTGAATTGAAAGCGTAAGTGTAGGAATTGTGTGTTGTTTTCCTACATCATAATGTTCGGGTTTTGACATTTTCATGAATGGAAATTGTGTGGAGTTGGGTGAATGGAAACAATTCTTTTTGAAGATTCAATTTTTTTTAGAATTGCAGAGAATGTATGGTTGATGGAGAATTTAAAGGAGATTGGACTTTGAGTCTAAAGAATGATCTCATATTGTTACACAGTAATTTGTCACCGTCCCTACCATTCCCCGTCCCGCACAATGGAGGACCCATTATGTGACCTGTGGGCAATGTCAAGCCTTGAAAATACCTTCATTGCATCCCTTTCCATGAGGACAACATTTCTCCTGTTTATCATTTCCTGAACAGATGCCTAAAAACACATGTTTTTGCATTTGCGCCTGTAGTCTTATACTCGCACCCAATGGGGGAAAATTAACACTCCGCGCTCCGCGCCAATCGGGGCGCCTCTCGTCCTGTTGTACCCGCGCCACTGTTTATGGAAAGTTTTTAAAAAAAAGAGGCGAAGTTTCGATTACAACAACTTCGTGGATGAGTCATGAGGAGTGGTTTCGCCTGAATAACCACGGCCTTCCTCCTTTGGCCTCTTGTTTCCACCTTATGGGGAACCTCCCAAGGGATAAGGCCTCCCTTCCACTATTGTAGGGATCCTAACCTCCTCCTCTCCTCTATAAACATAGCCTTCATCCATTGATGAAGTTATCATTTCCTGAACAGACCCCTAAAAACACATGTTTTTGCATTGGCGCTGGTAGCCCGTTATGTACTCGCGCCAATGGGGGAAAATTAACACTGAGCCCGCGCCAATTGGCGCTCTGTCCCAGTGTTGTACCCGCGCCACTCTGTTTATGGAAAGTTTTTTAAAAAAAGAGGCGAAGTTTCGATTACAGCAACTTCGTGGATGAGTCATCAGGAGTGGTTTCGCCTGAATAACCACGGCCTTCCTCCTTTGGCCTCTTGTTTCCACCTTATGGGGAACCTCCCAAAGGATAAGGCCTCCCTTCCACTATTGTAGGGATCCCAACCTCATCCTCTCCTCTATAAATATAACCTTCATCCATTGATGAAGGGCTGAAAGGTTGATAGTCTTGAAGTGCTGAAGCTTTGCATCTCCCTATTCCCAAGTGCCTTTGTGCTGTAAAGAATCCCTTCTTTCCCTTAAGGCCCATTCAAGCGAGGAGACCATTGTTACGAGACCCTGGAGAGGTTTCCCTTTCCTTGGCGAGCTTTGCGAGACGTGGACGACCGGAGACCCGTTCGAAGGAAGCTGCGACGTCAGAACTTGGTTGTAACTTCTATTCGTTTATCATTTAATAGATGACTATGATTATGGTTCCACTCCGTTTTCCATCATGTTAATGCGAGTAATATATTTTCTGACCGATGTTTAGTTACGTATGCTGGTTCCTATGCTTGTATCTGTTTGTTTCTTCTATGTGCAGGTGTTCATCCGCGGAGATCGTGGAAGGATTGTGATCTGCCAGGGCTGAAGGACGGGGACATCTCTTCTTCGGATCTAGCGTTGGAATCTAGGTAGGCTCTTATCCCAAGTCTTTCATTCGTAACTAGGAGCTTGCGTCATAGCATTGTTTGTTTGTTGCTAGACCCCTGCTGGGCTAGTAGGGATCGCCTCTGTCCGCAGAGGGGATTTACCTCCTCAACAAATTGGCGACTCCGCTGGGGATCGTCCGGTCTTCCTTGTCTCGTTTATGATTGTTTCGCTTTGATCATTTTTCCTTGCTTGATGAA
>CM076578.1:1187353034-1187642028 GCA_034641835.2 Pinus albicaulis | reverse complement strand
TTCTGTTAATGGAATTAACACCTCTCACCACTGTATTCATAGTATTTCTCAATACCAAAGACGTAGGGCCCCAAGCACATTCATAATTGCGCCAACATGCGTTGTGGAAATCTAACTTCAATGGAACAACGAGACTACACAATCTCGAGAAAAACTTCTCCCTTTTCTGTAAAACGAACAATATTACCATTATTGAAAAAAATGAATGAATGCTATACATATGACCAAAAAATTTGAAATGAATTATAGCCATGCTGCTCAGAAGACCCTCGACCATTAGGCCCTAAAACAATACTGTGAATGCCTCCACAGCAAATAGTCACGCTTGGCTGCTCTCACGTCTCCATAGGTTCATATATGCTCTTATGCCACATGTAGAAAATAAATTAAATAATAAAACACATAAAAACACCAGAGACATAGAAAACTATACATACACCAGACATGGCGGAAAAGGCTTGAGAGCCTCATGACATTCTTCTCTCTCATTATTCAAACAATGGTTATGATACAAATAAATAGAAGAGGAAGTTTGTCTCAAGATAGTGCGTCTATCTTGGACAAATTGGTTGATAAAATATCTCAACCACACACTAACTAGGAGCTAAGTTAGGTAGGCCTAAAATAACTCCTACTTAAGAGGAACCAACTTAATCTAGAAAAATAGGCGTAAATTCCTAATTTTCAAGATTAATTAATTTAATTATATTTTTGGATTTATAATTGCTTTTCTCACATGAGAGTGAGGCTAACAGTTGGTGTCCAACTTGGTCCTAGTAAGAAATAAGTCTAGTTAAATACACTTATGTGTTGATTTCCAAAATCTTAACCGATTTTCTAATAAAGACAACTATCTTGTGCCATCCATGGATCAGATACTCCAGATAGTAACTGGGTATAAAAACATTTTGCTACTAGACGTATTTTTAGGCTATAATCAAGTGCTCGAAGTAGAAACATAATTTTAAAGATTTTTGGCTTCTGTGATCCATCGTTAAATTATGAAGAAATCTTTCGGTAATAATCACATTAAAATGAAACAGGAAAATTAAAGACTATGAAATATTTCTTCATAATAGAAACAAACATGTTAAAGACTACGTTCCAGACTAAATGGGGAACGTTCGCGTTCAAAAGAATTTCATTTGGACTAATCAATGTTGGTGAAAGTTTTCAAAGATTGATGGACATCGCCTTTCGTGGCCTTATAGGATAGAGCATTGTTTTCTACTTGGATGATGCCAGTATATTTTATAAGAAAAGGTCATATCATGTACGTCATCTAAAGTAGATTTTTGAGCGGTGTCAATAGTATGGAATTTCTCTGAATCCCAATAAGAGTGTCTTTGGTGTTTCTGAAGGGATCATGTTAAGGAAGATCACAAAAAAGAGTGGTATCAATATTGACCTTGAGAGTGTTGAGGCTATCACACATATCCTATTTCCAGTGAATAAGAAATTCATGCAGTCTTTCTTAGGGAAAATCAATTTCCTCAGAAAATTCATCTCTAACTACGCATAAATAGTCAAACCAATACAGGAGATGGTTAGGAAAGATGCAGTATATAAGAGGAACAAAAGAGAGAAGGATGATTTTTCTCGGATCAAATAGGCTATTGTCGATCCACTTGCACTTTTCAGTCAAGATTACAGCAATGATTTCCTTCTCTATACATTTGCTTTGGATTTATCGATTGTCGTTGTATTAACCCAAAATGAGAACGAAGGAAATGAGCAACCTATCTCTTTTATGAGCACTAGTCTACATGGACCAGAATTAAATTAGCCTGCCATTGATAAAAACATGTATGTATTATATAAGGTAGTGAAGTATTTTAGGCCCTACTTATTTAAAGTTCACACCATTGTATTCGCGCCTCACCCAACCGTAAGAACGCTACTTGTGCAACAAGAGTTGTGTGAGAAGAGGGCTAATTAGGTGACCTGTCTTCAAGAATATGACCTGGAGTTCAAACCAGTTCATGCTATAAAGGGTCATGACCGATGCATACTAGCCGTTGAAGCAAAGGATTCTCCCAAACAAGATCTCTTAGGATGGGAGCAGGAAATTTAAATGTACGATATTGATCGCATTCCTCAATCTATGTCCATAATGCCATGGGATGCAGAGTTACGAAAGTTTTTGGAACATGGCACCTTCCCTTGGAA
Source organism: Pinus albicaulis (assembly GCA_034641835.2). Lineage (NCBI taxonomy): Eukaryota > Viridiplantae > Streptophyta > Pinopsida > Pinales > Pinaceae > Pinus > Pinus albicaulis. The sequence goes on along the minus strand of CM076578.1, from coordinate 1,187,639,859 downwards.
TTACCAAGTAAATAGAAAAGGCAATCTACTTAAAGGATCTTTCATACCAATTGGTCCATGGAGTGATTTTTCAGAAGCACCATAATGGAGTTCCTTTTAGGTGTCGTGAGCCTCAAGATACGAAGAAGGTTCTTAATGATTTACATGATTGACAAGTAGGTGACCACTATGTGGGAAAAACCAAAATGCACAAATTAATGATGGCCGGTTATTATTCGACCACTCTTTTTAAGGATCCTTACTCCTATGTCTGCAAGTGCCAAGCCTGTCAGAAATGCATCGTTCATGATCAAAGGTGAGTCGCCCCACTGCTCCCAATTATAGTTGAAGAACCATTCCAACAGTGGGGCCTTGATTTTAATGGAGAGATTCTTCCACACTTTTCAAAGAAGCACCAATATATTCTCACAACTACAGATTATCTCACCTAGTGATCGGAAGTAGTTCTACTCAACAACTAAATGACTAGGGAGTCATTCATTTTATACAGCAAAAAATCATCACTAGGTTTGGTGTTCCTACATCACTTATCTTTGATAATGCAACCTACTTATCATTGTTTAAAATTTATGATTTTTCATTGGAAAACATGATTGCTCTCAAGAATAGATCTAGTTATTATCCCCAAGGAAATGGTCTGGCTGAATCCACAAATAAAAATCTTATTTGCATCATTAATAATAAGAGTGGGCATAATTATTTGACTAATGCCCTTTGGGCCAACCGTGTTACTCCTAATACTTTTCTGAGAACCTCGTCATACTTTCTGGTGTATGGTAAATAAGTTATCTTGCATCTGAACATGTACCTCTTAGTCTTGCAACTCTCTTAGGAGTCACAAGGTAAACCTTGCCTGTTGGTTCAGAACATGATACACACTTTACTAAAACTCGAGGAAGAGCAGCTAAAATCCAAGGACCAATTTTCCATGCATAAGAACTATATAAAGCATTGGTTTGATATAAAATCCATGGGGGTGAAGATATTTGATGTGGGAGACCTAGTTCTGAGATGGCATAAACCCCATGAAGACAAAGGTAAAAAATACCAAGTTCCAACCATTATGGATTGGACCCTTCACAATTGAAGAGAAACTTGACCACAATGCTTTCAAGCTCAAATATTTGGATCGGAGGCTTGAACTCTGTTGTACATTAAGAGACAATCCCTTAGCTATGATAAGGAATCCGTACTTAAGATATTTATATAATTATGTCACAGAAATATTGGTCTTTTTTTAAACACCTCCAAATATTTATCATTAAACCCTCAAAATTCAAATACAACGAATGTCCCACAATGCTATTATCTACTGATATAGAATGAAATGATCAGAAGAACATGAAAGGAAGAAGCCCAAACTGATATGCTATTGTACAGAATCTATCACCTCAAACTTCAGAAGAATTATAAGAAAATGAACAGTTAAAATGAAGGAGTGGATATTAAGGGTTTTAACTCTTATTTACACATGTAAAAAGAGACCTGCAGCTTCATTTTATTAAGAGACAGAAAACACACCATGTCAGCTGGAAGACACATCAATATCAACAAATGCCAGAAGCTTGCTTTTCATTCATTAATGATTTGAAATCTGAGTACAAAAATTGTTGTCTAGAGGTCCAAAACTCGGAACCTCATCAATGTATTCCTTTCTCTCTTTTATTCTCCTCCTAACCTAACTTTTCCCGTGTAACTTGCAAATCTAATTCCTTTAACAGTTATAAACCGTTAAATCTCTTTAACCTTTCTGAAATATCTAAGTTACACATTGTTATTTTGAAAGTTACAAAACCCAAATAAGCTCCCCTTTTACACATTTCACACTATAGATATATGGATGTCAGGATTTAAAATTAAAGAAATAATAAATATGTAGGAAAGGATGAATGTTTCAACAGATATAACCACTCATGTGGGTCCTTGTGGTTTTTTATATGCATATGTCAACTATCAAAACCATAAATTGCTTACGGAGGCACCTTTAGTGGTTTCAAGAAATGAGGAATGGTGATGCCGCATTGAAATATATCCATCGATCTGCAAACAATGGTTTAGATCAAACAACTTTATGGGGGAACTCTCTCTCATAAGTTCTGAGCAGTTTGTGATGCCGCAAAACCATTGGATCTGGGCCGAATGATCCAAGTCGTTCATTTATGTTGAACAATAAATTATTTTCTTGAGGCATATTACTTTCATATTATATGCGTTTGATTACAGGTATTGATGCCTCTGTTTTCATTGCAGATTTAGTGAACAATGACTGCAGATTATTTTCTGCTACGTACTGCCTTGTTGATCTTGTTGACCTTAAAATAATGAACTAGATTTGCATCCGTTGGCTTGTTGTCTTCCAGCATCAATCAGTTGCGCAAGTGTTATAGCATCATTTCTCACCTTGACATGATTCATGATTGCTACATGGCTTTATGGGCACCCATTCCTACAGACTTGGACAAATTCACTTAAAAACAGTGGAAAATCCTTCATACGCGACTATGCCCGTGTTTTTCCGCGTGTATACGTGAGTACATCTAGACTTTTCCGCGTATGCCATTTTAATGATTAAAAAATATATAAAAATCCCTAATTTCGCGCTGGGTTGATGGTTACTCAGGTAGTTCAACCACCCCAGCCCGTGGCCAACTGTTTCCAACTGCTGAAACTACTTGGAAGGACTATAAAAAGACCTCATATGTATGGCCTAAGGGAGAGAGAGAATTATTATTATTATACTCTGTTGGTTCCCTATCCAAGTCTGATTCCCCGTGCCTCCTGCACTTTCCCAGTTCATTTCAAGAAACCCTTGTTTCCTTGAGATACACATCCCTTTATATGTTATCTCGTATGCACTCATTTGGAAGGAGTCTTAGCGAGGCAAGGGCTGGACGGATCCGGACGACGGTCTGCGAAGGCCTTGGAAGGATCAGGTGATCTCTCCACTTACTTTTGTACGTACTATTTTTTATAATACAGAAGTATCATGCTGTTCCCGAAGTAAACGTGTTAGTGTATGCTTTAATGTATGAAGAATATTTGTTATACAAGCATTCATGATGATTTATTTAATGTTTTATATGAATCTCACTAACATATAGAGTAGAAATATACCGTACAACTTGTCCTTTGTGCTGGTTTCTTCTTGTATTTCAGGTGAAAGAGGAAGGACGGTTGCAGGGAGTTTGAACTCCACGTGGATCTACTTCAAAAGTAGGACCAACGGGTAAACCTCTCGTTCTACTCGATTTCGTTTTTATGACTGTGCATGATCGTGTGAGTCTCTGTTAAGTAGTACGCCCCTGCTCTGTGGAGGTTGAATCCCAACCAACCTCTAGGGTGTTAAATCCCCGAAACAGAACTGGCGACTCCATTGGGGATCACATTTTTGTGATTCTCCTGTTGGGTTGTTTCAGCTGTTTGGTAGGTTGCCAACAGTTTCTTCTGTCTTTTACAGTCCAGTTTGCTTTCTTGCAGTCATTTTGAAGCTTTTATACCTTTCCCAGACTTGTACTTTTTATTTTTCACTATCTTTCTTTGTATACGCAGTTTTTCTTGCACACAGTCGCGTATACCCGCGAGTTTGTGTAGAAGGAACCGCGTATACGCGGGTTTCCCTCAACACAGACGCGTATACACGCCCGTTGCATAACTGCAAGGTCGCGTATACCTAGGCTGAATTTGAAATTTCAAGATTCTGGTGTTTTTGGTCTTTTCTGGCTGTGGAGGCCTGTGTCTGCAGAGTCTCTGTACTTACTGGAGTGTGACAGAAGTGGTTTTAAGTCTTGGTTCTCTTTCGTTTGTCCGAAAATTGATCTTTTTGGCGAAGTGTTCTTGTTGGTGCTAGCACTCCTGGATTGAGTTCCAAGATCGCTTTCTGAGCGTTCTTGGCTGTTCTGCTTTACCAGAACAGAGAGCTTCTGCTCACTGACTCGCTCCTGTCTTTGTGTTGTGCTTCGCATTGCGTTCTTTGCTTTGTTTTCGATTGGTTTTCTTGAGTTTCATAGGCTAGGGTTTTGTTGCAATTTTCAAAGATCTTTTCTTGTTTCTTTGGAGTTTTGTGTTGCAACGAATTTGCACTATTTCTCTTGGCTGTTTGATTGAGTTTTTGGTCTTCCGTTGCTCTCATTGATCTTGCTATCATTAGCCTTATAAGGTTTGGGGGCATAGCTGAAGTTTATGCTTGAAATTCTGTCTCGTTTTGGCTTGGATTGGGATAGTTGTTCTTGGTTTTCTTGAAGCTCTTGTTTTATAAAACTGAAAAGCCCAAAAACATTTGTTTTGCTTTTTGTTTTTTGCATATCAAAAACTCAAAAAAACATTGTTTCTTGTTTTTGTTTTTGTTGTTGCCTTTTTCATTTTCGTTTGGCTTCATCTTTTGGGACTTTAGTGAAGTTTCTTGCTTCTAGTTTCTCGCTTGATTGTGAAGGGAGGTTGTCTTTTGATTTCTTCTTCTTCTTGTTGAGTATTTTGGTGTCTTATATTGAGAGTTCTTGTTTGCAAGAATTGGCTTTCTGGATATCAAAAGATGAGTTAAAACTGAAGGAGCCCTTTTGGGAAGTTTCACCTTGTTTCAAGGGACTTTTTTGCATCTTAGAATTTACATGCTAGTGGTCATTTGCATTAGGTGCATTGAATCATTTAGTTAGCTTCTTAATTTTTGTGCGTGTGAGTTTGTAATTCGAAAAGAAAAATATATTTTTTAGCCTCGTAGAACTTACATAGAAAGTTCTCTTCATCGAAAGACAAAGAACTGCATGTGCATGTAGTCAGGTTTTTATTAATTTCTTTTGCGTCAGAACATCATTGGTTTCAACTCCATATCCTTATGACTTAATACAACAGCCCTTAAAATAAGCGATTTAATCTAAAATCAAGTAGCAAGTTTTATTAAGTGTCAATCACCAACTAGCTAGGTTGTAGGGCCTTGGAATAGGAGAGAGGAGAGTTAACTCTCCAAGGCCGCTCAAACAAACATAGAAGTTTATTAATTGAGCGAAATCCAACTCCGTGAGGTGGACTGGGAAAGCTCTCATCCGAGAGTCAAGCACGAGGGGAAGTGAAGGTTAAGAAGAGGGATACCCCCCCTCCGATTAGCTGAATCTGACCTCAAGACCGTTCCGCCCAGCTTCTGATACGGATTGGTGTCCATAGTTGTCGTTCCTAGGTTCCACACAGGTGACTGCGGGGGGGAATACCCGTGGTACCTGAGGCAGACGTCGCATCACTTTCAGCAGTACTTCTGGGGGGTGCCCTTGCGAAGCTTGGGTGCTTGAGCCGGCAAAGGTTGTCGTTAGGAGGTTGGCGTAACTGTTTCTGATACCTTCGCTAGTTGTTCTGGGCCCTAATCATCCCAGACTGCTTTCGGAAGGCCCTATACTTCGCTTTTCTGTATTTTGGTGTCCGGTCCTCATCACCCGGAGCGGAAATACTTGGAGGCTGTTTGCTTGCTGTTTCTTAGGGTTTTGATTTTAGTGAGTGCTCTTTGCTCCTAGCTTGCCTAGCTTTTCACTTTTCTTGAGTCTAATATAATAAATTTGTAAAAGTGGCTGATCAAGCGCCTCGTCGTTCGAGGAGAGTCCGGGGGTTATCTCCCGAGAGTGCAGAGCCTTCTTCGAGAAGGCGTAGGAGCGATCTAGCAGGTGGTTTTCACCCTGTAGAGTCTGACGCTGTGGAGAGAGATCCTCCACTAAGGTCTGAAGGTTTCAGTGCTGATTCCGGTGTCGGTTCCGAGAGGAGCGTTTCGCTCACCTCGAGGGTATTGTTTCCTCAGGAGGAAGATTTTCAGATAGAAGATATACCTGAGCCTGCAGCTACAGGTCCATCTCCTCTTCCTCTTGATCATCTGTTTGTTATAGAGTACATCGGACCGGAGTCTGAGAGACCGCCGGATCTTCCTTATCTTTCTTATCTTTCGATGGCCACGACTGGGAACGCGGCTTCTACCGTGAGTGCTGCGGGCATTCAGACCCCTGCTTCTGTCGAGGCAGGGGGCACTCTTGCTCTATCTTCGAGTGCTTCTAGTACTGCTATGTTTGGCTCTGGATTCACCCAAGCGTATGCTTCTCAATCTGGTCCCTTCGTTTCAGGGATGTCCATTGCTGGAAATCCCTCTTTTTCCTTTACCGCCGGTGCAACTGGATCTACGCCCATGTCTAACATGGCTAGTGGATCGGCTTCGTTTCAGGGTTTCCCCTTTGGGACTGGACATATTCCCAGTCCCAATCCTTCTTTAGGGTCATTTCCTTTTACGTCCCAGACCTAGAGTTTCAACCCTTGGGCTCAGGGGCCAAGTTCGACTGCTTTTATGGGATGGAATCCTATGTTTGCAACGTCGGGGGCAGGGAATCAGTTCCTCGCGAGTCATCAAGGGAATGCTTCTTTCCCTGCATCGAGTGCTTATCAGTATTTTTCTCCTCTGTCTAATGCATGGAACCTCTACCAGGGGCTTTCCTCTTCAGTCAATACTTCAGCGGGGGGAACTAGTCTGGGTTTTGGTAACTCGGCGTGGGGAGGAGGTTCTTCTCCGTTTTCTACGGGTCCTTTCTGGCAGCCTGGTGCCTCATCAAATCCAGGCTATTCTTTTCAGAATGTTGGAAATCCATCCCATCAAGGATGGAATTCTCAGGCTCCGCCGCGATTACCATTTCTGGCAACGTTAAACTTGCCAGACTTGGCGAAGTTAACTAATGACCCGATTCGATATAGTCCAGGTTGGCCTCCGGTTCCAACCAAACTTCCTTCAGACATTCCTAAGTTTGAAGGTAAGAATGGTGAAGATCCGGCAGACCACGTCACCACATTCCACTTATGGTGTTCATCCAACTCTCTGATCGACGATTCGATTAGATTGAGATTATTTCAGCGCACCTTAACTGGAAACGCCGCGAAGTGGTATATAGAGCTTACTGGGGGCAGTTTCGCCACATTTGGAGAACTGGCTGTCACTTTTCTTAACCATTTCCAGTTGCCTGTCAGATATGAGGCTGGGACCGAACTCCTGGCTAATTTTAAGTAGGATGAGGCAACTCACATTTCTGATCATATTCAGGAATGGAGGAGAAGGAAGAGGCTAATTAAAGCCCATATTCCAGGTGAGTTCCTTCTCGAGTGGTTTTTGAAATCGCTTCAGTTAGATATTTCAAAGGATGTATCCATGTCAGGGGTATATTCCGAGGAGCAGGCCATCTTTAGGGCCCAGCAGTTAGAGTTGATCTATTCTCAGTCTGGCATGCTTTACAAGTATTTGCCCAATGCTCCTCGCTCCAAAGTGGATCTATCGAAACCCAAACCCGGTCCGCATGGTGACGGACTTGTCGGATCGGTCAGTAGTAGTGCAGCCAGCCTGCTTTCTCAATTGCAGCAGTTGTCTTTACAATCTGCTCCTTCTGGTCAGGCTGTGCCTGCTGATTCATCACCTTCCCAGTCTTTGTCCATTAATGTTGTCCAGTCTTCTGAACCCAAAGGAAATCAATAGTCCGATGGGAAGAAGAAGGGACGTAATAACAAGAAGAAGGGAAAGAATGGGAAGGGCAATGCAAATAAGACCAATGAGCGTGTTGGTGAAGGGAAAAAGGAGAAAAAGAAAGTTAAGTTTCCGTGCAAGCTTTGTGCCGGAGACCATCTCACGCATCTTTGCCCGAAAATTCAGGATGCTCAGCGCCTGTTATCTCAGCAGGGTTCTTCTAGTTCCCAGGCTGTGCTAACAAACCCTTTTTCCCAAGGGCAGCAATTAATTGCTGGCGCGAATCAAAATCCTGGGGCTTCCTCTGGAGGTCCTCAGGAAGGGGAAATTCCATCGAATATCTTTATGATGAGTGCTCACGTGGATGTCGCTACGATATCCCGTGATTATGGCGGAGAGGAATCTTCGAAAGCTAAGGAAGTTCCTGATGCTACTGAGCCGCTTCACATCACGAAGCCAACTGTCGAGTCTATGCCTCGGATGCCAAAAGCATCTTCTAAGCGGTCAACGATTAATCTGAACATGAGGGCTGCCCAGAACTACTCGATTGTAGAAGATCTGGCGCAGAGTCCTTGTGCTATGTCAGCTTTAGAGGTACTCCAGTCTTGTCCGGCTCAGCGCAGTGCTTTGCTCGCTGCCATTGGGGCTATTGATCCAAAAAATTCTCTTTTGATTACTTTTGATATGAATAATTTTAAGAAGAGACTTCCTCATCATATGGCCTTCCATATTAAATCATCGTATCGGAAGACTAATATCTTTCGCACGGTTGTTGATGAGGGTGCTTCTACTTGCGTGATGTCTCTCGCATGCTGGAAGACACTAGGATCTCCCAAAGCTGTTCCATCTAGAACTATTCTTACTGCGTTCGATGGCCATTCTCATAGGCCCCATGGTATTGTCCCGGCTTTGCCCATCTGTGTTGGGGGCAAAACCGTTAACATAGAGGTTGAGGTAGTAGATGCAGCCTTGGACTACAACCTTCTGTTGGGGAGGAACTGGATATATGATATGGATGCTATTGCATCTTCACTATTTCGGATAGTATGTTTCCCCCACGAAGGGAGGATAGTTACGGTGGATCAACTGGACTGTCCTCCTGTAGACCTGGATGCGCCTCCTGACTCATCTGTCCCTAAGTTGGACAATACTAAGGCACCTATCGAGAATCCGGGAGTTGGAATGTATTCTTCCCTGATGGGATCTTTTGATCTTCCTCCTCCTAAGGTGTCTATCAATGCTATTTCATCCTCCAAGGCTCCCCTTCGAAGAGAGTTCTTTCGAACTCATTATTTTTCGGACCCTTGGACCTTACCTTCCCCAACTGCCACTTTGGAGGAAGGGCAAGCGGGTGGAATGGCATTCCCGATTTCTGCAGCTGAGATTGCATATCAGTCTGTTGTTGACACTGCAGAGTCTGATCCAGCTCCTCTTTCGCCGGAAGAGTTGGATGGTGATGTGGCACCGGCTTGGACGCTTACTTCTTCTTCTGCCCAGGATTGTCTAGATACCACTCTTCCATCCGAAGAGGCCATCCTGGAAGCAATGACAGGTATAGAGAGACCGTGGGATGACTTGCATCATCGGTCTTATTTCCTACCTGACTTGAGCGAAGTCGAAGCTAGTTTTCCAAGTCCTCAGTCTCCTGGACCTGTTCACCCAGTCTTGAGCCCCTTAGCACCAGCACAGGTTTATGCTGAAGGGAACATGGCTGTGATCTCTCCGACTATCCCGGTGAACATCTCCAGGAATCCCAACATTATCGAGAACGTTTTCTTTGGAGCTGAATGTTCCCGTGAAGAAGTTCAAATCTATACCGAGCTCTTCAAAGAGTATAGGGATGTTTTTGCTTGGTCTTATGAGGAAATGCCTGGCATAGATCCATCTATTGTCCAGCATGAGATCAAGACGTATGAAAACGCTAAGCCGGTCAGGCAAAAACTTCGTCCGGTTAATCCTAGGAAGGCAGCAGCTATCAAAGCTGAAGTTGAAAAGCCGCTTAAGGCGGGATTCATTTTCCCAGTTCCTCTGACTGAATGGGTTTCAAACCCCGTTCCTGTTGATAAAAAGCAAGGAACAATTCGAGTGTGCATCGATTTCAGAGACCCGAATAAGGCGTGTCCTAAAGATAATTACCCCACACCCTTCATTGATCAGATTATTGATGAGTGTGCCGGTAACGAAATTTTTTCCTTCATGGACGGTTTTTCTGGTTATAATCAAATTACTATCCGTCCAGAAGATCAACATAAGACCGCATTTATTTGTCCCTGGGGTACGTTTGCATATAAGAAAATGCCGTTTGGTCTTAAAAATGTTGGAGCCACTTTTCAGCGGGCCATGTCTTACGCCTTCCACGACATCAAGAAAATCATCGAGGCATACTTAGATGATCTAGCTGCTCATTCTCAAAAGAGGATGGATCATCCAGGTCACCTCCGGCAAATATTTGAGAGATGTCGTTTTTATAAAATTCGTTTGAATCCGAACAAGTGCGTTTTCGCGGTAACATCCGGTCGGCTGTTGGGATTTATCGTGTCTAGTGAAGGGATAAGGGTAGATCCCTTCAAGGTTGAGGCAATACTTCGGTTGCCTCCCCCGTTTTCAATCCGTCAACTTCAAAGTCTCCAAGGGAAGTCTAACTTTCTTCGGAGGTTTATCGTTAACTATGCTGAGATTACAAAGGGATATATGAGACTGTTGAAGAAAGGAGTCCCTTTTCTTTGGGACGACTATGCTCAACGCTCATTCGATGCCTTGAAAAAGGCATTGACCTCTGCTCCTTTACCGAGTCCACCCGATTATAGCAGAGATTTTCTTTTGTATCTGGCTACAGCAGAATCTACCATTGGTATGGTTCTGGTTCAGGAGGATGATGCTCTGGCTGAGCATGTTATTTACTACCTTAGTCGAGGACTGGTAGGACCTGAACTGCGATACACCCCGATAGAAAAATTAGCCTTAGCAGCAGTTCATGCTGTGCAGCGACTCCGGCATTATATTATTCTTCGCAAAACTTATGTCTTGGCAGCTGCCAATCCATTTCAGTTTGTCCTCAGTAGGCGAGTGATTGGGGGCAAATATAATAGATGGATCGTGATTTTACAAGAATTTGATCTAGAGTTCATGTTTGCCAAATCCAAGAAGTCATTAGTTTTTGCGGAATTGATCTCCGAGTTGCCTTGTGGAGAGGCGATGATCTATGATGAGTCCTTTCCGGACGAACACTTGTTTCTGATCTCTCCACAAGATCCTTGGTATGGGGACATCATTGTATATCTCCAGACTGCGAAGTTTCCCTCTTCTTTTTCGAAAGATGAGCGTCGTAAGCTGCGTCACTTAGCTAAAAGTTATCCGATTATTGGTGATGCTTTGTACCGTCGAGGGGTTGATTCAATCCTAAGACGCTGCTTAACTTTCGAAGAAGCTGAGGCTGTGCTCAATGATTCTCACGGTGGAGCTTGTGGGGGTCATTAATCAGGGCTTGCTACAGCCCAAAAGATTTTGCGTGTTGGCTACTTCTGGCCCTCGATATTCAAATATTGTATTGAATCGGTCAAGAAGTGTCATCCTTGTCAAGTGTATACTCGAAAAATGCGCGCTCATCCAGCTCCGCTTTTTCCAGTCGTTACTGTCGGACCCTTTACAAAGTGGGTATGGATTATACTACTTGTAACCCGCCTTCGGCAAAAGGTCACAAGTACATTATCGTAGCAGTAGACTACTTTACGAAGTGGGTCGAAGCTATGCCTACTTTTGGGAACGATGGTGAGACTGCAGCTTTTTTCTTCTTCAACCAAGTCATTGCTCGTTTCGGTATACCTAGAGAGATTGTCACTGACCATGGCAGTCACTTTCAGAACAGTATGATGGCTGAGTTGGCTATTAAATTGGGTTTCCGGCAGGAGCATTCATCTCCATATTATCCTCAGGCCAATGGCCAGGTGGAAGCCGTGAATAAGTCCTTGAAGACAATTCTTCAACCGACGATTGATAAACATAGATCCAACTGGCACATTATGCTATATCCTGCACTCTGGGCGTACAGGACGTCAGTTAAAACTGCAACTGGCTTTACTCCGTTTCAGTTAGTCCATGGGGTGGAATCCGTATTTCCCATTGAATGCGAGATTCCTTCCCTTAAACTGGCTGTTGAGCTTCTTCCTGACACTTCTAGTTTGGCAGAGCGGCTTCTTCATCTGGAACATCTTGATGAGCAGCGTCGAGATGCCGCCACGTTGAACGAAGCGCATAAAAACCGAGTCAAAGTCCATTACGATAAGGCGGTTAAGCCTAGGGTCTTTTCCGAAGGTGACCTTGTTTTGGTCTATGCCCAAGAAAAAGATGCCTTGGGGGCAGGAAAGTTTAAGTCGATGTGGTATGGCCCCTATATCGTCAAAAAATTCCTTAAGAAAGGAGCGTATACCTTGGTTGACTTCGAAGGGAATGAGTTTCCGGAGCCCCGAAATGGGCTCTATTTGAAGAAGTATTATGCCTAGGATTTGGCCTGGCATTTTGCTTTGTATATAGTAGTTTTTGTCTTGTACATATCTGTTTGATTTTCGATTTTTGATGAGATGGTGATGTTTTTGATCTGCTTTGGCAGGTTGTGTTGATGTCATGAGTCATTATGGTTTCGCCGATGGTGCTAGTAGACACACCCGGAACTTAGCTTCCGCGGCTTGGGTGCTTCATTATCCTTCCGGTCAGCTGTTAGTATCAAGAGGGGTCTGCATTGGTCCTGCTTCCAATAACGTAGCAGAATACACTGCAGTCATTCATCTACTCTCGGAGGCAATATCTTTGGGCGTTGATTCGTTGGTAGTTTTCTTGGACTCCCAGCTGGTGGTGTCGCAGTTGAACAACACTTATCGGGTACGAGATCCAGTTTTATTACGATTGTTCTTGAGGGTACGTTTGTTACAAAGGTCATTTCAATTTTTTCATTCATATTCCTCGAGCTGACAATTGGTTTGCTGACTCATTGGCTAATCAAGCTTTAGATTGGCATATTAATCATTCAATACAATAAAATCTAATCATCAAAAACATCATACATTTGATACATTTATCACATCACATCAAAATATCGCCGTATATATATCATCAGTATGTCAAAAAACTTTACAAAATTTTGGATCCATCAATGCCGTACAAAACTTGGGCTTATGCCCCATCATGTTCAGTCTCAAAAAATATACAGTCATCTAATATGTAAAATCTATCTACTCCTGAGGACCCTGCCCAGCATTCCTATAGAACATCACTGTAGTGGCCACACGGCGGAACAGTCTAACCCAGTCCCGGGGTACTCCTACAACCCGTCTCTGGACGGCTTCTGGCAAGTCCTCCATAGAAGCCAGAGGGATTTGGCGGGTCAGTCCCTCCAAGTTTCTCTGAACGGCCTGGAGTGTCCTGTGAGAATCCGATGTCTCTGCTTCACCTCTGCGGCGTTTGTGACGTGCTAGGCCCTCAGGACGCACTGGTCCAACATCTGAAACATGATCATTTTTTATTTTGTCAGTCATTATGAATCCAATCCAAAAACATGTTTGTTTTTCATTTTTCATACATATTTGAAAAATCCAAAAAAAAAATCATATAAGTTAAAATTTTTGAAAAAAAACTTACCGACTGCTCCCCATGCTGCACCGGGTGGAAGTACTAGATCTGGATCTCCTCGGAAATCCATCCCGGCATAGGGATAGTCATCTACTGCGATGATCTGTTCTCTCCACCATAAGAAGAACTCATCATCCCAGGTAGGTCGGGGTACCTCGCTGCCCCCCAGTCTCTTCATCATGTCTGCCCAACGGGCAATTCTTGGGTCCCGAGGGCTGCTGATAGTTGAGATGACTTTGGGTCTCAAAGCTGGAACTCTCTCGAAGAAGAATGTAGTCAAAATGGTTCCATAGCCAAAGTGTTTTGTTTTTTTTTTGCGAATGGAGGTCAGTTGTTGTTTCATGTTCAGTAGCAGGGCAGTGCACCAATCATACACATGAATTAAGCACTCTACAGCTATGCTCATGTGCGTCCTGGACGCCTGATGCAGTGAGGCAGATCCTGCCACTCTGCCGATGGTGAATAGGAGGATCTTTATGTGCAAGTCCCCGATATCTCTGATTGCAATCTGTGTGCCAACTTTCTTGGAATTTTCTATGCAATAGATTTGGACATAGTCCTCCACGGTTAACCCTCCCAGGGGCCTTCCGTGCAGATCCACTGGGTCTCCCCTTCTGGAGAGTCCAGTGATGAAGTATATATCTTCCACTTCTATGCGTAGTGGCATTTGATCAATGATGAAACAACCCTGATCCGGTTCCCAATAATTTACCAGCATTTCAAGCAATCTCACATTACTTTTCATATTGGGCATCTTGAAAAATTTGAATAATCCACAGTTTCGGAGGACATTTTGTGCTGCGCGGTCTTCCATGACCTCTTGGTCTATTGCACTATACTCGCGTTCCCTCCATGAAATTGTCATCCTGAAAAAATTCATTAAAATTTTCATTAGAAACTCATTTTTGAAATTCGGACTTGCGCATACGCTAGTTTCGCTGTGCACAGTCGCGTATACACGCGACTTTCCTTCTTTGAACCCGCGTATGCGCAGATACGCGTTTTTTTAATAAGGGTTTCCAGGTAAAAATCCACTTAATTTTAAATTTTAAACGGACAAAATGAATCAACAGGATGAATAAGGAGCCTACCTGAAGTTTCGCTGAATTCCGACGGTCGGTTGTTGCTGATTTGACGAAACAAGTTTTTAGCTCCAGAGCTCTGTTCCAAATCAGCTATGCAATAATGAACCAATTGAGAGGTAATTTGTGTATTTATGGCTAAAAAATTGAAAATTTTCGCAAAAATTTCCTTGTGCTTATTTTTTTATGCTGTATAACTCGATTGCTTGGAAGTGCCCAGTTTGGTATATTTCAGGTACATTTTGACATTTTCGAGATTTTTCCCGGTTTCTGGCCCATGTGTTCAGACTCTTCATGGCAGGTATATGATCTTCACTGGAATATAGGTTAGGGAATCACTTTCCGTTGCATTTTGCATTCTAGCCTCCATACTGATCACTTGCCTTAGGGTCGATCCCATCAGGTCATGAGTATTATACCCATTTCACTCGCCGATTTTTAAATCATGACTTGATGGTAGAGCCTTCCTTTACATGGGCTTCCTAGTTAGTTCCTCGCTATCACTTGTTGCCCATGCCGCTTTTTATGTAGGCTCGGGAGTCCTCTTTAGTCCCGCCATGTCTTTCGTGTTGAAGCTTCATTCTTCTCCTTCATCACTTATCATTTTTCTGGCTTATACCCTAGAGGCTCCCTGGTGTCGTTAAGTTGTATTACTGCATTGCATATTGGCTACTTGTTTATCCTGGCCTTTAGCCGGCTTCATTTGGACTCAATGTTTAAGCCAACTTTTTGACCTTGACTTTCTGTACAAGTTAACCATTGCATGCACTTAGCTATCACGACTTGACACCTTTGTACCCATGGATGGAACGTTCCTCTGAGTATCACTGACCAGTTTTCGCCACCTTGCATTGAGCATAGGATTGTTCCAAACCCCGGAACTAGAGCATCTGCTTTCTTGATACTCGTTCTATCCATTGTACCATAGCATTCTTTTATTCTTTTTCAGGCTTATTATGAAAAAGACAAAAAAAAATCAAATATAACAAAAGAGCGGGAACGGGATGTATCTTCGTTATTTTGATGGCAGTACAGAGTCAGTTTGTCGCCCTTGAACAAAGCACATATACTTATATATATTTCCTTCATTTTGGGATGGTTCTAGTTTGACCTAGGTTCAGCCTTTACCATGTTTCACTTGTCAGTTCTCCCCCGGTCGGTTATCTCTTCCGATCATATGGAGAGTTTGTTTTGCCTCCTGCAAGACAGACTTATACAGTGTCACTTTTTACTGCCATGGTCATCATAGAGTCGTGCTTTTGTTCAAGGGAAGTCTAGCTTGAGTCGGCCATTCTGCGGTGTCTCTTGACTCATTATTCAGTCGGCCTTCCCGGTCTTGTCAGTATCATGTTCTATCACATCAGATGTTTTGATCTTCCGCTCGTGCTGGTTTGAGAAGGTCCCCATTGACTTCTCGCTGGCGGGTTTGTCTATTATCGACTACGACACATTGCTCTGAGAGCAAACCTAGAGCCGCACCTTGGGCCTATTTCCATCATTGATAGGTGACCTCGTGCTCAGCATTTGATCATCATCATGGGTCTTTGATTGAGTGGTTTCCCCTGTGTTCGACGTCAGCACACATTATCACACTTGGGATTCGTGCAGTACCTTGATTTCCATTTGACCCTATCGGTGGATTTCTCGCCTCTGTGTCAGCTTTCATTATTGGTTGGTTCATAGGGTTTCTTCCGTGCGCTAGCTTCATCTTGTGCATGTCAGAAACGTACTTCGGTTTTGGTTCCGTCACTCTACTTCGTCCGATTCCTTCCAAATCTTGGCCTGCGGGTTACACTCGCGCTGGACTGATGTGGGATACCTTAATGCCTTCCTTCCAGCAGATCTTTTCCCATCGACTCTGACTCATTGCTCTGGGAATAAGGTCTAGAGTCTTTTTGTCAGTACCTTAGGGTTTGCAGTCATCAGTGGCAGACTCTTCGCTATCGACAGTGAGGATTCATCATTGCCTCCTGATTGGTAGATTCTTTCAAGTGTTTGACTTCAACTCATTCATTCACACTTGTCAGATTGTACTGGGGCACTTTGACACTCATTATCATTATCGGTGGGTTGTCTCACGTTGGTTAACGGGAAACATCATTGCCCGGTAATCCAACGATTTCTCACATGGTCGACTTCAGCTCATTTATTCCCAGTGTGTAGAATTGTGCCGTTGTGATCGGTGAAGACCTCGGGTTGCATCAACATTTCTCGGTTCACTGTTGACAG
This sequence comes from Pinus albicaulis, assembly GCA_034641835.2. Taxonomy (NCBI): domain Eukaryota; kingdom Viridiplantae; phylum Streptophyta; class Pinopsida; order Pinales; family Pinaceae; genus Pinus; species Pinus albicaulis. The sequence goes on along the minus strand of CM076578.1, from coordinate 1,187,623,461 downwards.
TCCTCTCAGTTTCTGCCAGTGTTGCCGTCCACCCTTATATGTTGCAGTTCAGCACAGCAGCATTTTATATGTTGATCCCCGAGTTGCGTGATTGTACCGTTTGATCCGCCTCTTATGATCCGGTACTTGGAGATTCAGTTACTTGATCAGACATCCAGTTGCACTATCTTCGATCAGCTTTCTATATGTGATACTTGGACATTGATACAGACTTGTCTTTCCGGGCCCTGCTCAGATGATTCACTATGTATTTTCAGTTCAGTTATACTTGTATACATGTTGGATCTATTCAGTACTTTCTATATATATGATGTATTTTTGACTGAGCATGGGTATGCCCACCTCAGCATGAGTTGACTCTCTGTTTCTTTCATTGGTTTTTGGCAGGCTGAAATCTGGTGAAGTCCTCTCTTGTCCTTGCGAAGTTCTTTCTATGTGCATAATATATTTCGGCCATCATGTACCCCTTCTGACCTCATATATTAGGGGGCATCTGTTATAGCATCATTTCTCACCTTGACATGATTCATGATTGCCACATGGCTTTATGGGCACCCATTCCTACAGACTTGGACAAATTCACTTAAAAACAGTGGAAAATCCTTCATACGCGACTATGCCCGTGTTTTTCCGCGTGTATACGCGAGTACAACTAGACTTTTCTGCGTATGCCATTTTAATGATTAAAAAATATATAAAAATCCCTAATTTCGCGCTGGGTTGATGGTTACTCAGGTAGTTCAACCACCCCAGCCCGTGGCCAACTGTTTCCAACTGCTGAAACTACTTGGAGGGACTATAAAAAGCCCTCATGTGTATGGCCTAAGCGAGAGAGAGAATTATTGATATTATACTCTGTTGGTATTCCCTATCCAAGTCTGATTCCCCGTGCCTCCTGCACTTTCCCAGTTCATTGTAGGAAACCCTTGTTTCCTTGAGATACACATCCCTTATATGTTATCTCGTATGCACCAGTTTGGAAGGAGTCTTAGCGAGGCAAGGGCTGGACGGATCCGGACGACGGTCTGCGAAGGCCTTGGAAGGATCAGGTGATCTCTCCTCTTACTTTTGTACGTACTATTTTTATAATACAGAAGTATCATGCTGTTCCCGAAATAAACGTGTTAGTGTATGCTTTAATGTATGAAGAATATTTGTTATACAAGCATTCATGATGATTTATTTAATGTTTTATATGAATCTCACTAACATACAGAGTAGAAATATACTGTACAACTTGTCCTTTGTGCTGGTTTCTTCTTGTATTTCAGGTGAAAGAGGAAGGACGGTTGCAGGGAGTTTGAACTCCACGTGGACCTACTTCAAACGTAGGACCAACGGGTAAACCTCTCATTCTACTCGATTTCGTTTTTATGACTGTGCATGATCGTGTGAGTCTCTGTTAAGTAGTACGCCCCTGCTCTGTGGAGGTTGAATCCCAACCAACCTCTAGGGTGTTAAATCCCCGAAACAGCAAGTATTGACCAAACAGTTGCTTATATCTAGAGAATTTTTCTGGAATTGGATTGCAATATCAACTGCTAACATATGATCATCAAATTCCATGGGAACATCAGCGTGGAGGTTGATTACAATGCGATCACATAGATGCTCTCATACAGAGCCTTTCATATTGCCAAATTCTTCTGACAAAGTATAACTCAAAGTATAACTGCCTATATCAAAAAAATAATAATAAAAATAATCTTCATCCTTCAGGTCTTCTTCTGAGACTGAAATTGTGATTAGACAAATCGAATTCGAGCAGAACAGAGTCATCCCCAATTTGCACAATGTTTTTTAATAAAATTGGTGTTTGAAGGAACCCGCAAATCTCCTGAAACCGTTTCAAATTTTTGGACAATTCCTGCGCTTAAGTCACTTGGGGTCATTCTGCAAAAAAATCATGTCGCGGATTCTTGAAATTGTTCTCCATTTGCCCGCAATTTGAAATCGAAAATCCTGTGCTGGGAATGTCTACGTTTTCTGAGATGCGCAATCATTTGTTTTCAATTCTTCATCTTTGCACAATTCTTCAAATGCCTTTAAAATGTTTTGTTTATATCAACTATGACTTCATGTGTAGAATTGGATAACCATATTTTCATTCTTTCAAGGAACTTCTCCAATATCATTTATTTCAAGAAATTCCTCTATTTTTCTAGTCATCTTTTTATTGATATGCTACAGAACAACATTCTTCAAAATATGATAAGGCATAATATTCCTTCTGGCTTTGTTTTCAAGTATAATTCATAGAAAATGCAAGGGGCTGCATCAACTTGTGACTGAAAATGAGGTAACTCATCCTCAACTAGAGAATTTGTATTTGTTTTAGGAAACTGAAATTTTTCAATGAAGCATCTCCCTACCTTAGAATTTTTCCACCTCCATGAAGACTCAAACTTTCATGCTTGTAATTTTTAATTTTCTGACACATTGAGCCATGAAACACATCCAAGACATTAGAAGAGAATCATTTGTCAACATATGTTGAGCCTGTGTTTATCTTCTTGAACATGCTGCAATTCTTCTTAAATTTTTAATATTTTTTCCTGAGCAACCTTGAATTTCTTAGAACTTCTCTTGACTTTTAGCTGAGTCAAATTTTCTACAACATCTGGCTCCAATTTGGGACAACACTTTGGTAGAAAAGTGCTAAGAACTTGTAGATCAGTAGCCTTTATTGGGCATGGAGTCAAGTCAAACTGAATCTTCTCCCAATCCAAAATCTCTGAAAATTTCAAACTTCTCTGAAACCTCTCTCTTCCAGGATCTTTATTCGTGAACTAAAAAATGCTAAACTAGAAATACTGCAACTAGGGATGCTCAACTCCTGAGCTTATTTATGTACAACTCCTATATATATATATGCAGGGCTAAACTTAATCAGGTGAAGTCAACCTTCCAATGGTACCAACCTAACATCTGTTTGTTAGATTTAATACCTTCATACTACTGAAATTAAAAAAAAAAAATAGAAATGTACCATGAAAAATTTCCATATATAAAACTTTGTACATACCCCTGCATAAAAGCTTCTTGCTGATCATGGAAATTTTTCATATACTCAGCCACTGAATCATAGAACTGATGAGACAAAATTTCAGCTGCCTCTTTTTCTTGAACATTTTGCTCATGCAGATTTCTTTGAATAAGGCAGCTTCCTTCATTGTTTGACCCCTTAATTTGGAATTGTGTGCGAGAAAATTGATTGCAATTTTCTATAGGCAAGAATTTAGGCTGAAAAGAGAAATCCAAGGTTTGTTCCCCATAATGCTAATGTTCATTGTATAATGTCAATTCTTGACAAAAATATTTCTCCTCCTACAAACATACTGAGAAGCTCCACTAGTTTCCCCTCTATTCACAAAATCATTAAAATTATGAAAATTGTAATGATCTTCCAAGCTTTTATCATGTAGTTCAGTTGTTGCAACGAAGTTTTGACTAGAACTTTCAGACCGCTTATATTCTTGTGCTTCAGCAATACAGGAATCCTATGACGCGTTTTGAAATTCCTTGTTCATCTCTAGATTTGCATTCCCTTGTAAAGAAATTCCAATGTTTTCTTGACAGGCCCTCTTGCCTTCAGTAAAAATTGTTCTTTCAACATGACATGAAAAATTTCTACAAGCCCACACATTATCTTCAATCTCCTGTGCATAAAGAAACATCAACTTCAGAGTGCAAGGTTTTCTCTCCTTGAGATAAAAAGCCAAGACAATAGAAAGAGCCCTCAAATAGTAAACCATAGCTGTTGATTCAGGACTTTGAATTTATTTTGGCATGCTGAAATAATTTTTTTGAAACCTCCTATTAAACTCAACGATCGATTCATTGCTCTGCCTCTTTATAGAATATAATTCCAAAAGGTGTTTTTCATGTGACTTATGCTCACCCCAATATCTAAGAAAGATATCTTTTTTTTTTATAAGGTTAATCTATTAACAAAGGAAATAAAATTACAGCATGGTCGAAGCCAAAACATTGCCCAGATTTGTGGCAAATTTGACAAGAAAGTTAGAAGAGAAGATTGCCCTCATAAGGGGAAACCAACCTTGAACAATTTTCAGATTGTTGCACTGCCCACGCGGGGGTATCATCGTTTGATGCCTCTGAAGATTACATCGTTTACAAAATTCAAAAATAAAACTTAAGTCCAACACAACAAGATAAACAAAAACACGCCCAATTGAATGGGCTGCGAGGCATGAAATCCAAACAAGAAAGAAGTAGTTACTCATCCGGTGGTTCTTCAACAAATCGACACCATAATGCAGACATATCACCATCCTTCTTTAACAGGTCCATGGTGGGAGCAACTTCAGGCATGGAAGGTCCAGGATCTCCTTCCGCCATCTCCACGTCACGAACCCTGCTCACTTGAGCCTCCTTGTCCTACTCGCTTGTGCCTCCGTGCCCCACTTGATGGCCCGAAATCTGGGCTTTCTCTGTGCTTAGACCCGCCAGACATGCGCTTTGTTCTTCCGCCTGGGGCTCTTCATGGAAAACCACGGTGATTGAGGCAGTCACTTGAGGGCAGTTCAGAGAACAATTAAAGGAAAAATGCGCTATGTGCAGCGTGGGAGAAGGCAGAGCAATGGGGATATGAGGAGCCGAGGAGCCCATACGGTGACCCGTTCCAAGAACACGACCCCTCCCACTCCTAGTGTTAGGCTATCGGCTTGAGAAATAATCACTGGAGTGGGAAGATGACTCGGTTGTGGAGCTAGAGGGAGCATGCAGGGGTTGGCTTCTGGTGCTACGCTTGCGACAACGCATACGTTGACGCAAGCGAGGCATGGGCTTAGTCTATGCAGAGGGAAAGAGAAGAGGCGGAGGAGCATGAGTGACAGAGGCTTGAGGAACGGGAAAATTCCAAGAAACCGAGGCAGACAGACAAAGGCCAGAACGAGAATAATGCAGATTTTCACCAAGGTCTAAGCAGCAGTTCAGCTGGCTTCTCCTACCCATCACAGTGCACAGACTGGGGAACCCAGCAGCCAGAGAGCATCTGCAATTCATCGGCTATGACTCGTCTAAGAAACCAGAGCGATACTCCATAATATCAACCCGACTACAAATTCATCGAAGAACGCCCGACATTAATCTCTCATTGATGAGAGTCGAAAGCCGAAGCATAAAGGAGCATGCAGAGTCGCAAACAGGAGTGGGTCGGATCTTGAACGGCGTCAGAACTAAATGCAATAGATATGAAGAAAGTGAATCTTAAATGCCATTTTCCAGCCGTGACATGGGTGGACAGGTGTCTCCACACTCCGCCGCACCCATGTCCCATCGCCTTAATCGCATTCCAGTTCACCCGCATCCGGGAATCTAAGAAAGATATCTTGAAAAGCTTCCCATGAACTAATTGAACTTGCTTCCAAACACTGGAACAATTGATGAGCACCGTGCTTTAATGAATGACAGAACATCCTTAAAGCCATGTCTTCATAAATAATTTGAAATTTGTCCAGAAAGTACTCAAATTCCAAGATATGTTGTTCAACTAAAATATCCTCCTCCTCTCCAGAGAAGCTTGGCAAAAATTTGAATCCTTTTGAAGGATACTGATGAAGAATTGTGGGCAGCTTCAGGGGTTTAAAGATTTCTTTGTTTTTGAGCTGAAAAATAGTCAATTGCTTGTTAGGCAGAATATTATCCTTCAAAGATGATGAATCATCACCTTTATGCTCAAACTGTGACTGATTATCTTTAGGAATCGTAATGCAACAATCATCTCTCCTCTCATATTTAGGAGATAAAGTTGTGTCAAGATCTATGATACAAGCAGAAGAAAAATCATCTTTTCCCAATCAAGAATGTACTTTTTGAGCGTTATAATCTTCTGAGAAAATAAAGTAGGAAACAATCTTCTTGATATATAAGAGAAAATAGACCACTAAACTGATAGTAAAAAATAGAACCTCCTTTAAAAAACTGAAATTCTGATACATGTTTTTTCCACGATGCTTTCTCATTTTCTCACCAGCAAAATTCTTCATCTAATGAAACCTTCATCAGTGGAGTCACCAGGTGAATAATAAACAACCAAACTTCAAATATAAATCTTGTTCACTATCAATAATAAGGGATTATGAGACCTTTTGCTACAAGGTATTTGACCTCGTGTGTGGATTTTTGAAAATGAGAATTCTGTAAAAAGTAAACACAGTTGATATTTCCTCCTCACTGAACAACCAGAGGAAATTGAAAGAAAACTTAGGGAAATGAACTTCGCTTCTTTGATCCCCCGCAAAGGCGCCAAAAAATGTTGTACCTTAAGAGACAATCCCTAAGCTGTGATAAGGAATCCGTGCTTAATACATTTATATAATTATGTCACAGAAATATTGGTCTTTGTTTAAACACCTCCAAATATTTATCATTAAACCCTCAAAAATCAAATACAACGAATGTCCCACAATGCTATTATCTGCTGATATAGAGTGAAATGATCAGAAGAACATGAAAGGAAGAAGCCCAAACTGATATGTTGTTGTACATGATCTATCACCTCAAACTTCAGAAGAATTATAAGAAAAGGAACAGCTAAAATGAAGGAGCGCATATTAAGGGTTTTAACTCTTATTTACACACGTAAAAAGAGACCTGTAGCTTTATTACTTCATTTTATTCAGAGACAGAAAACACACCATGTAAACTGGAAGACACATCAATATCAACAAATGCCAGAAGCTTGCTTTTCATTCATTAATAATTTGAAATCTAAGTACAAAAATTTGTATCTGGAGGTCCAAAACTTGGAACCTCCTCAATGTCTTCCTTTCTCTCTTTTATTATCCTCCTAACCTAACTTTTCCCGTGTAACTTTCAAAACTAATTCTTTTAACAATTATAAAACCATTAAATCTCTTTAACCTTTCTGAAATATCTAAGTTACACATTGTTATTTTGAAAGTTACAAAACCCAAATAAGCTCCCCTTTTACACATTTCACACTATAGATATATGGATGTCGGGATTTAAAATTAAAGAAATAATAAATATGTAGGCAAGGATGAATGTTTCAACAGATATAAACATTCTTGTGGGTCCTTGTGGTTTTTGATATACATATGCCAACTATCAAAACCTTAAACTGCTTACGGAGGCACCTTCAGTGGTTTCAAGAAATGAGGAATGGTGATGCCGCATTGAAATATATTCGTCGATCTGCAAACAGTGGTTTAGATCAAACCACTTTACGGGGGCACTCTCTCTCATAATTTCTGAGCAATTTTTGATGCCGCAAAACCATTGGATCTGGGCCGAATGATCCAAGTCGTTCATTTATGTTGAACGATAAATTATTTTCTTGAGGTATATTACTTTCATATTATATGCGTTTGATTACAGGTAGTGATGTCTCTATTTTCATTGCATATTTAGTGAACAATGACTCCAGATTATTTTCTGCTGCATACTGCCTTATTGATCTTGTTGACCTTAAAATTATGAAGTGGATTTGCATCCGCTGGCTTGTTGTCTTCCAGCATCAATCCGTTGCACAAGTATTGACCAGGTAGTTGCTTATATCTGGAGACTTTTTCTAGAATTGGATTGCAAGATCAACTGATAACATACGGTCATCAAATTCCATGGGAACATCAGTGTGGAGGTTGATTGCAATGCGATCACATAGATGCTCTCGTACAGAGCCTTTCATATTGAGAAATTCTTCTAACATAGTATAACTTAGAGTATAACTGCCTATATCAAAAAACCAATAATAACAATAATCTTCATCCTTCAGGTCTTCTTCTAAGACTAAAATTGCGATCAGAAAATCAAATTCGAGCAGAACAGAGTCATCCCCAATTTGCACAACGTTTTTGAATAAAATTGGTGTTTGAAGGAACCCACAAAACTTCTGAAACCGTTTCAATTTTTTGGAAAATTCACAAGATTAAGTCAATTGGGGTCATTTTGCAAAAAACCCATGTCGCAGATTCTTGAAATTATTCTCCATTTGCCCGCAATTTGAAATCGAAAATCCTGTGCTCAGAATGTCTACGTTTTCTGAGATGTGTAGTCATTTGTTTTCAATTCTTCATCTTGGCACAATTCTTCAAATGCCTTTAAAACGTTTTGTTTATATCAACTATGATTTCATGTGTAGAATTGGATAAGAATATTTTTGTTCTTTCAAGGAACTTCTCCAATATCATTTATTTCAAGCAATTCCTCTGTTTTTCTAGTCGTCCTTTTATTGATATGCTGCAGAACAACATTATCCAAAATATGATAAGGCATAATATTCCTTCTAGCTTCGTTGTCAAGTATAATTCATAGCAAATGCAAGGGGCTGCATCAACTTGTGACTGAAAATGAGGTAACCCATCCTCAACTAGAGAATTTGTATTTGTTTTAGGGAACTAAAATTTTTCAATGAAGCATCTCCCTACCTTAGAATTTTTCCACCTCCATGAATACTCGAACATTCATTCTTGTAATTTTTAATTTGCTGACACATTGAGCCATGAAACACATCCAAGACATGAGAAGAGAATCATTTATCAACATATGTTGAGCTTGTGTTTATCTTCTTGAACATGCTGCAGTTCTTCTTAAATTTTTAATAATTTTTCCTCAGCAACCTTGAATTGCTTAGAACTTCTCTTGACTTTTAGCTGAGTCAAATTGTGCTACAACAACCCCCTACCCATGAATGGCTGAGATCTAAAGAATTTTTTTCAGTAGAAACTATAGGATGCAGTTCCTGTACATATTTCTTTTCGTATTTTCTTCATTTGTTTGTTTTGTGTTGTGATTTCTAGGTGTCATGTATTTTATGTTTTTTTTTGTTGGTAACTATATATAAATAAGAACTACGTATGAAAGTGCATGTACCAAGGACTTTGTAATGAAAATAAAAGAGGAATGTGATAAATTCAACACTTGGCTATCTGTTTATTCTCCTTCTTTGTTTGGGGAAAACGTCATAGGTTGAGCTAAGGCCAGCTGGAAAATAAGATTCATCCAATAAGAGAAACTTGGGAGAACCTATTAGACCTATTCTTATTCTAGTGTTTGAACCAATCCACTTGGTATATGTCTACTTGTATGTTAACACTCGTCCAATCTAATATAGAAGAGATAAAGGGAAATCTAAAGTGAGCAAACCTAAATCAGAGGTCATAAAATACTTCTCTGAAGGGGAAACATCATCTTGCCTCAATAAGTTGGGATCCCTCTTCCACCTGTTGAAAACAATAATTTCCAATGCATAGTTCTACTCAATAAATAAATAAAGGGTGGAATAAGAGAAAGGCTTCTTGCGCAGGGAGGTGAAGCAAGTGAATTCACCGGGGAATTGTTCAGGCTCACTAATAGTGAAGAAATGCTCGTGTTATTTAAGTGACTCCGTCAGGGTACTATCCAGGCCTGCTGGCAATGGAGAAACACTGGAGATGAAACTCTAAACTCTGAATATCCTAAACTCATCATGCGTGTTACCCTTTCCTGAATTGAACTAATTGTGATACAATGTATCTTTGTATGAGTTCAACCAAGTAGAGAATTTATAAAATTCTATGTATGAAACCAGGTCAAAAAGGGGAATTTTGGGAAATCAATACTTCTTGAAGGTATAAACCTTAGCTGAAAGCTTTCTCGGACAGAGAAATTGAAGTTGTCCCGGTGTGTCACCAAATGTTGTCGCTGCTGCAACACCCTCAAAAATTTAACTACATTTGACTTTTAGAGCCTACCTCGTTTTTGTATCGAGTGTTATAAATATATAAATAACATATATTTATATATATCGTCACTTTATCATGTAAATGAATTTTAACCTTAGCTTATCCCATAAGGAATATGAGAGATATGTTAGTACTTTTGGGGAGCAAGTAATGGCTCCAATGCCCCACTATTAGAGCAAGTGATGTTCGTTGTATTCATGCATCTTGGGAGTTTTACTTAATATTTGAATTCTTTATGGCCATCATGTTCTCATACATGGATTATGTATGTTTGTGTGACTATTCTATGAATTTTTATGGTTCATGTTTTCTTTCACCTGTACTAAGGTAGTTGAACAATTTCGGTTATTATAGTGCTTATTCTATTGATAATGTGTTGTAATGGTTATAACGTTCGTCACATTTGTGTGGAATATTTTTCTGGATATTAGATGAAACATTCATGTTTTTTTGTGTCTTTATTAAGGCACACTTCAAAACGATGAATGGATGAAGGGTTGAGGCTTCAAGGCTTCGACATGCGCTCATGTACTCAAACGAAAGAGGAAATCAGGGAAGGGTGCATGTCGCAAGTTCGAAGGATCAAAGAGGAGGATTTTTGCTTCTTAAGTGTGCTTTGCAATCAAGGGAGAGAAGGAGGGCACAAGGAACACTCCTAAATGCTAAAGGATGAAGGATTCAGGCCTTTTGGGTGTGCTCATGTGATCAAAAGGCCCAGGAGGGTGCATGACGCAAATATGAAGGTTGAAGCATGAATATTTGTGCCTTTAGAGTGTGCTCATGCACTCAAAGGTTCAATAGGGTGCATGGTTCATTGTGGATGGTTGAAGGGTGGAAATTAAGGCCTTCAGTGTGTGATAATGTGCTCAAGGAGGGCACATTCCTTTGGGTAAAAGGAGTGTGCTCAAAGGAAGATTTAGTTTCTCAAAGTGTGCAGTTTAGAACAAGGGGAAAGGGATTAAGGATTGAACTTTGGGCTCTTGGAGGGCACATTTAACGCTTATGAACAATGAACGATTCACAATTGAGGCTTAAGAGTGTGCTCATACACTTGTTGCCTCAATGGGTTCACTTTGCAACAAAATTCTGTCTAATTTTGGAATTAGAAAAATGGGTGAACATGATGTGTTCAAACATAAAACAATGTGTGACACATACCAACTCATCGAGATAACTTAGACAACATTTTAAAAGGATAAATATACATCAAAAAACTAGTTTATATACATTCCCCAAGTATGATAGATGAAGTGTGTGCTACTGCGACCAAAAGTGTCATTTTACAACAACGTAGGTATTGCAACCATGAATTACATTAAAGATGTCCTAATCAATGCGAATACACTTGATAACACTAAGGAACACTTGAAACATATATAATAACATGAAACGACACTCGAAAAATGAGGAAACAATAGATATGATGGTAAAGTAGGCTCCAAAATTTGAATGTGGCGAATTTTTCGAGGGTGTTGTAGCAGTGACAACCAGATCCAATGGTTAGAATATTTTGTGATAATATATTTTAATTTTCAATAACTTTTCTTGAATTTTTTTTGTGAAGGAAAGGAAATTCAATTGAGGAGCATTGCAGGGAAACCTAGAAAAATAATTAGCTCTAATGGCATGACAAAGTTATTGAATAAGGACCAATGAGGGGTAATTGCACAATTATGCTCACTAGATGTTGAAACATCTAAGCCAACCATTTATCTATATCTTCAAATATTCGTTGGAAATCACTCCAAGGTATTTGAGACTCCCAAAGGTCTCCCACATATTCACGATAATGATTATGTTATTCACCTGATTCCTGGAAGTGTTCCTCCAAACATTAGACCTTACAGAAATCCCTCTGCCTATAAGAGTGAAATTGAATGTATGGCTGCAGAAATTCTAGAGGCAGGGATAATTCAACCTAACCAAAGTTATTTCTCTTCTCTAGTAGTATTGGTGCACAAGAAGGATGTATCATGGCGTATGTGTCCATATTATATAAATCTTAACAAGCTCATTATTAAACCTAAATTTCCCATTCCTGTCATCGATGAATTGTTAGATGAGTGATATGGATCAATTTATTTCACCAAGCTAGATCTTCGTTAATGATATCATCGAGTTAGAATGAAGAAACAATACATTCGAAAATCCAAATTCATAACTCATGAATGTCATTATGAATTTTTTCTCATGCATGTTATTATTACTAATGCACCTTCCACATTTCAATGTTTGATGAATTCCATTTTCAAACCCTTAGAACATTTTTTGTTAATATTTTTTGATGATATACATACAATCTACAACAAATCTTGGAAATATCATGTGCATCATGTTGACACGGTGCTCAAACTATTGGAGGAGAAACAATTGTATGCAAAACCCTCCAAATTATTCTTTGGGGTACAAGAAGTGGAATATTTGGGTCATATTGTATCTCATGAGGGTGTTAAGTTAAACCCTAACAAAATTATATCCATAAAGGAATGGAAAATTCTCAAAACCTTAAGGCATCTTCGATGATTTCTTGGGATGACAAGGTATCATCGAAATTTTGCTAAAATTATGGGAAAATAGTAGCACCACTAACAACATTACTGAATAAAGATGCATTATTTTGGAATCCATAAGAAGCTAAGGCCTTTAAACACATTAAAGAGACAATGTGTCAGGATATAGTATTAGATACACTAGACTTAAAAAAAACCTTTGTTGTGGAATGGGATGCCTCAGGAAATGGAATTGGTGCCATTTTAATGCAAGAAGGAAGACCCATTCCTTTTGAAAGTCGTCGAATCAAGGGAAAATATTTACAAAAACCTATTTATGAGAAGGGAATGTAGGCAGTACTACATGCTCTAAATAAATGATGCACTTACCTAATGGGAAGTCACTTCAAGGTAAAAACATATCATGATAGTCTTAAATACTTCTTGGAAAAAATATTATCTTCAGAAGAGTAGCGAAAATGGATCACAAATATGTTGGGTTATGACTTGAAATAATCTACAGAAAAGGGAAGAAAAATGTTGTTGCAGATGCACTCTCAAGAAGGGATGAGGATGTGGAAGCATTTCTTAGTGTCATTTATATTATCCAACTTGATTGGATAACTGAAGCAAGGGATGAATGGAATAATGACGAAGATGTATGGACACTCATTCAAAATTTGTAGCAAGATCTTAGTGCATATGATACATTTATATGGAAATGTGATTCAATATGGTACAAAGATCGCTTATATCTATCTAATAACTCTCAACTAAAAAAAAAGGTTATTTTGGAATTGTACACCTATCCTATAGGAAGGCACTTAGGATTTTTAAAAACTTACCACAGGGTCAAGAAGGAATTATTTTGGGGTAGCCTTAAATCCAATATTCAAAATTTTGTGGCAAAATGTTTGGTTTTTGAACAAAAATAGAATTGAGACAATTAAGGTACCAATTATTTTTCCAACTATTATTTTATGTGGGTAATTGGGTATTTTTACGGCTAAAACCATACAAGAAAATGTCCCTCAAGAAAGAAAAGAAGGATAATAAATTATCACCCAAGTACTATGGTGCTTACAAGGTATTTCAAAGGATTGGTACTATGGCATAAAAATTGGAGTTCTCAACATGGTCACTAATACACCTAGTTTTCCATATTTCATGCTTAAAGAAGCTTATAGGTGACAAGCTCCCAATTCAAACTATAATGGTAGATCTTGATGAGGAAGGAAAAATTATATTTTAACCTTAATAAATCATAGAAAAAATAATCTACCATCTATATAATTGATCAATTTCATAGTATCTCATTAAGTAAAAGAACTTACTTGTTGAAGATTCCACATGGGAGGATGATTATTTCATACAAAAGCATACAAAACTACTCAAGTGTTGAGGAAAATTTTTTTTTGAAGAAGAGGGGCATGTTAGGTCCCTATAATACTACTTTAGTCCCAATATATTTATTTTTGTGCCTCATAGAATCCCCACATTGCTATTGTTGTGCCCCTTAGAAAGCCACTATTGTTATTGTTGAGCCCTTAAAATATTAGTATTATGTAGGTCCTAGTTATATTTTGACCCTTTAAAATCGTATATATACCAAGGAGGTATTTTCATTTGAATCATCCAAGAATTTTTCATTTATGTGATGTAAAAATAAATGACCCCTCGAAGAGCCTTATTTTCAAGTCTTTGATCTATATTTTATTATGTTTTTGTGATCTAGTTACATAATAGGGCTAATGTCCCCCCATAATTCTTAAAAGTAGGATCTTGGTCCTTGTGATTTCAAAACTACAAGGGGGAGTAATTATTACTCTAATCCAAACAAGTTTTAGTCATCTTGCAGTAGGGGGTAGGTCCAATATTTTTCTCTTGACTAGATTCTTGTGATTTTCACCAAATATCCTCAATATCCTGCACAATAAACACATTAGGCACATGAACTATGATAACCTTCCTAAGAACTTATTAAATATTAGAAAACACTATTAAGTGTAGAATGAGAGGTTGAATGTGCCCAGGAAAGGTTAGATGGGCCTTAAGTTTCACCTAATTGGGAGGCCCATCACCCTCCATCGTAGAACCCTCAAGACATTCTCTTTGTCTATCCAAATCCTTTAATGATTTCAGGTGCCTCTCCACCATCCAAATTGACCTTGTGTGTACATTTCCAAACAATTCAATCTCCTCAACTTGGTGTATGAGGAAGTGTTCTTATGCATTAAAAAATGTTGGAGGTAGATACTTTTATATTTCACACATTAGCTAAGGAATTTCTCTCTTCCAATACTGTATATCTTATTTATGTATTTATTTCAATGGAGATCATCTACAGATGATGCAAGAAAATAACATGTTTCAAAAGAACATAATATATTACATTACAAGTAAAACACATGCCATTAAGTTGAACAACAAATTAAAAAAACACTTTGCATATAAATTGTTACTTACATCATGTATTTTCCAAGATCATGTATAACTTGTTTGACGTTGTTTTTGAAGTCATCTTAGAAAGATATGGGTAGAAAATATTATAACAATAAAATTGAATTATTACTTTTTTAATCCAAAGTAGAATTTTGTTTTTATGAAGATGTATACCAATATAGAAATATATTTATTAAAATAATCACCTTAATGAAGATATGCCAATCATGTATTTTTACCACACAAAATTTACCTTTCTTTGTTAAGATATTATTTATGTCTGAAGAAAATCCCATGGGAAATTTAATTCTTCGAAAGAGGTCTTTTACATCATTTCTTTGCTTAATTTTTAATAACCATGAAAGGTTATTTTAGTTTCCATCACTACTTCATCGGTTCCCACTTTTCATTACATGATTGGATTCC
Source organism: Pinus albicaulis (assembly GCA_034641835.2). Classification (NCBI taxonomy): domain Eukaryota; kingdom Viridiplantae; phylum Streptophyta; class Pinopsida; order Pinales; family Pinaceae; genus Pinus; species Pinus albicaulis. Next base: position 1,187,608,394 of record CM076578.1, on the reverse strand, counting down.
TAAATTTCATTAGAAATTTTGATGATTTTTTCTATATCCCTCTTACCACCTATGATTCTCCAAAACATTTATGCCATATTCTTCCTGATATGCATTTTATCAAACAAATGAGCTATTCTTAGGTCCTCATAGTAAGGCAACCTCATGAATTGTGTAGGATAACTTTACATTCCTCGTGGATGCCCATTATTAATACCTTCATGACCTTGATGAAGCATAGAATAAGTCACAACAATAGTTATCTAATACGGTAAAATAATTTATATAAAAATAAAAATTCAAAACATTACACATATGATACATAAACAAATTACATACATTGACTATTTCTATTGTATTCCAACTTCCATCGGCGAGGTGTCATTCTTTTTTATTTTAATCCAATCTCTTCTTTCCCATTGGAAATATCTTTTTCAGTAGTACGTTACCTATGGTTCTTAGGGAGGAAGTACATATACTCATCAAGCACCTCCTTTAATAAAAATTTTGAACAACGAGATTTCATTTTAGGACCACAATTTGGACATGCAAATTTACCCTTTCTTTGAAGATCTACAAAAGATGGATTAATGTCAATTATATGAAGGGATTATTTAAAAAACATGAATTGTATATTCAAATATTCAAATAATTATATAATATTAAAGTGCATTATTAAAATTTTACGTCCACAAAACTGTGTTAGTCTTGGGGCATCATGAATTGTCCATACAAGTATTCCACGAAATTGAAATTGCCTCTGCCTTATTAGTTTACATACGTCAAACATAGTGATGTTGATCCATAACTTTAGTAACTCATTGATAAGCGGCTTCATATATAAATTCATATATTTAGCTTGGTACTTACCTAATTATTTGACATTACACATAATTACTACCATCATATGTATATGTAAGTAAATAAATAAATATAAGATATTATGAAACAAAGAAGAAAAATGAAAATGTTATGTTCAAAAAATTAATGTAAATAAATACCTCAAAAAATAATTGTCAACATTATGTGCTTCCTCTTGATTGACATCCCAGGAGGAAGGTTATTATTGATAACAAAAATTGGCCACATTGAGTAAATAGACCTAATCTGTCTCAATGGATTAACACGATTAGTTTCCAATGAAATCCTAACATTAGCATGTTCATTAAAAGGCTACCATTTTTCCTCAATTTACCTAAATGCAAAAGAGACTGGATTAAAATAAAAAAGAATGACACCTCACCGATGGAAGTTGGAATACAATAGAAATAGTCTCTTTTTTATTTGAAATGAACTATGATGTGTAAGCCATCTCCACTTCTCTTTCGTGCATGGTATTCAATAAATTGTGCTATGATTTTGCACTTGAACAATTGTTGTAAACATGGATATGGAAATATGATGAAGAACCTTTTGAGGCACCTTTTTTGTTATTTGATTATTTTGATATCTATTTCTCTCACATTGTGGGAATTTTGCTTTTGATGCATGTTGTCCATAATTTATGATATGATCATTAGGACATGCATCTATAGCTCAATACTCAATTCCAATTTCTTTCATAATGGCATATAAATCTTGGTATGTGTGAGGTAACATATTTGATAATTGTAACATAAATTTATCACATCTACAAAATAAAAAATCACTATTTAGTGTAAATAATACTAATTGTAAATATCAAATTCTTATTTTACACATTAATTAACACTAAAAAAGGGAAATAAACCAACATTTATGTATAAAATGTGATGAAACATATTACATAACTTAGGAAATGTTTCATACAAGTGTTTGACAAACCATTCAAAACCTTTAAGTTCACTAAAAATAATTTAGCGAAGAGAAGATTTGATCTTGGGCATTCATAAAGTGGTGTCATTGCCTTTTATAATAGAGGTACATAAAAAATACCATTATTTTCCTCATCTTGATCATTGACTAGTCGAGTGAAAAAGTCTTGGATCAATTCATTTGTCCCATCATCTTGAACTATGTTATTATTGTCATATTCTTCGATAGGGTAATTAACTTGCTCTTCAATATTCTCTCCATGTTCCTAAGCTTGTACACCATCATATCTTCTACTACTTGGCACACTTGGACACCTAGTGGGGCAAGTTTGACATTATAATTACAAACAATCATGCAAAATTAGTCTACATAACAAATGCTATACCAATATAAAATTTTACAAATATGATTAATATAAATACAATATATAACTTGCAAAGGGAGGATATTCCTTTTACGCCCCTTCAATGTCCCCATGTGTTCTAAAATGTCTTTTATTTTTATTTTTTTAAAACTCTTATGACATATAAGCCCCCACATTTAGAACAAGGGAAATAACATTTCCAATCACCCCCTTGATTTTTTTTCCCGCCTATTATTTTTTACGTTCTTCCCAACAATTTTTTTTTTTGAGGATTATGTTATAAAATCGAGTGGTGTGCTAGATCTATTATATTTTGTAATGCAAGCGATATATATAAAAATAAATTTAGTTTTCACTTGACAACAATACCTTACAATATTTTAGAACAATTGTGGTTATAGTGAAAATGTCACAATGTCTCTTAAATGCAACATATTTATAAATTAATTTACCATTGAAATTCCAATGCTCATTGACCAAATCAGGTTGACTATTCAAAAAGTGATTGACCATTTGAATAGCTCAATGGATGGAAGTGACTAGTAAAAAAGTGGTTTTTTGTCAATCTTGTGACGAACTAGGAATATCGTCGTACTTAGGACGATGTGGAGATGGTTCATTCTAGGACCGACGAACACGAGCAAATTTGGAAAAGAAAATTGCCATTATTCTTATAATTTTCAATGGTACGACCGACTTAGCCATAATTTTGTATTATCTCGTCAAAATTTATTCCTATATGTAGTAGTGGTTGGGGAATCTAGATGGAAATGGGTATCGTTGCTCGAATTACTTAATTTAGGTAAACTGTATATTTCTCCCTATTTTGGCATGTCTTATTGCCATATTTCTTCTTCATTTCTTGTATCCTCTTCGCTCTAACTTTGAAACAAATTTCTTTGAAGGAGGGGTGTATGTAATGCCCCTACTTGATCCTATTATCTTACATTGTGATATTAACCTACATGATGAATTAATTTTCTCTATGCTTTATTCTAATAAGTATTATTATCATACATATGAGGTATGTGTATGCCAACTACATACCCACACCTCACATGAATACACTACTAACCTATATTTTATTATGCTAGACAATTAATTAACACTTAAGCTTCATTAGTAAATAAGATATGATTTGCCTTAATGTTGATTAATTATCAAGCTTATGGTTAGTCTTAAGCTTTCTTAATAGTTAAGCTTGATTAGTGGTTAATTTATTGATTAAACCTTAATATTGATTAATAACTTACAAGTTATTATTATTAATTCAATATTTATTTTGTTAGGACTATCACGAATCCATTTTGGTTTGATTGGCACGTAAAAGTGAATATCATTATTATATTAATACTATTATTTTATTATTCTTTTTAATTATTTCTTAGCCTCATTACTTGACAAGGTATAATGACCTCAATCCAATTCAAGGATGGGAGGACAGGGGAGTGGCTTGAGGAGTAAGCATTTTTTTTTTTTTTGGGGGGGGGGGGGGGGTGTGGGTGCGGGGTGCGTTAATGGAATTAAATTCAAAGGAATTGGGGGACAATATATCATTGATTATAGATGGTTGACATTGATGTGGGAGGGAGGCATAAGCGCGAGAGGAGGAGTACTGAGAAGGTTTCATTTTATTTTTATTTTTAGGGTTTGAAGTGAGAAAGGAAGAGGAGGATATTAAGGAAAGAGAACTCATATTGAATTGTATTTTAGAGGTGTTAGCACAAGGATTCACTTCTTGACTGCAAAAGGAGTAAGGCTTACACATCATAGTTCATTTCAAATTTTAAAAGGTTTTTTGAGTGGTGGGATGGCTTCTCAAAGATTTTTTAAATGATTTTTATATTCTTTAAAACTTTCATGCATTTGGCAAGCTATGGGAAGTATAAATTGTATGGGTAAATTGGTAGTATAGGGAGAAGAGTGTAACAAATGTAGAATATGGTAGCTGGTACCTATTCTAAGAAATATTCATATCCTAAATCAATCACACAGCTATAATGATGGCTGTTTACACAAACTTTGTTTATGCAAAGTAAACAACATTTAGAAAGTAGGTTGCATGTACAAATTATTCCACAAATCCTTTATGAAATATTCGCTAACATGTTCTACAACACATATATGATTTGCAAAAAGCTGAAAGCAGATAATTTACTATTAAATCCTTTAAGAGTTTCTCACTCACACCTTACTAGCTGTTGCAACTCATAATTTATAAGAATTTAACAAATAAAGAGGACACACCATACATTAGATGGTTCTTGAGTCAAAAAATCCTCCAAAATGAGGTAAAAGGGATTTTTATTATTTTCAGTCTTCAGGTAGACCAAAATCCCACCTGGAAATGGTATTTACAAATGGTATATATAGAAAGAGAGGCACCAAATCCATCTCTTCTAAAAAGAAGGAAACACTGCTCCTATAATTACATAGTTGTCATAAGACATTACAACGATATCCCATATAAATATAATTGAAAGGATAGATGTAGAAGAAAGAAGAGAAGAAATCTACACTGAAATGTTGAGTGTGTTGTCATGCTGCCCCTTTTTCTCCTGACTTGTCTCCTTATGTCTTTGGTGTTTAAATAACCATGTATCTTCATTTACTAAGACCTCTAACAACCTCATAACCACCATTCATCACTTGGTATATCCATTTGGTTATGATCTTTATCCTTCCTGAACTGGCTCAGAAAATTTGCTGACAGGTGTCAAAATTCAGTTAAAACGGGCGCTACCGGAAATTCCAGTAAAAACCTGTAACTGCACAAAAACTGGAATGCTACCAAAATTTCCGATAATGCTCTGTTTATTTTTTAAAAATTCATAGAAAATGTTGAAAAACTTGTGAAGACTTATATAATTCTTTCACATCTAAGATGTTGTTCAAAATTGGGATTGATAAGAAAAAAGGTGTTTGTATCAAAAACCGTTTTACCTTCTTTCCATGTGGGTTGCAGCTTCAACAATTTTATCCAAGTATGTCTTGCTTTCAGCAATTGATTTTGATCTGGTTGTTCTTGTGGCTTCTTCCTTGAAAGTGGCCTTCTCCTCCTTAGAACCCTTTTGTATCTTTCTTCTCTTTGAGGGTTCTGAGTGCTTCTCTGAAGGGGTCTTGTCTTTATCTTTCTTCTTGGTTTTCTCTGTCTTTAACCCTTCATATTTACCTTATATATCAATGACCTCTATCATTAAACTTGGATTGTGTAGAGCCTTGGACTTGAGCCTGAACTTTTTGTTGTCTCTGGTATGCCTTTTTCTAGTACTAGCAACAAGTTTGGCTTGAGTCATTCTTCTTCTTACTATTGATCTCATATCCAACATCTTTGAGGAGATTTTCATCATATTTTGTACGATGATACTCTTTCTGCATATTCTGTTGAATATATGCTTCCGTAATTTCCGGTAGCATCTGTGTTTTAGATTTATCTATAGTTGAAGACCTTCCTCTTCAAGCTCTGGTGTATACATTAGGAAAAGGAGGAATGGGGGGCACCATTTTCATAGATTTGGGTTTATTTGCTAAGGATATTTCTCCTTTCTCCAACTTTCTCTCAGCCTTGACTGCAGAAAAATTTTCTTTCCTACTCTTGGCTTTATGGATGTTCTCCTTTGCAGCCTTCCTCTTGGTTCTTTTTGCAGGCTGAGGGTGTTGTTGTGAGGATGGAGGTGTAGGTGTAGGTTGGCCTACTCTGTAAAACAAGAAATGGTCCCAGGTTTGATTTCTTTTCCTTAACTCTTCTTCAACTAAAACGTTGATGAGAGCTTGATGATACAAGCTATATTATGAAGTAGCAGTGTGATTTTAGATCCTTGCTGACATATTTTTCAGACTCGTCAGCAATAAGTATGGAAAATTTAAGGTCTTCATACCTACAACATGAAAAATAATTCTCATATGATAAATATACGCAACTGTATACCTCCTTTCACAAGTGAGGTAAATCTTGATGAGTTTAACAACTTCTGCCCAGTCATTTTTGAGATATCTACTTGGAATTCCCTTGGCCCAATTGGGATCTCTGTGTGCATCCTTGAGGAAACTATTGAGGTCTCCTCCAGTGATAACATGACCTTTAAACCACTTCTCTCATTCGTGTGGAAGGTTAAATGCCTCAGTAATTGAGTATGTTGAAACCTACATGTAAGACCATAGATCGTGGCTTCTTGTCCATTGAAAGACTTTGAAAACACTTGAGCTACTCCTAAGTGAGAGCTTCCTAATCTGGTGCACAAAGAATACCACCCTTCCTAGATAAAAAAATCTTCTCACCTTCAAATTTGCATCCACTAGGTCAGTACCTTATAGCTCAATTCGTTTTATCTTGCCTCTTCTTTTAGTCATCTTCGGAAATTAATGACTCTATCTCTGAAACTGATAAGTGGCAGAGCTAGAAGAGCTTCACCTAACAATTGTTTCTTGTGTTTTCCTATGAAATCCTGTCTGAAATCTAGACTCCCTCAAATTCCAACTCTATGAAACTTGATATCTAATAGCTAGGCTCACAACTGATACTACTCCTACTTTTTCGGTGGTTTTAAAACAGCAACTATGGTTCATCACCCCATGCAAATCGTTTTTCATTATGGTAAATATTCTTGACCGTAGTGTGCACCATGTGATGGCCATCATCATCTTCAGTTAGTTGTGTAACTTCCTATGGAATGCTATAGATGGTTTAAGGAAAGCGGATCTATGACTGGTAGTCACCTTCGCTGTCTTGCTGATTGTTGGCCTGAATTTCTAGTAGCATCGTTGTGCGACCAACCAAATGGTCATCACATTAATTTTAATGACGCATGATCTTCCCCATTCGAAAAACACGTACCTTGACATGAGACTAACTGACATGGTTGACAAACAGGACAAGATTAACGGTTGGGGTGTATTACTACGGTGTAACACCTACGCACTATACGCATACCATGACTTGAATTAAACATAACTGATTGCATACGACTCCTATCACATGATATAAATCATTTGAAAAATATTTGAAACGTATTGACACCATAACACGTGGCTTGAAAAAAAGTGGATGCGCTTTTTCGTTTATTTTTAAAAATAGAGGATGTTACCAGAATTTTCAGCAGCATCGGAATAAAAGAAAAATAGACATAAACAAGAATATAACAAACTGTCCGAAAAGGCTAAAATAGGTGTTACCAGAAATTTCGGTAGCGACCAAATTTTTTTTTGAAATTTTCAGAGTTTAATCCTAGAACAAAAAAATTGAAATGGACTCATGACTTAGCAAAGAACTATGCTAACAGGAGGGTGTTGGATCTATTCTAAAAAACTATGGTTGCAGTTGGACTTGCATTCGAAGGTCTAGGGATCCTATGGAGGTACCCTAGGATAGGAAGTTAGATAAACTTTCCTAGATGGAATTCTGTTAGGTTGTCCCAACATGAGCACTGTAAATGAAAAATTATATCAATTAATATTATTCTTGTTGTTTAATTTATGTATTTTCCATAAATAGAATTCCTTTCATGTTTTTAGTGTTTTTAATATCCTATAAAAATATAAACATTGAGTTATCAAATTTAATATTTTATGTTGTGAAATGATGTGAAAAATTATTTATTTTAATTCTCAATTGGAGAACTTCGGTTGGGTTTTTATAGTCATATATGATAAGAGACATAGTAGGACGGTTATCGCCATCCTACTCTAAAGAATTAACAAGTGATTTGCACTTGGAAGGATGTACATGAAAAGATGTTGCAACATGTCATTGCTCGGAACACTAAAGTTCTGTTGTAAACAATAGAAGGGTATCAAAGCTTGGGGACCAGCTACCAATGGGAGCATTTTGGAAGAGCTAAAACCAAGGATGCTACCTCCTAAAATTAATAATTGATCAGAAATATGAAGTATGATTTATCAAATTTTCTAGTTTTATTCAGTACATGCGGGATCATACCCTGATCTACAAATTTATAGGAATATGGCCCTCTGAAAGAGCATTATTAGGGTGGATCCAAAATAAATGGAATCCAAGATATATTGACATAAAATTGAGTTCTGAGGTTTTTTTTAACGTGAATTTCACAAGCTTGGAAGATAGAATTTGATTTTTTAAAGGAGGCCCTTACTTATTTGATGATAAATGGATCTTCATGGGATTTTGGAATGAACAATATAACCCAAAAAAGGAAAAAAAATTGGATCCTCTAGTTTGGGTTCACGTTTTCTCTCTTCCAAAATAAACTGGGAGGATTAAATTCTTGAGGGTACTGGTAAATCCATTGGAACATTTGTGAAAACCTCATAAGCTAAAAAACAAGGAAGCTATACATATTATGCCTGAATATGTGTTTATACAAACATTTATCAACCCCTCCATGCTTCAACAAACATCTATTATTAGGACAATCTCTAAAAAACAACCATTAACTATGAGCATGTTCCATTTAGATTTCACCAATGTCATGAATATGGACATCAGTTTTGTCATTGCTCCATACTCATGAGGAGGGAATTAGAAGAATATATTTTCCAGAAAATATAGATGGATTTGAAAAGGTCAATCCAAGGAAAAGAAGTAAGAAAATTTAGAGTAACATATATATTAACGAATTAAAAAACAAATATGAATATTTATTCTTGCAGGGCGAGACCTCGAATCCCCTTAAATCCAATGACTAATATCACTATGATAGGATAAACCCTCCAGTATCATAGAAAAAAGGTACCAAAGAAAAGCATTCTATGAATAACTAGCCAACCAAGAAACCAAACAAAGGAGTTTTTGTGGAAAGGGAAGATGATGAAGCACCAAAATAGAGTATATAGACCTTGATGAGCAAGGTTTGACATAATTTTTGGAAGCCTAGAAAGGTAAGTATCCTAACACTATTCCAAATCAACATGTCCAATTTTTGCATAAATCATATATGAAGATAAAAATCAGGAGAAGTATTAACCATTCGAGTTCTAGTACTTCAAATCCACTGTCTGGCTATTCATTCCTTCTCTCTCAAATGTCCTCCCAATTATACCAAAGAAGACAAAAAGAGAGTTTGCAAGGGAAACCAATATTTGATACAAGTAGGAGAAATTTTGGCCAATTGAGACAAGGTTCATTTGATGATGGGGGTGTTTTCCTCAACTCAATCCCACAACCAATGAAGGTAATATCCTAGAGCATACACAACCTCAATTTAAAAGGTAAACAAAGTCTACTTAATGATAGAATCAATACAAAACATCTCACTATAATTTTGATACAAGAGATAAATATTTTAGTGAAAGAATGATAGAAATAGCAAACATATGCTGGAAAGGATGCCAATTAGCAACATTGGATGCCTCTCGAGATGTAGGGGGTATTTAAATATTGTGGAATCTAATGGAGGTAATCATTACAGAATTTATAGCTACTCAATGCACTTTAACAACTACCTTCCAACTAATAGGATTAGCAAAAAAAGGTTGTACCACTAATATTTATGCTTCGCCATCTCTAGGGGATAGAGTTTCTTTCCTCAAAAGCTTTAAAGACTAAAGCTAGTTTTTCTTTTAGATCTATAGATTATCGATGTAAAATTTAATTTTATCAAATCGTTGGATGAAAAATGAGGGGGTTTGAGGAATATTTATATAGATGCAAAAATATTCAAGAATATTATGAAGAATTTGAGCATATATAGTAGAAATTGATATAGACAATAGTGCCTTCACATGGAACAATAGAAGAGGTGGAGACCAAAAAATAGCCTACAAGTTATATTACTTTCTCCTCTAAAAATATCTCTTAGGAAAATATTTATTTATGGAAACCTCTATTATTCCTTGCTAAGCTCTAATCACTAGCTAATTCATGTTGAAATTTACATCAAGGCTATCCCAAAAAATAATCCATCCAAATTCTAGTGATTTTGGCTTTCAAATTCATCCCTCTTGAGAAAAAATTAGGAATGGCAGGAAGATAAATGACACATAGAAGGCATGTAAATGTACAAATTCCAACAAAATCTTAAGTATATCAAAGAAAAACATTAAGAAGTGGAATATAGAAGAGTTTGGAAATATTCTAAAAGGAAAACAAAAATTGCAAGTGATCTAGATTAGAACATCATATATTTTTTTTCATTCATGTCAATTATTTCAGAGTGGAAAATGTGGAGGACTCATCTCATAGGACCATTTTTATCAGTGGGACCCAATTTGGAAAATTGGGGTCTGAAACCATTCAAGAGCATTTTGAGGCATCAAACATAATTTCTTGGGGGTATAAATTTGTTGCTTCAATATGCACCTTTTTTTCCTATTTTATACAAAGAGATGTTTCAAACAACTTAAGAATTGACTCAATCAAAGTCCATATGAAAAATGTATGCCACTGAGAAGTTGACTTTCCTATTTTAACCACCATAATTTGATATAATTTCATGTTAACCCACTATATTAATGGAAAATTGGTTAGCCACATGATCATGATGAAGAAGATTCTAGAATATTCCATATTATAATTGTATTTAAGAGTTGAAGGAATCAAACCCAACCACTAGTATTATATCGAGCTATGTTATAACATAACCATTAGGAGGAAAATGGGTTCCATTATTTTGAGGGAACTTTGTTGCATAGACAAGCATAGTAAACGACAAGGATTGGGAAAGAATACAAAAAAAGTATTTTGGCACTGTAGTAGTGCATGGGCCATGGGCCTTACTTTTTGTATTTGTAGCCATTTACTATTCAGAAAAAGAGAGCAAAGTGTCCTGACCTTCCAGCTGGGTTTTCTCCCAAAGAGTTTCCTAGGACAGATCGTGTGTAAATTATGGTTGTGAATTTTTATTTTGTTTCTCTCTATTTTTTGCATAATTATAATTTGCATGCATTCACAATAAACAATATTTTAAAATCTATAAATCTAAAGAGAAATAAACACTCATAGTGTAGATTTTTTATTTTCAAGTATAATTTATCTAATCTATTGTAACAAACTATCGAGTGGAATATCAATAGAAATTTATGGATCAACAAGAAATAATGCATCAAATCCAACAAAGGATAATTCTTGAAGGAAAAAATGAAGAGAATATCGAAGTAGAGGGTGAAACACTCATTAGTTTAGAGGATAGAAGAAAGTAGGAAGAGATTATATGGAGTCAGAAATTGTGGGTAAACTATCCAAGAGTAGGGAGAAAAGCCTGAGTTTCTTTCATAAATCTATGATAGAAAATAGGAACTAAAATTAAATCTCCTCTCTCATGGATAGTTTGGGTTACAAATTATTATAACATAAGGAGATTGAAGTTGAGTTCATTTAATTTTATTCTAACCTAATGATGGAGCCTCCACCTAACCAAATTGTAAATATCAAAAGATTAACTATGCACATTCCCCATCACATAGAAGCAAAGAAAAATGAAACCATGAGATAATATTCCTAGTTAAGGTAGATTAAGATGTAATGAGTATTCCCAAAAAAAAATCGTCTGGAGTTTATGGCTTCACAATGGACTTCTAACAAGCATGTTGGCCATTCTTAGGACAAGAAATCCTAGAAGCAATAGAAAAATTGATTCAATTGACCTTGGTCTTCCCAGATTTTAACTCTAACTTTTGAATACTATTCCCAAATTAAATATATCTAATCAAATAAGCATTTTCAACCAATTTCCTCATGCAATTTCATTTACAAAACCATTTCAAAGATTATTTCTAATAGAATAAATCCATTTTTTTCCTCCCTCATCTCTGAAAAGTAGAAAGGGTATGTGGAATATGGAAAAATCATATATGGAAATGTGGTAGTTCATTATGTCATACACTCTTTAAAAAATATCAATAAAGAAAATATGATTATTAAACTAGATTTCTAAAAAGCCTTTGATAAACCCATTTGGTCCTACTAATACCATGTTTTAAAATAAAATTGCTTCTCTAAAGTGCAGGCTAATTGAGGATAATGGAAACAAACACATTAACTTGGATGCAATGGAAAAAACACACATTAACACAAATATTCGTTCAATAAATATATCGAGCAACTATATTGTATTGTAATATTGTGCATAAATTTATATTTGAAAAAATCTTGCTGGTTTTCCTAGTTTTTACGTCCTTCTTTCCCAAACAAATCTCTGTGTTAATGTCTATGTTTTCCATTGAATCTTTTTGTAACATGAAGACTCCTTAATACCATGGCTAATGTTTACAATTTCTTCATTCTTTTTCAAACTGATCTCCTTAATACCATAGTATGCGGTTCTTCTTCTTCTTATGCCTATTCTTATATAGATTTTAATTCATCATCCTTCAATATTTCAAACTCTATCTTTTCTAGTTCTTTCTCCATTGGTAGGAATTTCTATTTGATAATATATTTTATTTCTCTAAATACCACATATCGACTATACATAACCTTCTTAGAATCTGGGTTTCAAAGCTTATAACCTTTTATACCATCTTTATATCCAATAAAACCACACTTTTCGACTTTCTTATCTAGCTTAATCCTATTCTCCTTTGTAACATGTACATAAGCATTACATCCAAATACCTAAAGATTTTTAAGAGAATTTTTCTTACCATTCCATACGTCATCTGGAATCTTGTCATCAAACACTGATGAGGGTGATCTATTTACTAAATAACACATAGTGTCCACTTCCTCCGCCCATAATTCCTATGCTAACTCGACACCATTCAGCATGCCCTTTTCTTTCACAATCAATGTCCTTTTCACCCTTTATACAACTCCATTCTACCGAGGTTTGTATGGAATATTCTTCTTCCCTGATATACCACACTTCTTATATAAATATTCAATTTCATTCCCACAATGTTCTCCTCCATTATTTGTCCTCAATTCCTTAATTTTATTTGTTGTCTAATTTTCCATAAGAGCCTTAAACTCTTTGAACTTGTCAAAGACTTCATATTTCTTTCGACTGAGGAAATAAATTCATGTATTATTTGAGAATTCATATATAAATTAGGCATAGTACATAGATTTACATAATTATTGAACTGACATAGGTCCAAAGACATCATTGTGCACTGATTGTAATAGTTTCTCTAACCTTGTAGAACCATAGGAGAATCTTACATGATTTTTATTTCCATATAAACTTGATGTTCACATAAATCAAAATCCAAAGAGAAATTAGAAATACCTTATACCATACCATAACTTTTTAATACTCTAATCCCCCACTATTTGATATGTCCCACTCTTTAATTCCACAACATAGTATTTTCTCTAGAAGCTACAAGAGTTTTTCCTTCTTTTTCTCCACTCTTAGGAACAATAGAATAGTTGAAACTATGACTAACGTTTCTTTCAATATCTTATATAGAGTTATAATTATGAAACTCCAATTAAAAATACCATTTCTCCTCAAACCATCCTACAGGTATCCTTTTCAAACATTGTCCTTACACCTGCATCACTCATCTTGTTTATATAAATGAAATTTCTAGTTAATCCTAGGATGTTAGAATCACTAGGGAGTGTTTTAATCCTTACAACCATGAGATTAAACATTAATTTTCCTCATCCTATGATTTTGGTTTTCAACTTATATCCTAAGAAAAAATCACCGCCATTCAAATATTTCATACTCACGAAACCACTCCGTATGAGGAATCATATGAGAGGGCATGCATGAGTCGACTAACCATGCCTCATGATCTACATGCCATACATGACGAAGCCAAGTACATATCCCCTCTTTCATCTAGGGAGGTTTTGCTTCTCTAGAAGGAGCATCTTCAAATCCCTTCCATTTCTTAGAAATTTTATATATGTGATATTTATTGTAATGCCCTTATTTTCCACATCTCCAACATACCTTTATGAATTTTTTTGGAGACTTATATCTTCCTCTAGATGCAGATCTTCCACTAAAGTACTTATTTATATTTCTAATATGGGAGCATCCTCTTAAATACAAGGCATCTCCATTTTATATTTCCATGTTCTTAGGTCTCATTTCCTCTGATAACAAGGATGATATTGCTAGAAATATAATTTTACAAAGAGGGGGGCTGACTCAATATAATGGCCAATATTAACCAATCAAAACAATTTTAATGCACATATAAAATTAGTCACATTAACAAAAAGAGATATTCTTTTTTTTTGTAAGCTTGGTAGTTCCTTTCATTTTTCACTTTTTTCTCTCTTTTTTTTTTTTTACTCCATTTTCATCAACATGTCCACATACATCACCCTGATCGAGGAAGGGAATTGAACCTAGTTTTATGTAAGAAAATTATTTTATTAATGAATGATGTTTTAGGCACCAACCTATTATTACATTGATTTTCTGCCACCAATCAAAAGGAGGCACCAACCCCTTAAAATATTTTACTGGAACCAACTAGAAGGAAGCACCAACCCCCTATGCTTTAATGGAACCAAACAGAAGCACGAACGAACCCCCTAAGATAAGTTTACTACTATAAAAAACTAGAATATGCTTAATTGAATCATTTGTCTATGTGTTTATCTTTTTTTTATTACTACTAATCTATTTAGCACATTACTCCTTATTCTATGCCCTCAACTTGGATTCACAAGCATCATATGAACTTATCCTTCGACCTCTTCTGCAATCACATGTCCTCCACAAAAGTCATTCCATAGAATCATTTTGCACCTTTCTCACCATAAAACTGCAACACATGTAAAACCACTTCTGACACACTCAACCAAATCCACACCCAACTTCCCAACTTCTCTAGCTTATTTATACTAAGCCAAATTGACAAAATGTGGTAGGGCTAACATTCCATGATGGATGATTTAGAAAGACTAGAATATTATTTTAATGTATTTTGTTGAATTTTTCTTTTCCCCAAGCTTGTGACTACTTTATAGTAGCATTCAAATCTTCATTCTCTTCTTTAACATATCTATTGAGTATTTTGAGCTCTTGAATTTCATTCTTCAACCTTTTAAACTTGCTTACCTTAAATTGTGGGCTTTTTTAAGGTGAGAATTATTTCTTCCTTGAAGGTTTCGCTTCTAGAACATCTTCTTTTGGTAGATATTCTTGTGGAAAATATTGTTATGTTAAATATTCTTGTGGCAAATCCTATGCATCTTCCTTAGGTGCAAAATCATCCGCAAACCATGAATTTCAGAAATTGATGGTTTTGTAACTTTGTCTACATAGTGTTAGAAATATTATGGGACTCTACTTATAGAAATGTTTTAGAAACAAAATATTTCTTGAATTGTTTCACCAAAGTCTTCAAAAATATATCATCATCACTATGTTCCTCCGAGCCCAATTCATATACTTTAATTATTTGTTTCCAATTTTCTTTCTCTTCACTTTTCTTCTATCTTGGACTCTTATCCATTCTTCTTTTGGTTCTTCTACCCATATAAGGTTATATTCCAAAAGGCTCTCGTCTTTCCCTGATTCCATATACTTTTGGGGGTTTTACCCCTCTATATTCTACAGTTTTATTTTGAGAAAACCTCATTCATGAACCTTGAGGTATTAACTATTCATTTAATGGACTCAGTTTCTTTTTAACTTCAGACCTATATTTTTTATTTTTTATTTCCTCTTCTTTGGCTAAGTTTTAGTTTATCTTCTACCCAACAAACTCTCTCCTTGAGTATCATCTGGGTGTTCCTCTTGCTCCCCTATGTCTAGTGACTAAAAAAATTTGCTTGTGAGCAAGAATTGATCCCATGTTTCTCCTCTCTATTGTATTTCATATAAAATTAATATATTTACCAACCTAAAATGATATAAAAATTGTTAAGGGTTATTAGGATTTTTCTCTATTGTCTTGTCCATTTTAGTCAAACTATAAAGCAAGTAAAAAGGAATGTTAACTTTTTTATCTCAAACTTCTGTGATCCATATTGATTATTTGAAACTAACTTTTGGATTAATCACATCATCAATGTTTGATGGTCTATTGATTATTTGAAATTGACTTTTGGACTAATCACATCATTAATATTTTTTGGTCATTGATTATTTGAAACTGACTTTTGGATTAATCACATCATCAATATCTATTGGTCACTTATTTGATGATGTGATTAATATGAAATTCAGTTTCATATAATCAATGAACAACAAATATTGATGTGATTAATCCAAAAATCAGTTTTGAATAATCAATAGACCATCAAATATTGATGATGTAATTAATCCAGAAGTTAGTTTCAAATAAGTAATGCCAACTATCTTGTTACCTTTAAAGTGCATTAGCAATATGAAATGATAGAAGAAGACCAACCCATAACAACCCTCACAAGTTACATATTTATGGATGATGAATAGGGTATCACACCATTTCTTCTTGAATAATCCTATGAGAATCCATTTCATGCAATTCACTGCTTCTTCAAGTTTCGTGAGAAAATGATTCCAGTTCACATCATTCATTTTCCAAAATTTTAAACACTTTTCACCCTGCAATGGTAAATTTGTAGCTTTTTATATGAAATATTCTATGATTCTTAGTTGCAAATCCCCAACTTGAGATCGAATTTCGTTTAAGGTCTCAGCAAATTCTTTCATGACAACTTCATTACCCCCACTAAAATTCTACAAAAATGGAAACCAACAAATTTTTTGAATCCTCCTTTCACACTTTGGGTAAGCTTCCAGAATCTCAACCCCATCTAGTTCACTTCTAACTACAATACACATAGCCCATAATAAGTGAAACACACACAAAGAAATGAGAAACTTGTTTATTTTTTTGTATCAATTGATGGAAATAATCGACTATGAGAGGTATTTATAATAAATTCACTTGTGGTGTATAAATCTATGCATGTCAGCAATCACACCCAGTCATAATAGCTACCAAATTGAGAACGTGGGAATACACCACCATTATCACTATTTCAAATCATTTCAAATTGCATCACTTTTTATCACCATTATATGCATTTTATCATGGATCAAATTTGGTCATCATTACATGATATGATTTGGAAAAATCAAATTCTATTGACATGATAAGTGATGATGGAGTATATACAAAGAGTTATGATGACAGAAAATGGAGATTTAGTTTTAGCATAATCAAGACACGTGTATATAAGAATAAAATGTTTGGTTTCTATTTTATACACAATTTGTACCTTAGAATAATAATTTAATGTTAAATATTGTCGCCTCAAAATTGTAATTTCGTTAGTTGAGAAAATTGAGTATAGAAAATGTTTTTGTTATTGATGATGATTGTGGTCTTTGGTTGCAGTATCAATGAAGACATTTATTTCCATATGTGTTTTACCTAGAAACGATTTCATTACAAGGATTGCATGAAATCGTTTCTATATATATATATATATATATATATTCCTCTAGTGATTCCATCGTTCTGGAAGCTATAGAAACATAGACTTGAAAACTTGTAGAATTGGTGGTCCCCTAAATTTTGAATGCCATTTTTCTTTGGAACCTGTTGTGACCAGCAACAACCCCCCTTTTTATTTAATATTAGTAATAATACTAAATAAATGGGGACCCTTAGTTAAAAAATCCAAAAAAATCAATTAGGATTTGTTTTCTTTTTCAAATAAAACTTTCTATCATAAACTTATAGAAATACCTTAGAAAGAACATTAAGAAACACTTAAGTTTATGATATATTACAATAAAATTTCTCTTTAAACAAAATAGCGCATCCATAGCAAAATGGGATATATCTTTTATAAAACTGAAAATGCGATTTTGCGCTTTTGCGATAATGCGATCCCAAAAGCTTATACAATAAACGTATTGGTCGCAGATCGCATAGCGCAGAAAACAGAAGTGATTAATGAATACCTTTTGCGCTATTTTCAATTTTGCGCTTTTGCGAGATTTGCGATGTGCACTTTTGCGCTATTGCGCAATTTCCGCTTTTGCGCTATTTTACATAACTGCGATCGCTTCATTTTGCGGTATTGCGATATTGAGATATTGCGCAGCAAATCGCAGATCACAATGTCGCAGATTCATGTAGGCGCGTTGTCCAAAGGCAATCTTCCCATATATCAAATCTGTTATGCGCTTTAATGATTAGATTAAATGATTGGATTGACAATTAATGGTAAATGAGATTGTGTTTGGATTGAAAGTCGTTTCACGATTAAAATATTATATTTCATCCGCTTTCACATTTAAAACAGTCTCATCACCTTTCTGATGCCATTACTCTCATTTACTCATAAAACAGAGGCACGAAGGATTAAACGTCTATACAAAGCTTTCGCTAAACATTATGGGTAAGAAGGAGAAGAGCTCGAGTTCTGAAAACAAAGAAATGGTTGCACTGTATGCAGACACTGCTTGTAATAAGGATGTCATTATATCCACTTGGGAAGGAATGTATAATCTGTTAGGGGAAGAAAATCCTGTGTAATGAAAGTTGTGGCTACAACAGGTTCTAGTAATACGTCTGAAGCAACCCTCAAAGAACTGGCTTGTTCATTTCTGCATAGGATAGCGACAAGGCCAAGGATTCTCCCATATACGGACATGGTGAAGTGGGTGCCGGACAGCACTGATATTTCAGACAGGCAATTTAGAACTCCATCTGAAGGGCTAATCGGGTCGTTCACCACGAAAGACATGAGGCTGATGTATAAGTTGTCGGAACCTCATGCGCCTTATAATAAGCAATTTATGAAAGAATTTGCCAGAGAACATGCGAATTTGTCAGAATGCACACAGGAATGGACCAAAAGAGATGAACCATTGAAGAAAAACAAAAATGGGTGGACAGTACCAAAAAATGATGTTTTAGACACTGTTCACAAGTTCAAATATCCAAGTGGGCAAATTGACACAGTTTCTACCACAAGATAAGGTATGTAAAGTTTGCCAAAATTATCCTCTATAGAGCTTTTAGAAGTTACTAAAGAAGTTGTTGGAGGTCAAGAGTTCTCAGAGAAACATAAAGCTCTTCTTGAGAAAAGTCGAGAGTTGAAGAGACTTGAAATAACTGTAAGACAAAATGAGGAAACATTGACCAAATTCAAGATACTTAATGCTGAGTAAGGAAAAAGATGAGAAGCGTGTTCGGCACAGAGAAAAATTACTGCGAAAGGTCAAATCGATAAAAAGAAACTACTTTGGCTAAAGTATGATATGAGAAAATGGTGAAGCAAAATCAAGATGAAATTGCAAAATTAATAACAGAGCAATAAGCTCAAATAAAGGAAAACGCACAAAGAAAAGGCAACAGAAGAGGCAGCTACAGCGGCAAACACTCTTATAGATTGTGTAAATGACAATTTACACAAAGCTAATTTGATTCCTGAAACTGTTCCAGGATATCTCCCACAGGAAAATCAACTGCAAACAGAATGGAGGCAAAAGGCAGAAGAAAGAGAAAAATCTATCCAAGGGCTGACAAGATTGAATTGGGACTCATACTGGATGTACTTGGTGAAGCCACACAGTCAGCACAGTGTGCTTAATTGTATCATCAATGCTATAGAGAAGATTGCTCCTACGCTTGCCGACTCTGTCTTTTCAGGACAGTTGAATTCTGAAGTCGGTCAACCGCATCTTCTCAAAACTATGCTAGATACCTGCAAGTTTAAAGATCAAGTTCATAAATAGTTAGATTTAGTTTTAATTTTACTGTATTTTAGCCTAGGAAAAGGACGGTCATTGAACCGAATCCTTAATTTTTGTAATATACTATTTTTAGATTTAGCTAGGTAGTATTTAAACCCTTCTCATGCATTTAGAGAAGGGTCCTGGATCTTAATATTTTTGACTTGGAGATTGCATTTCTGTACTCCATTTTCTTATATATTTTTAAAAAGGATCACATCTGGTGATTTTCATGCGGAATTATCTTTGAAGTGTTGCATTTCTGTACCTTGGAATTTGATTTTGCATCAGAATTATTGGATTAGAGTATCACATTGCATTTGAAAGTCTTCAAAATGAATGAGGTATTTCTATCCTTTCACTGTTGATTTCTTTTGTCTTATGATATTCGCTTTAAAATTTCTATCATTTATATATATTTGTTTTCACAACGCTTCCTTTTATATATCATTTCTGAGTATAATTGAAACATTATCTTTCATAAGAATATATATAGATGGTATACAATGATGAATGCAATATGCTAATACAACTCTGTTTAATTTCTTAAACAGAGTTATCTTTATTTGTTTCTGCACATTTCAATTTAAATAATAATACATTTTCATGGTTATTTTTAAATTGGAACAATCTTAAGTTGTATTCACATATAATTACCCGGGTTAGTGTTAGAATTTCTTTACCAGTATTTAGTTTAAATTAGATAGTTTTATTTCAGTTAATTTAGTCCCATTTCCACCCATCCAAACCAATCCATTTAGTTATAAGGAAACTGGTCCTTTAAATCCAGTCGGAGTCACCATACCAAACGGAAAAGGAGCTGTCTTAAGGTCCCAACCGGGTGGTTTTCCCCGATGTTTGAAGCAGAGATTTTCTAGGCTTCAACATTTTTGGCGCTAGAAGGAGGGCCTGAGCTATGAATGGCAAGTAAATCTTTATCCACAAGCCATTCCGAGAGCAAAACACCCTCATTAACTTCTTCAATTTCTTCTGAAATTCAAAATCCTAGAGAAGAAATTGCAGAAAATATTCAGACACCCACTACCAAAATCTCAAAACATTCAGACAATCAAAGTCCTGAGTCTCTTGAAGTTCAAGATTTAATTCATAAATTGAAAGGATTCTCATTATCTTTAGAAGAGTCTGAAATATCTGAAGGTAGTGTAACTTCAAAATTTGTTTCTTCGAAACCTCTTACTAGGCTTCAAAGTGAAAAACTTGGCATTTCTCCGAAAGAATTCCCTTTACCTAGTAGAGTCAAGACAAGAAAAACTCAATCGGAATCAGTAAGTGATATAAGTTCAACATCTAATATTCAAATACCTGTTTCCAAAATCCCTTCTCAACAAAGTACAGTTGTTTCCACATCATCTCCTCAATCATCATCTCCACAAACATCATCCGCTCAATCATCATTAATCTCAACATCATCTATTCCAACCACTTCTATTCAAACACCACCAGTTTCTACTACCCCTCCAATAGTTGTTTCAATAATGGCTAGACCATGGGCTACTCCAGGGGCGGTCAACATGGCTGCACCTTTACATGATTTACCAGACAATCCTGGAAAATGGCTTCCAAAGTTTAGCCCAGATCTTAACATTCAAGCTGAAGAACATATCAATAACTTTATGCTGGCTATTAATTTGAATGGAGTCACACATGAAGATGTTGTAGTTAGACTATTCCCTTATACTCTTCAGGGAGTAGCAGGATTATGATACTTTTCATTACCATTAGGATCCATAACAAGTTGGGACATTTTTGCAGATCATTTTTTAACCAAATTTGGAGATGACCGATCAATTGCAACTTTACTCAATGACCTCTCAAATTTGAAGATAGAACCCAAGGAACCCATTAAAGAATTCAATGCTAGATTCAACAAACTCTTGAACAAAATTCACACAGATTCACAGCCCAGTGAACAAGTCAGAATTGAATGGTACATAACTGCCTTACCCTCAAACATAACAATTTTCGTAGACAGAGCTGCAAAGCCTACGTTAGCTGAGAATATGAAAGAAGCTATTGCAGTGGAAAAACGAATTACTTCTCTGGAAAAGAAAAATGCTATCGAGGAAAGGAAATCAAAGAAAGTCAGCTTCAAAGATGATTCAAAGAAAAAGGCCAAAGATCCATACGACATGAAAGGTTTACAGAAAGTTCTTAAAACCATGTCAAATGAAATGGTTGAAATTAAAAAACAAGTAGCTGAAACTTCTACCAAGAAACCATTCCGAAATTTCAGAAGAAACCAAGTTGAATCTAAACCTCCTAATGCAATCTCTAATGCAGAATCAGAGGAAGAGGAAGAAGAAGAAGATACATCTCTAGTATCAGATGAGGAAAATGAAAATGAAGAAATAGCTGAATTGCATGGAATGTGGGATTTTATTCTCCCTAATTCTGATAGTGAAGAAGCTATGCCTGTAAGTACTAGGAGTAAATCTATATCGGAACCAGTGCAAACAGTTCCTAAAAAGAAAATTACAACTCCAAGTACCAAAGACAAATCCCCTATAAAGAAAACTTCTCCATTACCTACTCAAAATCAGCCATCCTCTTCTAATCCTCCTACATCAACAACGAAAAATTTAGTAGTGTCAGATCCTATGGAATACAACATTGTAGAGGACATGAAAAAGATCAAAGCTAACATTTCCTTACATGAACTCAGCAAACTAAAACACCAGCAAAAGTTGTTATTGAAAGAATTAAACGCTACACCAATTGCTCCTTTACCAAGTGGTGTAGTTGCAAAAGCAGCGAGAGGAACTGGTAAGCCACCAGATAAGGTAGATGCTACTGATACTGTGCTCATTGGGGAAAAGTAAAATTCTCAAACTCCTCCTTTTCTTTTGACTTATGAGATGTACAATAAAAATCTGCACAATTGTTTGATTGATTCTGGAGCTTCCTCCAATATAATGCCTACTTCTGTCTGTGCTAAATTGAATATTGAACCACAGAAATCAGAAGTTCATATCGTTCAATTAGATCGCTCTAAAGTTCAAGTTGTAGGAGAAATCAATTCAGTTACTATCAGATTAGCCTCTGATCCTAGGATTGTCCAAAGAATTGATATTTTGATTGCTGATATTCCTGAATTCTATGGATTAATCTTGAGCAGGGACTGGTTTGTGAAACTTAATGGTTATATCTCAACTAATTATTCGCATATGTGGCTTCCCTACAAAGGGAAACCAAATCAAATTAAAATTGAACGAGAAAAACATATGACGCACACTGTCACTGAATTCGAACAACCTAATGAGCCTGTGGCATTCAACAACACTATTCTTTGAGGTTATTCTGCCGAATCATTTCTTGGAAACTTCGAAGCTCCTCAATCACATTTTTCTGTAAATACTTTTGTTTCTCAAATAGAAAAATTTTCACAATTTGATTCTTCTATAATTGTAAATATTTCTGATGTAATTGTAGATAAGCTAATAGACAAATCTTTATTTTGGTCGTTATATTTTGATGGATCAAAGTCTAGTGATGGAGCTAGCGCTGGATGCATCTTAATTGATCCAGATGGAGAAAAAACCATGCTGTCATGTAGGTTAGAATTTGAGTGTACTAACAATACCGCAGAATATGAAGCCTTGGTTCAAGGACTTTATAAAGCTATAGGGTTAGATGTTAAATACTTGAAAGTCTTTGGTGATTCCGAAATTGTCATAAAACAAGTTATGGATACTATTCATTGCCTTTCAGGACATCTTAAACACTATCAAACCCTAGTACAAGATCTCACCACTCATTTTTTAACATTTAATATTTCTCCTATTCCTAGGAATCAGAATACATCAGCTGACTTGTTAGCTAATGTTGCATCTAAACTCCTACCTGCTAAAGATTGCAGTCCTGATAGGTTTTTTGTAGAATTGATTTTTTGTCCATTTGTCCCAGATAATGTTACAAATTGGAGAGTATTCTATCATGATCAAGATATTCTAAATTTCATGACTTCAGAGAAATCATATGATGAGCAAATTATTGATGAAGATGATCATGATTTACAAATTGCTTCAAAAGGTAATGAAAACCCCATTCCAAAACCTATTGTTAAATTAGAGGATTTATATGACATTAAAGACAGATTCAAAAAAGTCACTAATGCCAAACTGCAAAGTTCTACTTTGAAGTTTGAATTAGTAAATCTTGGTTCTGATTCCAAACCTCAAAACGTTAATTTAGGACTCAATTTAACACCAGAGGAAAGGAATGCGTTCATTAAACTGTTGAACAAATATAAAAACGCTTTTGCTTGGAATTATGATGATCTAAAAACGTATGATACTTCGATTATTCAACATACAATTCCAATGCTTCCTGATATTAAACCTCTTCAACAGAAGTTAAGAAAGATCCATCCAAATCTCGAAAGTCAAATCAAATCAGAACTTAATAAACTTTTAAAAGCCAAAAACATTTTTCCAGTTAGGCACTCCAATTGGGTTTCCAATATGGTACCTGTAAGGAAGAAGAATGGTGATATAAGAATCTGCATTGATTTCAGAAATTTAAATAAGGCATGTTTAAAAGACAATTTCCCATTGCCAACCATGGAACAGATACTTCAAAAGGTAGCTGGTTCTGAACTTATGTCCTTTCTCGATTGATTTTCGGGCTATAATCAAGTTTTAGTTCATCCAGATGACAGATTGAAAACAACTTTCAGAACAAAATGGGGAACTTATGCTTATCAGAAAATGCCTTTTGGTCTAATAAATGTAGGAGCAACTTTTCAAAGAGCCATGTGCATAGCATTTAAAGGTCTGATCAATAAATCAGTTGTTGTTTATCTTGATGACATAACAGTATTTTCAAAAAAGAGAGCCAATCATCTACATGATTTAAAACAAATATTTGAAAGATGTAGAAGGTTTGGTATTTCCTTAAATCCGAAGAAATCTTTCTTTGCTTTAGATGAAGGAAAAATCTTAGGATTTGTTGCGTCAAAAGATGGTATATATATTGATCCAGATAGAGTGAAAGAAATTTATGATATTTCTTTACCTCATAACAAAAAATCCATGCAATCATTTCTTGGACAGATCAATTTTGTTAAAAGATTTATTCCTAATTTTTCTTTTATTGTTTTACCTATGTAAAATATGATCAAGAAGAATTCAATATTCAAATGGATGCATAAAGAAAAAAAAGCTTTTGAGGCAATCAAACAAGCGATCATTAATGCACCAGCATTGAATACCCCAGATTTTTCTAAAGATTTTACTTTGTATACTCTGGCCACTGAAACATCCTATGCAGCTGTTTTAACACAACTCAATGATCAAGAAATCGAAGCACCAATTTCTTTCTTTAGTTCAAATCTGCAAGGAGCTGAGCTTAATTATTCCGATGTTGAAAAACAAGCCTTTGCCGTGTTTAAATCAATCAAACATTTTAGACCTTTTCTCTTGAAAACACATACAAAAATCATTGTCCCATTCTCTACAGTGAGGCAATTATTAATTCAAAAAGAAGTAGGAGAAAAGAGAGCTAACTGAGTAACAGCCTTGCAAGAATATGTTATTGATATTAAACCAGCTAAGATTGTTAGAGGACAAGGTTTTTGCAGATTATTGACAGGAGCTCATAATATACCAGAAAATCAAGATTCAAATCAAGATATTCAAGTAAGTCAAATAAGTATCACAGATTCTGAATCTCAGTATGCTGATCTTATCTATTACTTGAAAAATGGGTATGCTCCTTCTAATCTCAGCTATAAGAGTAAACGCGCTTTAAGGTTAAAGGCTATTAAATATGAGATCATTGATAATGTGTTATTTAAAAAAAATTATGATTCAATTTTATTAAGATGTCTTGAAAAGACTGAAGCTGAAAAGGTTTTGCAGGAGTTGCATGATGGACCAGTAGGAGGTCATTTTGGAGGTGATACCACAGCTCACAAAATAATTCGTGTTGGTTATTACTGGCCTACCATTTTTAAATATACACATGATTACGTAAGGAAGTGCCAAATTTGTCAAACTGCAAGTGGAAGACAAAGGAAACCAGCTTTTACTTTGCAACCAGTGACTATTGAGCAACCATTTGAACAATGGGGACTTGACATTATTGGTGAAATAGTACCTCATTCTTCCAAACAGCACAAGTACATCCTTACTGCAACTGATTACTTTACAAAATGGGTAGAGGCAATCCCGTTGAAGGTAGCCAATTCTAATGCAATTATTGATTTCATAGATCAATTCATCATAACCAGGTTTGGTGTACCTAATGCTCTAGTCTTTGATAATGCATCTTACTTCTCTGGAAATAGTTTAATAGAATTTGCAGTCAGAAGAGGTTTTAAATTAAAATATTCAGCAAATTATTATCCACAAGGTAATGGTTTGACTGAATCCACTAACAAAAACCTTATCAAAATCATTAAAAGGACCGTTGATCAAAATCAAAAGAATTGGCACAAATCTTTAATCTTTGCGTTATGGGCTGATCGTATCACTGAAAAATCTCCAATAGGGACTTCACCTTTCAATGGTTGCTGGAAAAAATTTGTGATACATCAGGTATCTTCCATCATTATTTCTGCAACTTCGTAGAAGAAAATCCTTCTTCATCCATTCAATTGAGATATGATCAAATCCTTAAACTTGAAGAGGACAGAGATAGAGCAAAAATTACTCACGAAAAACATCAACAACTTGTAAAATCTTCTTTTGATGCAAGTTCTACTAGCTCAAAAACTTTGTCAATTGGTGATCTCGTTCTGAAATGGGATAAAGCACACGAAGAGAAAGGTAAACATACCAAATTTCAGAAATTGTGGCTTGGACCATTTCAGATCGTTGAGAAGATAAGCTCAAATACATTCATACTCCAAGATCTAACAGGTAAGAGAGAATCTCTTCCTGTAAATGGGCTTATCTTGAAGAAATTCTTTTCATAAGGAGGTAACCCCTTCTTAAACTATACATATTCCTTTCTGCAGAGTTTTTGATTGTTTTTTTTGCAAATAAAGATTGTTAATGAGTCTCCAATTGACTGTTTACTATTTAAGAAAATTTCTTCGGGAGAATATTATAAATATTTATTTTGTGTAAATAAGAATTTTTAAAGTAATGATCACAATTTTTGAATAGTTTAAAATAAGATGTTAAACTTTGAAAGATTATTTCAATCATTTGCATGATCTTTTGAAAACTTGAGAAGAATGTAAATCATCATAATTTTATTAAGCAGGGAAAGGTTATCTATCAAAGTAAAGATTTTTCAAAGTTTTGGAACCCAAAAAACTCTGAAAATTGTCATCCATTGATTCTGAAGGATAAAACTATTTCACCCCATCCATTTAAGTTGTGATTTTTTAGAATGTAATTCTAAGAAATTTAAAAAGTTAAGAGATAAGAGGTCTCATTATGAGCCGACTTACCATGTTCATAAGGAGTAATAAAACTGGCATTACCAATACTGCATAACAAAACAGGGTAATGGCTTATAAATATAAGACAAGGGGTCTCATCACGAGCCAGCTTTTTCAGTTTAATTATAAATAGTGAATGGCATTGTTATTAACTAGCTACCAAACCAGAACAATGGCTCTTAAAATAAAAAATAAGTAAAAGACAAAAACATGAGATAATAGGTCTTATGAATTTATCTTTTAAAAAGTCATAATTTTAGTTGGATGGGACAATGAATGGTTAATGGTTTGAAGGTAACCCTGTCGAGACTATGAACGTTTGCTGGTAGCAGAGGCAATACCTATGGCAATAGAGTATATTATAAAACCAAAACTTGGAGAAATCCACTTACTTCATTATTAACACCAATCAAAGCTTGAGATAACCCAAAATGTTTTTATTCTTAAGGAATTAGAAAGAAATTATGAAATGATTTTTTATTTCTTTTTCATAGTTACATTTTATTTGAATTATCCTAAGATAGTTTTCATTATCTTTAAAAATCTTTACTTACTAAAGATATAGTGTTCATTTTATTTTTTCAGAGATAACTGTTTCTTTTAGTGAATCGCCAATTTTTGTGACTAGCAACAACCCCCCTTTTTATTTAATATTAGTAATAATACTAAATAAATGGAGACCCTTAGTTAAAAAATCCAAAAAAATCAATTAGGATTTGTTTTCTTTTTCAAATAAAACTTTCTATCATAAACTTATAGAAATCCCTTAGAAAGAACATTAAGAAACACTTAAGTTTATGATAGATTACAATAAAATTGCTCTTTAAACAAAATAGCACATCCATAGCAAAATGGGATATATCTTTTATAAAACTGAAAATGCGATTTTGCGCTTTTGCGATAATGCGATCCCAAAAGCTTATACAATAAACGTATTGGTCGCAGATTGCATAACGCAGAAAACAGAAGTGATTAATGAATACCTTTTGCGCTATTTTCAATTTTGCGCTTTTGCGAGATTTGCGATGTGCGCTTTTGCGCTATTGCGCAATTTCCGCTTTTGCGCTATTTTACATAACTGCGATCGCTTCATTTTGCGGTATTGCGATATTGCGACATTGCGATATTGCGATATTGCGCAACAAATCGCAGATCGCAATGTCGCAGATTCATGTAGGCGCATTGTCCAAAGGAAATCTTCCCATATATCAAATCTGTTATGTGTTTTAATGATTAGATTAAATGATTGGATTGACAATTAATGGTAAATGAGATTGTGTTTGGATTGAAAGTCGTTTCACGATTAAAATATTATATTTCATCCACTTTCACATTTAAAACAATCTCATCACCTTTCTTATGCCATTACTCTCATTTACTCGTAAAACAGAGGCACGAAGGATTAAACGTCTATACAAAGCTTTCGCTAAACACTATGGGTAAGAAGGAGAAGAGCTCGAGTTCTGAAAACAAAGAAATGGTTGCGCTGTATGCAGACACTGCTTGTAATAAGGATGCCGGTATATCCACTTGGGAAGGAATGTATAATCTGTTAGGGGAAGAAAATCCTGTGGTGATGAAAGTTGTGGCTACAAAAGGTTCTAGTAATACGTCTGAAGCAACCCTCAAAGAACTGGCTTGTTCATTTCTGCATAGGATAGCGGCAAGGCCAAGGATTCTCCCATATACGGACATGGTGAAGTGGGTGTCGGACAGCACTGATATTTGAGACAGGCAATTTAGAACTCCATCTGAAGGGCTAATCGGGTCGTTCACCACGAAAGACATGAGGCTGAAGGACGATCATTGAACCGAATCCTTAATTTTTGTAATAGACTATTTTTAGATTTAGCTAGGTAGTATTTAAACCCTTCTCATGCATTTAGAGAAGGGTCCTGGATCTTAATATTTTTGACTTGGAGATTGCATTTATGTACTCCATTGTCTTATATATTTTTAAAAAGGATCACATCTGGTGATTTTCATGCGGAATTATCTTTGAAGTGTTGCATTTATGTACCTTGGAATTTGATTTTGCATCAGAGTTACTGGATTAGAGTATCAGATTTCATTTGAAAGTCTTCAAGATGAATAAGGTATTTCTATCTATTCACTATTGATTTCTTTTGTCTTATGATATTCGCTTTAAAATTTGCTATCATTTATATATATTTGGTTTTCACAACATTTCTTTTTATATATCATTTCTGAGTATAATTGAAACGTTATCTTTCATAAGTATATATAGATGGTATACAATGATGAATGCAATATGCTAATACAACTCTGTTTAATTTCTTAAACAGAGTTATCTTTATTTGTTTATGCACATTTCAATTTAAATAATAATACATTTTCATGGTTATTGTTAAATTGGAACAATCTTAAGTTGTATTCACATATAATTACCTGGGTTAGTGTTAGAATTTCTTTACCAGTATTTAGTTTAAATTAGATAGTTTTATTTCAGTTAATTTAGTCCCATTTCCACTCATCCAAACCAATCCATTTAGTTATAAGGAAACTGGTCCTTTAAATCCAGTCGGAGCCACCATACCAAATGGAAAAGGAGCTGTCTTAAGGTCCCGACCGGGTGGTTTTCCCCGATGTTTGAAGCAGATATTTTCTAGGCTTCAACAGAACCTAATGTTGAAATTGAATCCATGGATTAAAATATCCATAAAATAATAAATAAATGGATTGCATTGGTCCCCATAGTACTTATTGAATTGTTAAAATTTTGGTATTGATTAATTTGGAAAATGTTGCAATGATTTTGTAGCTAGAAAAAATTATTTTGAAATTCATCATTCAGTATCCTATTTTTCTAATCAATTTCCCATTCAATTTTCATAGGAAACTATTTTTCACAATTGAAAATTATATATATATATATATATATATATATATATATATATATATATATATATATATATATAATAAATTTGGGACAATAGGAGGAATATTTTCCCTACTCAATAGTTGCACTTCATATTGATGTAATATATTACTAATGAACTCTTTTTATTTAAAGGCTTCTCATAGATATTTTATAACACAATCTTCGTACATTTACCCAAGTTAACAGGTCCACTGGGGTAAACATG
Organism: Pinus albicaulis; assembly: GCA_034641835.2. Taxonomy (NCBI): domain Eukaryota; kingdom Viridiplantae; phylum Streptophyta; class Pinopsida; order Pinales; family Pinaceae; genus Pinus; species Pinus albicaulis. The sequence goes on along the minus strand of CM076578.1, from coordinate 1,187,578,175 downwards.
TGACGCAAGGCTACTATGATGTGATTCAATTTCCCATGTATAGTTAAGGAAGTGGAACCACCATAATGAAACTAAACTAACCTTCCACACATGCTACAGAAACTTCAAGAGCCAACCAAACTTCTAAGTGATCAACCCCTGAGACAACTTGACATTTTACTGATATATCGCCTCAAACACTCCCATGAAAAGCCATGCATGTGACTAATGCCTTCAAGTCACTCCCACAACAAGGCATTCCAACTATTGTGGACTTTTTCAATCATTTTTCTCACAACGAACCCTGATTCTAAGCCACTTTTTTAGGGCTAGGTCTCAGGCCACTTCCCATAACTTCATGAAACTTTCATAAATGAATAATAACAACATAACAAAGATAATAATGAAATCATTGGTTCAAGTACTTGATTATACCCCTACTAGCCATGAGAGGAATTTCGTCAAACATGTCACAAATATGTAATCTACAGGTCATAACAACATATCTGAACATAGGGGTCTCATACTTATCTGAGATTCATAAAGAAGCGTTTTTTCCTTATCACAATAGTTTCATTATCATCTATTATGATATATATTCATTTTCTAATCAAAACATGATGAGAGCCATATATTAAGTCTGTCGTAAAACATACTCATAACAAACATATAACCAACAAAAATAATAGGGATGTAACAGCTATAAAAACCACATATGAACTAGTACATTTACACATGAAATACCAAGGAGGAGAAGTTCTTATTAATGAATGTCAAAGCCAACCAAGTAAGGGACTTCCACGAACCACCTAACCATAGATTACGTTGAACCAAATATTTTTTCATCCAATCACTCCCGTTCCATATTCCAAGAATCAATGTGGGACTCAAAATCAAACCAATCCAAGTTTCCTCAAGCTTTACCACAATCCCCATTGGATCACTAGGCCCTAAAAAAGCATGGATGCCTCTAGATTTCTCCACCTACACCGTGAAGAATTTTCCTATCTCCTAGTCTCTAGGCTTTACCTTATATTCCGTCATTCACTAGTCAAGGATTCCCAAGCCTAATCAAGACTCCACATTGTAGGATTTACCGTTTATCCCGCCATTCACCGGTCAAGGATTCTTAGGCCTACCAAGGTACAAAAAATATAGCTTTACCGCAATCCCAACTTCTTCAATCCAGGGATTCCTACGCCTTGTGTTCTTCTTCAGAGACCACCCCACTAAATTTTGAAACCATCCAACATTCCAGCTTAACCAAGAAAAAGAGAACCCATCACACCATGGCTATCAGAAAATGGCAAGGCAAGGCTGAAAATAACTGTCACACCTGGAAAAAACCCATGCCAATGAAAACAAGAGAACCAAATGCACACATGCATGTACCATGCATGCCAAATATAGCAAGGAAATCACATAGGAAAACTGATACCTGCAAGTAATCTCGTTGTAGTTTCTTGATCTTTATCTTCCTTGCTTGATGTTTGCGTACCTTTTCCTTCTTTTTCCTTCATTTTATTTCATTTATCCAATGCTAGGGTGCTCCAATAATGCTCTAAGTTTCCAGGAGTGGGAGAGAGAGAATATAGAGAGAGAGCTCCAAAATTGAACTGAGAAAAGGTACCAACTAATCCATATAATCCTTTTTATTAATGAGGCCTTTATTTTCTTCAATTTTCAATTATTTTCCTTCATTTTCCTCCTCACATGCAACCTATGGCCTTTCACCTTCATTTCATCATAATTTCCATTATTTTCATAAATAAAATGCCAATAAATTCCACTTTTCCTTTCCAAGCCCTTTTCTATTGCCTTTGCCAATTTCCTTAGCCATAATAAACCAAATGAACACCCACACTAGGATGTTTTTCCCAAAATTCAGCTGGGAATACGTGTCCCATGACCTTGGTTATTATTTTTCCTTTATTAACTTTATTACATGGAATTTTGACCAAGGTTGTTACAGAACCATGCCCCTTTGGGGAACACCGTCCTCTATGTTCAATGACACCTACAACAAACAAGACTGTTGAAAACAAAACATACTTCCCATGGATCTTTATAACTGAGCTCGTTGCAGTATTTGCAATGATCAACCTACTTAAAAGCAAACCAACATGATAACCATAACAACATAACACCCATACCACTTATTAGAGCTTTATGACAAAGCTCATGGTGATATTTACATCCATATACATATTTACATATACCAAACATCACACCAAAACATATACCAAAAATATTCATTCAACCAGAAAATATAGAAGGATACATAGCCCGCATTTGATCTTTCATCTCCCATGTAGCTTCATTGGGCCCAAAGTGCTTCCACTACACTTTAACCTACTTGATTTCTTGGTTCCAGAGCATGCACATATTTCTTTGCAAAGTACATTAAGGTTATAGCTAGAATTCTCATTCTAGATCCACCTGTAATACAAACCATTCAATCACATGATCAGCATATTTAACATACTTCTTAAGAAATCACACATGGAAAACATCATAGAATTTCACTGTCAAAGGAAGTGTAAGTCGATAGGCTATTGGGAGAATCGTTTCAAGAATCTTAAATGTTCCACAAAACCGAGGTGCCAGTGTGGCACATGATCCGGCCATTAAGGAGATCTTATTGGGCTTGATGCACAAATACACATGTTCCCCAACAAGAAACTCTTTAAACATATTGTTCCGATCTGCATAAATTTTCTTTTGTCTTATGTTTCCTTTAGATTCTTCTTTATTACCTGTATTTCATGTTCCATCTCTGCCAACATTTCTGGTCTTATCAACACCCTATTCAATGGATCAGTGAAACTACTGGGAGGATTAAAACTTCGCCCATAGGGTGACTCAAACAGACTCATCCTCAGTGAGTCTTGATAACTGTTGTTGTAAGAAAAATTGACCAATGGAAGGTATTCCTCCCATATCCTCTATTGATGGATCACATACATCCTCAACATGTCCTCCAATATCTTATTGACACTCTCTGTCTATCCATCTATATGCGGATGATAAGTTATGCTAAAGTCCAACTTTGTCCCCAAATATGCAAAAAACTCCTTCCAAAACTTGGAAGTGAACTTAGCATCCTTGTCTGATACAGTTGTCCTTGGAATACCATGAAACCTCACTACATATATAATAAACACATATGCTACATCTTTAGTTGAATAAGTAGAATTCACTGGAATGAAGTGTGCTACGTTTGTCAAACTGTCTACCACAACCATGATAGAATCATGATGTCTAGATGTCCTCGACAGACCTGTGATGAAATCCATAGAAATGACCTCCCACTTCCACTATGGAATCGAAATCGGCTGTAGTATTCCACCTAGATTCTTACATTCTACTTTCACTTGTTTAAATTTCGAGAATCTGGCCACAAACTTTGCCACACCCTTCTTCATACTCAACCAATGATAAAATTTATTCATTTTTGTAAATATCTTATCGTATCTTGGGTGACCTTAATATGGTTTTGCATGAAACTCTCGCAATATAGTCTTCTTGAGCTCATTTTCATTCGACACATATATCATATGCATAAATTTGATCAAGCCATCTTTTGTAAGACAATAATACACATCCTGATCACCTGTACCCTCTTGTAACATGTGCCTAATCTCTTTATACCTACCATCCTATTGTCCCGTCTGTAAGATCTGATCCTGTAGATCTGTCCCATAAGAACTCATATTTTTTATCTGATTTACATATATCCTCCTGCTAATAGCATTTGCAACCATGTTCTCTTTACCCTTGATGTACCTAATATCAAATTCAAATTCACTAATCGTTGCCAACCATCTAGCTTGCCTGTCATTCATATTTGGCTAGTCAAATATATACCTCAATGCACTGCGATCACTCATTAATATTTTCAGGTAGGAGATTAACTCCACTAATTAACTTGTTTATTGAATTACTCAATTCATTAATGTATACATGAGTGGAGAGACTCTTGGGATTCCAATTCCAATGTCTCTTGGTTTTCTCTAATGCATAAATGAAACTATTTACAATATTTACAATAATCCCAATCCTTTTAGATTAGGTGTCAATATCCCCCTCCCCCCCCTTGATCTAAAGATATGTTGGTGAGTCCAAGAAGCATTCTGAATCTTTCAAACTTTTCCCTTCCAAGCACTTTGGTGAAGATGTCTGCAATATGCTAATTTGTGGAATAATGTTCTAGGTGGATTGTATTGGCCTCAACATGATGTCAAATCAGATAATATTTTGTATTTATGTACTTTTTACGATCATGGAACTTTGGGTTATTGGCCAACTTTATTGTAGAAGTGTTATCAATTAAAAGAGGAGTTGAATGCACTTGCTTCTTCTACAAATCCTCCACAATTTTCCTGAGCCACACAATTTCCTTTATTTCTTCAGCTGTTGCCACATATTCTGCCTCAATTGTGGACTCTCATGGAACTAATTATTTGCGTGACCTCCAGGAGATAACTCTTCATCCAAGGCTCATGACATAACCTGAAGTAGATACCGAGTTTCTTTATCTCCATCAAAATATGAATAAGAGTATCCAATCAAGTTGAAGTCACCCACCTGTGTATACTTGAATCCAAAGTCTTGAGTTCCCTTCAAGTAGTTTAGAACACTTTTTTCAGCACACCAATGACACTCACAAGGCATTTTCATAAATCTAAAGAGGATTCTAATAAAAAATGAAATGGTTGGTCTATTAGTAGTCAAGTAGTTGAGAATTCCTACGAGTTGTATATACTTCATTGCATCCTCAAATTATTTTCCTTTAGTGGATGTGATATTTAAGGTCTGTTCCATTGGAGTAGTCAAAGGATTTCACTCATCCATACCAAACATGTTCAACAAATATCCAATGTGATTCTTTTGATAGAGGAATATAAACTTAGGATGTTGAGGTACTTCAATACCAAGATAGTAGTGAACCTAGCCAAAATCTGTCATTTCAAAATATTTCCTCAGTTCTTTCTTTATGGATGCAATGTAGCTCTCATTTTTCCCTGTGACTAGAAGATAATAAACATAAACCACATGATATACAACTCTTTTTCAAACTTTCTTGAAAAACAAAGTTACATCATCAAGATAATAATGTTTGAAGTTGAATTTCATAAGATGCTCAATTAACTTCTCGTACCATGCTCACGGTGCTTTCTTGAGGCCATACAAGTGTTTTAAAATCTTGCATACTTTGTGTTCTTAACGCTTCACAATAAATCCTTATATCTGGGACATAAAACATTCTGTTTCAAATATTCATTCAATAAAGTAGGTTTTATATCCATTTGATGGACTTTCCAACCATTCTGAGCTGCCAAGGAAAACAGTGTCTGGATGGTAGCCCATTTTGTTATTGGGGGGGGGAGGGGGGATATTCTTCATAGTCAACCTCTTCCTTCAATGAAAAACATTTTTCCACAAGTCTGGATTTATGCTTGTCAAATGAGCCATCTGCTTTATACTTGTTCTTGAAGACCCACTTGCATCTTATTGGTTTGGTTCCTAATTGAGGATAAACCAGCTTCCAAGTTCCATTCTTTACCAAAGAATCATATTCCTTCTACATCTCTTCTTTCCATTTATCATGGGAAGAAGTTTCTCTAAAGGAAGTTGGTTTAAAATATGTAGACAGATTCAATTCACAATCATAAAAAAAATCCATATCAATCGGTGAATAAACATTATTTACATCACTGCCATTCTATATGGTTGATCTTCTTTTTCCTGTCTTTCCAACCTCATCAGGATAAACACTTTCAAGTGTCTTTGTTAGCCATTTTGGAGGACCTTTCTGAGATGACCTAGGTTGCTCAGTTGACATAGATGGGGCTGAATCAATATTTAGCCTCCCAATTTTTTCAATCACATCACTCAAAGTGTTATCAATGGATGGAGCTTCATGAAGGAGAGAGAGTACCTCAGAAGAAGATTTCATAGATTGATCCAGTGTAGTGATTCACCCTTCAAGATGTGGAATCTCATTATCAAACTCTTGAAAATATTTTTCATGTCCAAATATCCAAGCGATAAAGTTGCTGCTCAACAACATTGTCAGTCTGAGAAGATTCAAGAAAGATCATGTCTATATATATTATAATTTTTTTATTCAGTTCATCATAGAGACAATATTATTTGGAGTTATTTAAGTACCCAAATAAGATACATTTACGACTCCTTGCACCAAGTTTATTTATCCATTCCTTAGGTATCAAGGAATAACAGGTGGAACTAAAAACCCTAAGATGCCTCACCGAAGGAATGTAGCCATACCACGTTTCATAGGGAGTCTTGTTTTTCACTGTATTATATGGACACCTATTCTTGATATACATAACTCATAGAACTGCCTCAACCCAAAAAATCAGTTTAAAATTCTTGAAAAACATCATGGAACGTACCATATTTAATAGTGTCGTACTCATTCTTTCAGCTACTCCATTTTGTTGAGGATTATAAGGCACAATTGTTTAATGTTTGATCCCATGTTGTTGAAGATAGTTTTAAAATTCATTTTATGTATATTATTTTCCATTATCACTATGAATAGATCCAATATAATTTTGTGCATCATTTTAAATCCATGCATGAAAGTTCTTGAATTTTTCAAAAGCTTCATATTTGTTTTTCAATAAATAAACCCAACACATTCTGGTGTAGTCATTAATAAATTTCATCATATATTCACTACCATTTGCAGAAATAACGAGCATTGGGACACATAAATCAGAATGAATGATTTCAATTTTTCTATGTGCTCTAAAATGAGAATCATGAAAAGACTATTTGTTGTGCTTTCCTAAGATACAAGCATCACATTTCTTAATTTTCCTAGGAATTCTAGGAAAAATAATAACACAATTTTTCTTTAACAAATGAAGGTTGTCATAGTTCAAGTGTCAAAATCTAGCATGCCATAAAATACTTGATGGAAATGTACCTTCATCATAATGAGAATTGTATGAAAATTTATGTGCATGAGCAAAGGTTCCTTCGAGATTCAGAAGTATTTTTTCTTCTATGAAAACCATGAAAAGTGAGTGATCTGATGCTTTTCTGACCTTGAACTTGCCATTAAATATATGAATGGAGTGCCCCTGTTGGAAAATATGGACCAAAGAAAACAAGTTTCTTCTCAACTCCAGGAGGTATATAACATCATGTACAAAAAAGTCTGGAATACCATGCAGTTTGAGCCTGATGGTTCTAAAGCCCTGATGGCTTGAGTTTTGACTTGTATGCAAAGTATACTGCTCCATCAACATTATCAGTGAATTCTTCAAAGAAATATATCCTGAAATTCATGTGGAAATTTTCTCCTGAATTAAGAAACCAAACATATTTCTATGAAGAAAATGAAGCATTGAATAATTCTTCAGTTACTCCAATGTTTCAATGTGCCACAACATAATGAGTAGACTCTGGTTCTTTTCCTTTCCCTTTGTCAGAAATTTAACCTTTTCCTTCATTTATTTCCTGCTCAATTTTTTCCCAAGGTAGCTTACATGTGGATGCATCATGTCCATCTCTATTGCATCATATTTAATGAATATTATGCCTTTCTCCTTGGATATGTCTACCCCTTGCCTCTAAAATTCCTCCTTCCTTTTCCTCTTTGGTCACCTCTTCCTATAGAATAATATTGTGCATGATTATTCTCTTTTTGTGAAAGGCACACAACTTCTTCGGTAGACTGAGGAGTTGTCTTCTTCCCAAAATCATTCTCTCTTTGAACAAACTTCTTCTCAAGGGAGTCAAAGGTAATCTCCTTAAGGTTTCTAGTAGCTTGAAATGACTCAAGATAATGTGAATAGGTGGAATATAGTGCATTGACATAAGCTATGAGAGGAATATATATTTCTACATGAGTGGATTTTATGTCATGCATAATGGATCTTAGTTTTGATGCTAAGGAAAGAGGGTCGTCCTTTTTCAACTCAAGATTGAACAAATTCAAGTTCAAAGTGGGAGTCATATAATTCCTCCAACTTATTTAAGGCTTCAAAAGAATTTGAAAATGGAGAATTATGGCGACTCATCTCTTTATTTATTGATGCTGCAATCAAGGCATAGGATTTGTTGTTATTTTTTTCCTAGATGATGGAAAGCTCCTTATCTGAAGTGGGCTTTTCATATGCATTCTTTCTTTCTTCACAAATCCCTTTCCGCAACTCGTTGAAAATAAGGGTGTGTTTTATCTTCTGGGACCACTCATGGTAGTTCTCTTTGCGAGTGAGAACTAATCCCACTATAGAGATGAGTGAATGCATCATAAAATTTCATCTAGCCTCAAAATAATTGCAAAAATTCACTGATATGTCTTGAAAAATATTTAACTAAAAATATAGTCTCTCAATATACCTTCATACCATATTACATAATTCTCATATATCATACCACATATGATCTTTATAAAATAAAAAGGTGGATGTATGGTCAATATATATTATATATATTCCATAGTGTTTATAAAAAACACATTAAAGCATGCCATATATTATAATACACCCCTCACAATGCTTAAAAAAAGGAACTCAATGTATTCACTCTCCATATATCCTTACGCACTTCATGTTATGTTATACCCACTTATAAAATTGATGTGCACTTCATATATTATATTTCCATTATATATCGATCACATATGGCTCAACTTATAAAATATTTCAAATGATTTGGAATGAAGTCTCCGCTCAATGCATGCACAATGGATACCGTACATGTTTTTGAGCCAACCCATTCATATTTAAAATCCAACACACCAAATAAAAAACATTCAAAGCATGCATACACGGTCTTCAAAAAAACATTTAACACATTCTTCAAAAAATGTTTAACCCATAGAAAATATACATTGTATACATCTCCCACTATCAACACAATTGGGAAGCACAACCAACTTCACCAACTCTCATGTTGAACTAGAGATGTCTCAAGCCCGTCGCCTTTCTCATGGAATCCAATCTCTAAAAATGTATCTCCCACTCTAGCCTAGCCTATGGGTATGTTCGATTTGAACCCCTTCAAATATTTCTTGGTGTGCCTTACCTCTACTTCAGATCAAGTAACAATCAATGGAAACCATCAGCACAAGCAAATTTTTTGGCAGCATCCTCAGACCAAGGATTCTTTGAACATCGATAAAATGCATTCAATAAGGGAGGGCACCATGCACAATTCATAGAATTATTCATGTCTAGCTCACTATTGTCATTACATCACTCCAACAGTATCGATGCAGAGGAACATAGAGCAGAGAACCATAGAATATGGAAGAAAATGGCAGGAGTTGCATAGTAGAAGGCTAATTTAAGACCTATGTTCTGATACCATTTCAGGATAGGAGGGTAACTCCACGAATTAACTTTTTTATTACATTACTTAGTTCATGAATATATGCATTAGTGGAGAAACTCTTTGGATTCCAATTCCAAGGTCTCTTGGTTTTCTCTAATGCATAACTGAAACTATTTACAATATTTATAATAATCCCAATATTATACCTATAGATAGTGCCTCCACATATTCAATGCATGGATGATCATTGCCAACTCAACCTCACGTGTCAGATAATTTTGTTCATGCTCATTCAGTTTTTGTTATTCATAGCATACTACTTGTCCTTCGTGCATAAAAACTCCACCAAGTCCTCCCTTGTAAACATTTTTACACACCACAAAATCATTGTCCAGTTCTGAAACCAGCTTTAACACTGAGAATTCTTCAACAACTACTTCAATTTCTCAAAATTTACTGCACATTCCTCTGTCCATTCAAATTTATTACCTTTATTTTGCAGTGAAATAATAGTATATGCAATCCAAGAGAAGTAAATGAACCTCTTGTAGTAGCCTACTATCCCCATGAATAATATTACCTCATCCATATTTCTAGGAGATTCCAACTCCATGATATTCCTTAACGTTTATATATGCACTGCTATGCCTTCCTTGTAAACAATGTGTCCCAAGTAATGTACCTTTGTCTGAAAGAAACTAAATTTACTGAGCTTAGCATACAACGAGTTCTCTCTAAGCAACCTCAACATTGCTACTAAATTTTCAACATGTTCTTCATAATCCTTAGAATATATCAATATATCATCAATTAACACAATAAAAAAACTTATCTAGATAAGGACATAGCACATTATTCATCAAGCACATCAAAGTAGTTGGAGCATTAGTCAAATAGAAGGGAACTACAACAAACTCATAATGCCCATACATAGTTCAAAAAGTTGTCTTGTAAATTTCCTCTTCCTTAATGTGCACCTCATGGCATCCTGATCTAAAATCAATCTTTGAGATAATTGTTTCTCCCTTCAACTTATTAGACTAGTCATCGATCCTCGACAATAGATACCTGTTCTTAATGGTTACCTTGTCCAACTTCTTGTAATAAATGCATAACCTGATAGTACCATCATTTTTCTTTACAAACAACATTGGTGCACCCCACGATGATACACTTGGCCTAATGTATCCCTTGTCAATTGTTTCCTTCAACTGAAACTTTAACTCTACAAACTTTGGAGTGCTCATCCTTTACGATGCCTTCGATGCTAGTGCTGCCCCTAGTACCAACTCAATGGAAAATTCCACTTCTCTGTGAGGCGGAAACTGAGAAATATATGTTGGAAACATATCCTAAAACTGTTGGAATATTGGGTGCCTACTTAATATCTCTGCATCCTCATCCTCCTTACCTTTATCACTATAAATATGCACTGCAAATAAAGCACACCCTTTTCCGTGACTGTGCTTTGCCTACACAACTATCACCATTCTAGTCGATGGTTCCTTCTTCTTACCCCGCAAGACTCACTGTTCTCCGTTGCCTCCTAAGAATTCAATAGTATTATCATAGAAATCTACCTTAATATTTTGAAGATACAACTCGTCCATACCCAAAATCATCCTACATGATCCCAATGTAAATAAATTCAAATGTGTTGATGTAGGGATACCATTCAACTCTACTGTACCAACTCTTACCCAATTATGAACTCTCTTCTTTGTACCTATAGCCAATTGCACTAACAAAGATTATGCATGCACTTCTTTATTAAAACTGTACTTATCCACCAATTTAGGGTTAATATAACTGTAATGAAATCCAGGGTAAATCAAAATAGAAACAAATTTATAACAAATCTTATCATCCATCTTGATAATAAACACCTGGTGATTTTCTTGCCTATTATCCAATGCTACATAAATATGAGGAATAATTCCTCAATTGTCTGTGCTTCCTGTGCACTATAAATTTGAGGCCTACCACCTTGATTCTATAGACAAATCCTATTAACATTACAAGGAAAAGACCCTCTAGTGGAGGCTATAAAGGAGGTTTTTAATGTTATAAAATTGGCCAAAATTGTCAAAAAAACATACGCTACCACATCCGTTTATGGTTACAGAGGTTTTGGAGGAGCTTTTAATGGAAATTCAACACCTAAAAAAAAAATGGGCAGCCGGAGGTTATTACGGATGTTTTTTCATTGGTGCACTAATCAAGATTTAACGCACCAATGCGTACATGTGCACGACGCCCCGAGGCGGTTTAAGGAGAATGCACCGGGCCGTTAAGGTATAAAACATCACCGGGCGTAGTGTTGGTGATACAACGCATGGGGCAGTTATAATTGGTCTTGGAAATTGAGCGGTGCCGATAGGTCGTATTAACGCATCAGTGTGTAGACTTATAGAAACGCACCGGTGTGTCCCTTCACACAAATGCACCGAGCATTATAATTGGTATCGGTATTCATGTGGTGCAAATATGTCATACAAATACATCGTTGCGTATAGGCTCTTAAACACCCTGGTGCGCAATATCACACAAATGCATGGAGATTTATAATTGGTATTGGTATTCATGTGGTGCCCATAGGTCGTCTAAATGCATTGGTGCGTATAGACACAAAAATGCCCCGGTGCATAGTATAACACAAATGCACCGAGATTTATAATATGTATATGTATTCGTGCGGTGCTAATAGGTCATAAAAAGGCACCGGTGCGTAGATAGAAATAAATTCACCGAAGAGCCATACCACACAAATGCCTCGATATTTTTAACCGGTTTTGGTATTTGTGCAGTGCCCATAGGTCGTAAAAACGCACCGGGGCGCTTAAGAATACAAGCACACTGGTGTAAGTATACACACACCAATTTTCATTTTGTATTTTTTAGAAACATCGACCTGTGACAGTGCAATTATTGTAATTGTTTTAAATTCATTATTCATCAAAATTTGACACATATTATAACAATTTTCATATTAACTAAATTTTTATTAATGCATTTGAATGTGATGTTTGGATTAATTTGTTATATCATATGAAAATTATTATGGTTTTTTAAAATTCATTATTCATCAAAAGTCGACACATATATATATTATAACAATATTCATATGAATTAAATTTTTATTAGTGCATTTGAGAACGACAATGGAGAATGCAATAGTGACAATAGAGAACAAAATAGAATAAATTAAAGCATTTTTTATTTTATATATATATATATATATATATATATATATATATATATATATATATAAGACATTCTTTGTCATACAGAATGGGACAGTTATTGGTGTCCCTTTATCTTTCAATTGGGACACTATGTCCATTACATTAAAGAAAATGTCTGATTTCACAGACATTTTTCAAAAAATACAATACTTTGCTTTTATATCCAAACATAGTGATCATCATTCTTCGCTTGAACTGCTGTCACTACTAGAGCTACTTCCATGACTTGGGTTATTTTCAAAAATGTTTTTTTCATGGTGTTGATCGTATTCTTCTTCTTCACCTTCCATCTAAAAACATAAAAATAGACTGTAATGAGTGTATAAACATTGGTGAGAATAATTAAAATTGCAATATTAAATAATATACATCAATGTAAATCGAAAAGAGATGACGTACCAATGCAACAATTGACTCATAAACTATACACATTCTTTCAAAACCATGGAACATGCCATCTTTCAAGATTTGATCTATTGGCGCAGTGCCATACTTTGTTTCCTACAAGTTATATACCCCATAACAAATCATATATTTAATATAAAAGATTTATTTTTTCTATTAATTATAGACGGAGCTAAGTAAAACAAGATCAATAGATGCTTACAAATTCCACAATTAAGTTCTGATATGCCAATATATATGCACAACCCATATTTAACCCAATTTCAATCAATTCCTCTGATGGTTCTTCTTTGTATGTTAGCACCTGTTTGAAGACATTCAATGATGATTTTTCTAAAACAACTTAAAAAATACAAAAATGAAATCTATTTAAGTTGTTATAAGGAAGTAACAATTACTCACAAAATTAGATATCAATCCTTTTCTTCCTTGTTGTCTTGTTTTGTGTGCTGAATGGGTTCCATTTTCTTTTCTTTTCTGCAAGAAAATACTTGAAAATTAATATTTAAGGCTAAATTGTTTATTTATTTTACCTAATGATCGAAAACATCAATGATTACATATTACATTTGAAGAAAGTTTGTTGTTGAGATAGCTCCTCCAGCGATGCAATTTTGTCCATTTCTTTGACCATCTCCTTGTACATCTTTTTGGACATTCCTACTGGCATATTTCTGATATCAGCTCATTCATCTTTTGAGATTTTCATAATCTTCCTGAAAATGTAACATGGCAATAAACTATTTAATTTTTATATTGATATATGAAAAGTAAGTACAACAAAAGTGATATTTATAAATAATTCTAGACAAACATCTAAAGGAATATTACTTTTTCATTCCTTCTTTTTTGTTGTTGTACGTTTTTGCTATTAAAAGTCTGACATGTCTCATTGACCAATTCTCTGAAAACTCATCCTGTAGTTTACATAAAATTTGGTTCTTGGAATCATTGGATTGGTTTTTGTATTGTAAGTGGAAATAACGTCTATACATTCGTTCCACTAGATCCCTCAAACTTTTCTAAATTTCCCCCCCCCTTTCGTTAACCTCTAGGACCACTCCAGATGAGCTAAGGACCAATTTGTTTTCATTTGCATGTTCTACTTTTTTTCTTTTCTTAGAACAACATTCCTTTTTTGAGTTGTTGGTCCCTGTAGAACATTAAACAGATGTGAATTAATAGAATTTTTCACACATGTTATCTAATAATTTTAATTATATTATTAATGAAAACTAAAAAAAGAAACTCATATTGGATCGATAGTATTTTTTCATTCACTTGATTCATCCTTTTGCAATTTTTCCATCAAACTTTTACGCTCTTCTGGTCCTAGATCAGAAATAATATTATCGAGCTTCGTGATTTTGTGGCTCTGCATGATACACAGTAAACAATACATATTAGTTAAACTTACATATATTTCAAAAATATTTTTTTTGTAAAAAATTTACAAAGAACTTGTCTTTCTTGCTTTTCTTGATGTGTTATCAGTATTTTTGTTTCTTGATCTCTTGTCACTCATTTCTTTATCAATCTCAAACCTGTACCATATAATTCAATAATATATTTATAAATAAATTGTCAACTTTTCAAATAAAATAAAAAAATCTCAAAAAACCGGTGCGCCATTCATGGTTTACGTACTGCCTCTGGTGCATGTCTCTCTTCCAAACGCACCGCCATAACAGTATAATAGACTGTACGATGCTCTATGTCAACAAGGAGCACCGGTATGTTACATGTCAATGACCACACCGGTTAACCATGATAAAATACTAAAACATTTCCAGTGTTAGTGTTTTAGCGAAAATCGGTGCCATATTTTACATATGGCGTACCGATAAAAAAAAAAATTAATTTTTTATCACATTACATTTTGCAGTGCACTTGTAAAATAAATATTCCCAGTACACTACGTACTCCAGGTGCACCGATAAAAAATATGTTTTTTTTTTTAATTCATGCTAGGGCCCACATTGATTGGGATTCGACTATGCTAATTGTCTCATCGGTTGGATGTCTTAGGTCTATATTTAGTAATAAAAACCCTATAAATCTAAATTGAAAAGCCCTAATTCTGAAATCACAGAAAGAGGAAGAAGAAAAGGGATAAACAAAAAGAATGCAAGGTTTGTATCTTTTGAAAGTTTTTTTTTCGAAACAGAAAGTTCGCGGTGTGCCATAATGAAATAGGACACCGGCTGCATATTTTACAAATGGCGCGAAAAAATATTTTTTTTTTATAATTTTTTATCACAGTACTTACGCAGTGCACTGGGCGATCAAAGCGCACCGGTGCAGTATTCCGCACAGGTCGCATCGACAACTTCTTCTTCTTCTTTTTACGCAAGGGCCGACATGGATTGGGATCAGACTATGCAGGTCCTCCCATTGGTTGGATGTCTTAGGCTTATATTTAGCAATACAAACCCTATAAATATAAATTGAAAATTCCTAATTCTGAAATCACAAAGAGTGGGAGAAGAAAGGGCATAAACAAAAAGAATGTAGGGTTTATTTTTAAAATGGTTTTTTTTTTCAAAACAGCATGTGTGCGGTGCGCCATAATGAAATAGCGCACCAGTGCCATATGTTACATATGGCGCACTGATAAAACATTTTCTATTTTTTTATTTTTTATCACTGTACTTTCGCGGTGCGTTGCTATAACTGAGTGCACCGATGCGCTATGTTACGCAGGATGCACGGATGAAAAAAAAAGGTCTATTTTTTTAAGATTGATGCAAGGGCTGACATGGATTGGGATCTGACTCTGCAGTTCCTCATATTGGTTGGATGTATTAGGCTTATATTTAGCAATACAAATTCTATAAATATAAATTGAAAAGCCCTAATTCTGAAATCACAGAAAGTGGGAGAAGAAAGGGAAGAAAAAAAAAGAATGTAGGGTTTACTTCTAAATGGGTTTTTTTTAAATCAGCACGTTTGTGGTGCACCATAATACAATAGTGCACCAATGCCATATGTTACGTATGGCGCACTGATAATTTTTATTTTTATTTTTTTCACTGTACTTTCGCGGTGCGCTTCTATAACGGAGCACATTGGTGCGCTCTCTTACGCAGGGCGCAACGACGAAAAAAATATGTATTTTTTAAAGATTGACGCAAGGGCCAACATGGATTAGGATCCGAGTATGCAAGTCATCCCGTGGGTTGGATGTATTATGACTATACAAACCCTATAAATCTAAATTGAAAAGAAAGAGGGAGAAGAAATGGCAGAAACAAAAAGAATCTAGGGTTTTGTTTGTAAAATGGATTTCTTTTTTATTTTTGTTTCTGGAAACTGCAGAAAAGGTGAAAAAAAACTGCAAAAAAATAAATAAATAAATAAATAAAATAAGGGTTGATTTTTTTATTTTACTTCATATAAAAAACTACAGAAAAAAAGTTAAAAAAACAATAGACTTAGATTTCTTATTTTATTGCATAAAAAAACTACAGAAAAAAATACAAAAAACAATGAACTTACTCACATCGTTTGAAATTCTATGGTACAGGGTTTGACTAACCAGAGGTTTGAAATTCTGATTGTCTAAATACTTTTGTTTGAACGTATTTCCCTGCTCCACAGTGCTCTCATGCTCTGTTTGCTCCAAGTATGTATCCTGCAAATATTTGGCTGAAATGTTTTGCAAAAATAGTGAAATAATGAAAAGTGTTTAGTATTTAAAGAAATGTTTTATGAAATTATATTTTCAAAAATATTTTGCCGCCGATTTTTCAATTTACCGTTTTTTTTTCACTTAAATAAAATAGCAGTGCACTTTTTTTATTTGTGGTTATTCATTTACCGGTGTGTCCTTTAATTTAACTGCACCGGTGTGTCCTTTTATAAAACAGCACCGGTGCATAAAATAAAAATTTCACTGGTGTGGTTATCTGTACATTACGCACCGAAATGACATTGAAGTTTGTGCACCAAAATTTATTGTTGTTTTGCTCAAATGCAGGGAGAAAATATATTATATTATATGGAATGGATAATAATCCAAAATCCAACTCGTTCCATAATATTTCTCAAATTCCATCGCAGAGTTCTCCCTATCCATGTGGAGACGTAATATTTACTTCAGATTTGTTTTATTTTTTCACTATCTAATTGAATTTATATATATATTTTTTATCCATGCAGTCAATCACGCACAACTTAATTAAATTTATAATGTATACAAATTTTCAGGTTCATGCATATTCATCATCGAGTTTAGATGCACAAAATATTCAAAATGCTCCAAAACGTCGGAAGTTCTTATCAGGAGCAGCATACCGCAAGGCGCATTTGGTAGATGAAAATGGACAGTCGCTTCACCCTGCCAATTGTAACAATATTGCATCTTCTAGCCACAATCCCGGGACAATGATAGTAATTATAATTATAATTGTTTGGTATATATATTAATTAATATGTAATTATTTCAACGTCAAACCAATTTATAATCATGCAATATTGTCAACATGGTTACTAATTGATATCATATATTTTGTACTAATCATGTTCAATTTTTTTTTAATTATTAGGATTCTAGTGATGATGAACGACCTACCTACCATCTTCCATTGCACCCCACGACAATGTCAAATTGAGAGAAGACTGAATTAAGAGAAAAAATCAGAGAGGAACGATTCCAAGAATGGTTGAATAAACCACTGATTCAATTCCCGCTACATCAAAATTCACCAATTAGGAATGACTACAACAATAGTAGTTCTTCACAAGTTGGCAATGGAGGCAATCAAATAGCGGTTGGTATGGATGATTACTTAAGGGATACGACTGCCATGGATACAATGTTGTTAGATGCATTCCAAAACGATGATCAGCTAGGGGATGATGCTCATATCGCTGACACCTTTTTCGAAAGCCTTAAATTTTCTTCCACCACCCCTCTCTTTGGACCTAGTGGTCAATCAAAGTCTACCCAATTGGGGACAACAATGTTACTGTACAACTTGAAAGCAAAGATTGGCTTGTCGAATGCATGTTTCTCGGAACTTTTGAGGTAAGTTACCATAAAGTACTCCCCTTATATAAATTTGAAATATAATCAGTACACTGCAATGAACATTACAAATGTTAAATTTTATGAACGTTAATAATTATATCGACATTAATGTACATTTAATATTAATATATTTTTCCGTGATCACCAGCTACAAGTTATTCAAAGATAAGGTTCTTCTGAGTGATAACGTCTTGCTCGGTAGCTGCGAAGAGGCAAACAAATTGTTGAAAATGTTGGGTGTTGAGTACATATCATATCATGCATGTACAAATGATTGTATTATATATAGAGGATAATATGCAGACAAAGATATGTGTCCGAAATGTGGGCATGACAGATATGATAAATAAAAAAAGAAGGGTAAATCACGTACTGGTCCTCCTTTTAAGATAGTGAGGCACATGCCTATAATCCCAAGGATTCAAAGGCTCTTTCATTGCAAATAATTAGCTATGTTGCAGGGATGGCATGCCTCACATATAAGTGAGTTGGGAGTTATGCGAATCCCAACTGATTCAATAGCCATGAAGCATATAGAGGATACATGGACTAAAAAATTCAAGAATGAAATACGAAGTCTACGACTCAGCATAGCCATGGATGGCATCAACCCATATTCCCTCCAGAACACTAACTATTCTGTTTGGCCTGTAGTAGCGATCAATAAAAATATCCCCCCATGGTTGTCCGTGAAGAATGAACATCTTATGTTGGCTCTCATAGTCCCTCGTAGAAGACAAGTGAAGAATATGGATGTCTACTTACAACCACTGGTAGAAGAATTGAAGGAATTATGGGATGGGATAAATGTATACTATGTATCAAGACCCATCGTAGTAGAGAGGAGTTTTACATTGTATGGCATATTTGCTTACACGACACATGATAATCTAGGCTTAGGAGTTTTCTCTGGTAATTTACATGTTTAATTTATTGATTTGTTTATATATAATGTAACAATATTATTTCACATATTAGTTATTTAATTCGTTGTAATAATATTTGTTCTGATCTTCATGATATTATTTAACGTGCCATGCATATTAATTAATGTATACAAATATAATCTCGCAGGTCTTGTAACAAAAGGGTATTTTGAATGTAAATGTTGTGGAACTTCTATGAAAACTAGATGGTCCAAGGACCTACGAAAGCCAGTGTGTGATTGCTCTAGGATATTCCTACCAGAAAAAAACCCTTACAGAAGAGTAGCATTCTCTTTCAATGGTAAACGAGAAAGAACCCAAAGGCCTCCAATAATGACACCAGCTGAATGGCTTAGAGAATATGAGAGAGAGAAGGAGAAGGAGTTCATAGAAATGTTTGATTCAAATGGGGAGCCTAAGTTCGATGATCCAGATTTCTTCAACAACTATGTTGAGAAATTGTCCATTGGGATGAAAAAGAAATCTATCTTTTATGACCTCCCATATTGGGAGCATCTTAAGATTGCCCACTTATTAGATCCCATGCATATATTTAAAAAAAATTCATCTTCTTTATGGAGGCACATATCATCGAAACAAAGTGACACATTGGCTGTTAGGAAAGATCTTATTACTTCAAAAACTAAAAACAAATATTGGCCAAGAAGATTAGAAAGTACGAGATCAGAGGCAAGCGTTGGTCCCTCTAATTCATGGTTTTTCAAAGAAGGTGATGTCCCATGGATTTTAGAAAAAGATGATATATCTTTGGCAAATGAAGTTATAATGGATGTTAGGGTGCCAACTTCATATGGGTCTTCACTACGGTGTTGCTTCACTGTGGATGACCATTTTTCGGGGTTGAAATCACATGATCATTTGAATATTCTAAGAGTACGTATAATGTCAAAAGCATGATTTTATTATTTGTTATATTAATAAATTTTATCCCATGCGGGGGTCATAAAGCATAACTAATTTTGTATATTATTGCACGTGTTTATAACTTTTCAGTGTCATTATCCTTTGTTTGTGCGTCAGTGTGTGAAACATGAATTCCCTCAAGACCTAGAACATGCCATATGTAAATTATCTACATTTGTGCGTTGGATCACGTCAAAGGAGATTAATGTGGCTAGCATTCCACGGTGGCGTCAAGAGATAGTTGAGATTATTTGTATGTTTGAGAAGGAACTGCCGACGAGTTTCATGGACTTACGGGTTCATCTTTTAATCCACCTGGTAGATGAGGTTGAATTAGTTGGGGTTGTTTCTTGTCGTTGGGTGTTCTTCTTAGAGAGGTACATGAAGAAATTGAAAGGTTTTTTTCGACAAAGGGAAAAAATCGAGGGGTCTATGGCAGAGGGATACATATCGTATGAGTCTTTCTACTATGCCAGTGAGTACATCAAGAATATCGACAACAGACCAGGTGCGGTGATTTGGGATGATCAAATGGATGAAGACAAAAGAGAAGGAGAGTTGCTCCAAACGAGTGGAAAAAAGCGCTTGATAAAGAGTAAGCGACTTATAATTTTTCAAATTTACAAAAAGTAATTAATATTCATGTTTAACTTCGATATAATGTATATTTTTATCTCTAAGTACTATATAATTTTGGTTTGATTTCATCAGCAAATGAAGAAATTGAAGCAATCAATAAATTCATTCTTTAAAATTCTGAAGCGACACAACTGTGGGTCGCATTCTACGAACAAAACATGATGAAATGGGATAGTGACAGGAAAGAATTCAAATGGTTGAATGGTCGAAGTGTTCCTTATCCCGATCATTTAAAAGAAAATATGCCAAAAATATGCCCCAACAGTTGGGTTGCTGACCAAGTCAGAGAGAAATACGATGTCGGTTGTTACATGTGTGCTGAAGAGGATGTGCTAAACATAGGGATTGGGTGTAGCAACTCGGTAATAATATTTTTAATTTATATGTAAATTTGAAAATTATATTAAGACATCTACATTTCATATTTTAAATATTGTTGGATTATTATTTATAAGACACATGACACTATGATTTTTTTAACTTTTTTATAATAGGTGCATTTGTTCCCATCTATGTGGGCATATGGACACCATTTTCGCACAGAAAATGCCGATGCTGGAAACATCACAGAAGACTGTGGAGTGGAAGTCGAGTTCGATCAATATAGTCGATCTAGCCACTGTGACCAACAACTAGTACGAAGGACATTAGGTTACGTCGGAAAGATACAAGAGATCATTGAAGTGGATTTTTCTTCTTTCCAATGTGTTATTTTTAGGTGCAAGTGGTGGGACATCTTTGATCGGAATAATGTAAAGGAATATTGCGATAGTAGGCTGATATGTCTCAACTCTAGAAAGATGTGGGATGAAGCTAACGAGCCCTATGTTTTCCCTAAACACTGCAACCAGGTGTTTTTTTACCCAAATGTGTTGGATAGGGATTGGTGGTTCGTATTGACACATGACCCTAGATCAAAACATATTTTTGAGAACAATAATGTTATCATGCCATGCGAGCTAGAAGATAATGAGCGTGATCATGAGAAACGAGACTGATATGGTACATGTGTTATTTCATCAATATTTATAATTTTTAAGATGCGTTTTTCAAAATATTAATATAATATGTATTTTGAATTAACTGGTAATTTGCATTGTGTTAATGTTAAAATCAATAATTCACTTGATAATTTGGTATTATGTTGATCTCGAAAACAATGGCGTATTGTATAAATTAAAAAAAAAAATTGTATCTAAGATCATAATAAAATCATTATAATTCTAAAGTACAGGAATTTATTTGCATTATTTTCTAAACTTTATTATGTTACAGTAAATCATATTATTGTAGATTTATTATTTTACAATTATTTAAAATTTACAAATTCATTTCACATTAATACAATGAAAATTTTACAAATATTTTACATACAATTGGAATTAGAATTAGAATTAGAATTACAAATACAATTTTACAATTTCACGTACAATTACAATTTTAGAATTTTACATATATACAATTACAATTTTACAAATTAAAAAATTACAATTACAATTACAATTTTACAATTTTAAAATTTACAATTACAATTTTAGAAATTCACATATATACCATTACAATTACAATTTTAGAATTTTAAATACAATTAGAAATACAAATATTACAAATTTACAATATCATGATCATTTGGTATTAAATTTATTAATAAACCTCACGTTCATGATAACCATCATACAAACATCATATTTGACTAAAAAACACATTCAAAATCGCTAACTGCATCATCGTGATCATGATCATTGAACAAAACACAATTAACATTATATATTAACATCATCAGTACAACACAAACATCAAATATACATGTCATGTCAAATATACGTCTCATGCTATCAAATACACATCTATCTACAAGCTGCACATTAAATGAACATATCTAACATGACCTAACAACATACACATCATGATGATCACCAATATGTAAATTAAGTACAACTGCAACATGAACATAAAATACATGGACCATATAATATATATATATATATATATATATATATATATATATAACTGAATAATGTTAAAAATATACAACTGTAATATAAATGTCATGGATCAGCTGGTGGTAGTACAACATCAATATCAGTACAAGTGGCCGATGGTCCAGCCTCATCTCCATGATGACTGCTAGTAGATGCTAGTGGAGGCTCATGCAAATCTGGCGCAGCGCGAGGCTGTGAATGATCATGAAATGATGGTACGTTGCGCCTCGCATACTGTCCATCATGTGCTACGGCTTGATCATAACGTGCAACAATCCTTGTCAGTCATGTAAAAGTTGGCGTAACTCCTATGACATGCCGCATCAGGCTGTACATGTCATGCGGCATGCCTCTCCACATCCGTGATAGCCGGTCATCGGCCTCTATGTCTCTGAAATCAGCGGGCCTAATGCCTGCCTCAACAATCAATGCAATGACTTGGTCGCCCAACTCCATCCTATATCTAGCATCACTAAGACGTCGACTACGCACTAGCGCACCAGCAGGAGTAGGTCTCTATTCTTGACTGACCTCCTGATGATCCTCGACAATATCTAGCATGCCCTCATCCTCATCATGAGGATCCACACCTAGATCAGGTGGTGGTGGCGTCATCTCCTCGCCATAAAAAGATTCAATGTCTGCAAAATATATACAAGTACACAGCAATAATTAGAGGATTTTATTACATAATTTAATAAAAACAAGTTAAAGAACATGTTAGAATAAATTTAAATAAAACAGTAATATTACCTCTATCATCTGGCGACTCTTCAGTTGTGAAGAGGATGCTGGCACACCCTCGCCAATCCAACCTCGCATAAGGATGGGGGACCAAAATGAAGGGATGCTCATCAACATTGGCTAGCAACTCCAGTGCATCATCTGCTATCCTCGCTAGAAAAAGAGTCTCCTCCCTCTTGGGCATCATCTGCCCCCACATGTGCATATGTGCCTCAGTAATCGTCCTATGAGGTTTCCGAAGAAAAGAAGGCCTCGTCTCTAGAAACCTCTCAAAAAATAAACAAAAAAGCTCTGAAGAAGAAGGGAAGTTGACCCTCCCTTGTGCATGAGCACAACATCTATCTAATGCACCTGTGGTATCCGCCCCTGAATCGGTGCGAATTCCCTTAGCACCAGTTTACTAGCCCGAACCGTTGACAATGTTGAATTGTGGTTTAGGTGTGCTAAAAAAATTACCTGCCCCGAGGTTGGTAAGTCCGTCAATGCACCGAGTTGCTGCGATACACCATTGTCAACGATGCGGCCTGGAAACCGACCGCACTGCATTTTTTAATTTTTTTTTAAATAACATGGTGTGTCGCGTGGTACCATGCCAGAATTGGTGTGGATACAGTCAGCACCAGTTGCGGTGCGGCCTGTAAATTTATAGGAAGCACCGCAAACTGGTACGAGTCGAACGGCTCGAGCACACCACACGACAAATTATTATTATTTTTTTTAATGGTTAATTTTAAGGTTTTTTCAAATTATAATCCGCTAAAAGGTTTAATTATGGAAAAAAAAGAAAAAATACCTGTACATTTACCTGTCGAGGAGGCATATTGGCTGTACAATTTGCAGAAGAAAATTTGTCCACTGTTTTATAAAATTCAAGCTTGAGGATTGGTGGCAATGCATAGTAGCAGTGTGTGCAATAAGTGCAATGGGAGCACGGATGTCAGTGCGGATCAAACAAGGATAACTTGCATTGGTGCTTGAGAGCTCTGTAGCACTGAAAAAACTGAAAAATGCGGTTTTTTGGCCATAATTTTTTTTTTATTTAACCATGTTCCGGTGCGCGGGGTTTTTGCTGGCATACCAGTGCATTTCGACTATGCCGCCCCAGGAGGTTTTTGTTTTTGCGCGCATTTAGGAGGCACCGGGGTGGCCTTGCGGTAACGCATCGATGCTCTACATTAATAAGACGCACCGGGAACTTTGTCCGGTGAACCAATGATTTGTGCGGTTTTTTGGCCGTAATTTTGTTTTTTTTAACCCTTTTCCAGTGCACGGAATTTAGGGCCCCAGTGTGTTTCAGTCACTTCACACCGAGCGTTTTCTGTTCCTCGCGCTTTTTATGAGACATCGAGGCAGCTTAGAGTTAACGCACCGGCGCTCTACAGTAATAAGATGCACCGAGAACGTTGTCCGGTGAACCAATAATTTTTGCGGTTTTTTGGCTGTAATTTTGTTTTTTTAACCCTTTTCAAGTGCGTGGTATTACTGGAGCCTCGGTGCGTTATAGTGATTCTGCATCGGGCGGTTTCTGTTCCACGCACTTTTTACGAGACACTGGGGCGGCTTAGAAGTAACGCACTGGTGCTCTACGGTAATAAGATGCACAAGGAATGTTTTTCGGTGAACTAATGACTTCTGTTGTTTTTTGGCCGTAATTTTGTTTTTTTAAACCCTTTTCCGGGGCACGGTATTATTGGAGCCCTGGTGCATTTCAGTAATTCCACACTGGCTAGTTTCTATTCCGCGTGCTTTTTATGAGACACCAGGGCGGCTTAGAAGTAACACACCAGTGCTCTACAGTAATAAGATGCACTGGGAACGTTGTCCGGTGAACCAATGATTTGTGCGGTTTTTTGGGCGTAATTTTGTTTTTTTAACCCTTTTCCAGTGTGCGGCATTTATGTGGCCCCAGTGCGTTTCACTCATTCTGCCCTGGGTGGTTTCTGTTCCACGCGCTTTTTATGAGACACTGGTGCTGACGGCTTGACAAGCACCGGTGTTGTTACTTAATCAAAGGCACCGGGGTGGTGTGTATGGAGTGCACCGTTTCCGGTGTGCCAATGTTTTATGCGGTTTTTTTTGCCTTTATTTTTGTTATTTAACCATCTACAGGTGCGCGCGTTTTATGGACGCCCTAGTGCATTTTCTTGATTCCACGCCGGTGCAGAAATTATGTAAAGTGCTGGTACTCTACAGAATTAAAATGCACCAGGCATGTATGTACAGAACACACGGTGTTCGGTGTGCCAAATTTTTAACCGCATCAGTGTTATGTCATCTTGAATGCATCGGTGCATTTTTAAGTGATAAGAGCACCAGACGAAATACATCTGCAAAAACCTCCGCCTGCCAACCTCCTCCAGGAACCTCCGCTAGAAATGAATGTCTGGGGTATTTTTATAAGGGGTTCCTCAAAAACATCTGCTAGAGGGTCTTTTCCTTGTATTTTAAGATTCTCCTTACCACATGTCCAACACTACAACCGTCATGTACCATCACCCTTATTTTTCTTCCCTCAAGGATGTGACCTATGTCCCTGTCTAACTAGTTTGAACTTATTATAAGGTGCAACCTTTTATTTCTCACCTACATCCTGAGGCCTTGTTTTTTTCGGCTTCCATTTACCTTTAGCTTGGTCTTTCCCTTTCCAACCTTGCTGAGATTATGTCTTGTGCTTTGACTTCTCATAAAATTTCTTCAAATTCCCAATAACTTCTTCAAGTGACCGAGGCTCATCATATTCAATCTTATCTCTAAATGCTAATGGTAATCCACTAAAAAATATTTGAAATTTAGCATTTTCATCCTTAAGGTAGTTTACATATGTCAATAACTCCAAGAATTTGGTTGTATACTCCTAATCTCTCATCAATCACATATTTAGCTCATATAATTACTTTGTCTTACTATCGTAGTACCTTCCTAGAAATTCTCTTGAATTCATACCAACTCAATTCTTTTGTTCTAATGTCTCTGACCCGTTTTAAATATTCCCACAAGATGTATGCTTTCCCTTTGAGGTTGAAGATAGCTATTCTGGCTTTCGTAACCATGCCTTTTCATAATCCGACTTCTTCAAATCCCCATCAAAGGTAGGTGGCTTTGCTTTCTTAAACTCATCTAGAAAATATCCCTTGTCACTTCGCTTGTAAGGATGATAACGACGACAATCATAGTGCCTGTCAGAACCAAAAATAAAATAGAACCCCTGTCCATCACCTCTCCTATCTGGAGTATCCATGAAACTACCATCTCTGATCATTTCATCCCTATTCGACTTGTGCCCACCATGATATATACTTCCATATTCCCCATTAGTCCTATCCTTCTTCCCATAGCTGATATGAAGTTGTCCCTATCTCTACAATTTTGATAAATTTTGGAGGAATACTACATTAAATTCTACTTTTTTCTCCTATCCCTAAATGAATTTTTCATTATTTTCTTTGCAAGATCTTATCTCTTCCTTCAAACTTCTCAAAGTATTTTCTAAGTCAGAAGAATTATCACCAACATTGTGCTCATCTGATCCATAGGGAGAGTCTCGTGGACTGTAGTCCACCATATTTTTATTCATCTTTGATCTCTTTCCTGCAAGTATACCATGTCAGCTAAACCAAAACATAACATAATAAACATACCTCAACATAGTTCAGGGGAGGATATATTATCTGCAAGATCAATCGTATTAGCACAATAAATCTATAAACATAATCATGTCAGCATATAATCATCATGTTAGATCTATGACTTTTGTGATCCATAATGTAGATAAATGTCTTTTGGATTAATCACATCATTAGGATTTGGTCGATGTTTTGAACCATCTAATGTGGTTCATCCTTAGGACAAGGTGAAGAAGGAAATCGATGTCATTGAATAAATAGTAAGGATGTGCCATTGCCCGGTGATAGCTACTAAAACTAATCGTTATTTAACAAGGTTAGTTAATTAGTTAGAAAATTAAAAGTTTTTTAATTATTTAAAAATATTATTCAAAATGGTCAATGAATAATATAATAATTTGGTAAAATGATAAAATGATAAAATTAATATAATAAGGGAGTAGGGGTAAATAATAGTATAGGTAATAATCTTAAAATATTTAATTTATTAAGAGATATTAATAAAAAGGTAAATTAATAATATAAAAAGGAAAGAAAAAATTATAATTATTATAATAAGCGGAATACACACACACACACACACACACACATATATAAAGCTAAGAATAAATATTATAATATTTCAAGGGATAATATATAACAAAAAGAAATTGCATAAAAACATAAACTAGAGAAAAATAAAAAAAGGATAAAAATAGAAGAGGAAAAATAAAATCAAAGAGAAGGGAATAAAACCAGAGAGAGGAGAGAGAAACATAGACAAAAGGTGGAAGGAAATCAACGCATGAGGGAGGAATCACCTTGAGAGGGCCGAAGTCCAGCTCTTACTTAATTTCCACTCATCATCTCTGTCGAGATTCTTAGGATGTATCTCAATTTTAATAGCCTCCCTCATCTTTCTACGATGGAAGTGATCCACCTTGGCAATGAATTTGGAGTCTTAAATTCATAGATGGTGACACGATTTCCCAGTATGCTCCACAAGAGCAGAAGTGAGGGATCGATTGTGCCTAATGTCTGCAACATGCTCGTGGATTCTCTGTCTAATAGATCAACCAGTTTCCCACATATAGGGAGTACCACAGGAGAAATGTACTAAATAAACACCTTTCATGTCCTTTGGGTCTATAGGGTCCTTAACTGATCTAAAAGGATTGTATTAGTTTGATGTGCTAAGTGTCTTTTCAATTATAAAACATGTGCATACTTGTCTCCATAGTTTTCTTAAGGATTGAGAATTTTAACCATGAAATATAAATGATTTTTTGAATTAGAATCATGAAAATAAGCCTAAATAACACTGAAAAATAGTGTATAATAGAGAAATAAAACCACACATAACCTCTACATAGCAG
This sequence comes from Pinus albicaulis, assembly GCA_034641835.2. NCBI lineage: Eukaryota > Viridiplantae > Streptophyta > Pinopsida > Pinales > Pinaceae > Pinus > Pinus albicaulis. The sequence continues at coordinate 1,187,550,003 of CM076578.1, read as the reverse complement.
GTATGATGAAGCAGTTCACCCCTCTTAGGCTACAGATGCTAGTCCAACTCCCAATGGCATGTCCATCTTTCATTATGATCAAAATTTTGCAAATACATGTGTTTACAGGCATGTAATAGTTTTTTTTCTTTGCACCAATGGCTCCAGAATGCTCCGATTAGTCTAGAATGATTCTTCATTCACTCAGATTGGGCAAAAATTGACCCTTCAAGTCATTTTCCCAGTAACTCCTAGAAAAACTCCACTAATTTTGGTGAACTCCACTTAACTTGAGTTAAATTGGGCCAAAACTCTCAAAAATAGAGCTGCGTTATGATTCCGCCAGGCTAACTATAAAATTTAATGTTTAAGGGTAGGGGTGGCCACATGCGCACCTGCTAACCTTGCCTGATCGTAACGGTTGGCGTAACTGTAGGCTAGAACCATGGTAGCAGTTGTGTGAACTGGAGTTAAACGTGGAGTTTTCATAACTGTCGGCACTAACCGCGTAGAGAGTTATCACATGTGACAGGGTTTAATTTTGTGGAGTCTGTGAAGTAACCGTCGGTTGAACATCTGTTGTTACGGTTTGTGGCAATGCCATGTGACCATATAAAATGGATCATTGATGGGTTGGGACCATCGGTGGTCCTAACCCCCAAGTGCATAGGATTTAAACTTTAAATATATCTGGTGCCATATTATGGTTAGGACTCATGCATAGTGTAGGCGGTGTGGCAGGTAGATTTCCTATCGGAGGTTGCGGGGTCGAGCCCGGTAGCCTCCATAAAATTTTATTACACCTTCCAGGGGGCACGTGATGGCCTCAGGGCTGGCCACGTGTCACCCTCCAATTGGCCACAAAAACACAACATACATCCAATCCAACGAATATAAAAGTGCCACTTTTCATCCTCTGACTAGCTCTGAGAAAAGGAATATTCTTCAAAATATTCCTTTTTGTTGACTGTGCACCCTGCATGCTGACTGGGCATCCCAATCAACCCTGTCGCAAAATTTAGTTGTTTGGGAAACTAATCAAAATGCGATATCTCCCTCATACGACATCGGTTTTCGAATCGTTCGCGGTGCCGGAATTAGGAAGACGAGATCTATGCAACCATCATGGTTTCAAACCAATCCTATAACTTTCAATTTTGAGCAAAATTTATGAACTTTTGATCACACCTCCCCATTGGGAAGCTTTTGGACCCCAAAAGACTTGATTACATGTTCAGTAGATGAGGGTACAACTCCCTCACCTTTCCAACCTCCATCCACTTTTCCTCGCTTGGCTTACTACCTTTGAGCCCAACTCGAAGGTAGTCAACACCTCCCCTCTTAGATGCTCTTGTCTTCCTGTCAAGAATTGTATCTTCCTTGAGCTCATCTAGAAATTCTGGTGGGAAATCTTCAATAGAAGGTAGCTGAACATTACTTCCTTGATCATTGATCAAAGGTCACTCATACAAACATAAGTTTTAAACGTTAAAACTGAATACATTTTCATATATGAAGGCAAGTCAAGTTGAAATGCATTGTTACCAACTTTCTTTATGATCTTGAATGGACCATAGCGAATTAGTTTGAGCTTTTTACCTTCCCCTTGCATCCTTTCTTTTCTTATGTGCAACCATACCTCATATCCCTCTTGAAACTTGTGATCGACTCTATGTTTGTCATGCCTCTCCTTGTATTTGCTTTAACTCTTCTCAAGCTGTTCTTGGACTTGTTGATGTATAATCTGAATTTGCACAATGAACTTTTGAGCCTTGTCAATATCACTATGCCCATCAATTGCAACATCCTTCTCAAAGATGAAGTCTAATGGCGATTTTGGCAAATATCTAAAGCATACTTCAAAAGGTGATGTATTTGTAGAATAGTGCTTTGCTCAGTTGTAAGCGTGTTGAATGTAATGCAGTTTCTCATCCCACAACTTAGGATGTTTGTTGCAATATCCTCTCAATAGATGCACAAAGGTTTTGTTCACCACCTCGGTTTGGCCATCAGTTTGCTGATGAAAAGCAATACTCTTTTTCATCTTTGTGTCCACCATACTCCAAATATTGGACCAAAAATTCCCAATGAACCTGGAATCCTTGTCACTAAAAATAGAAGTTGGCAATCCATAATGAACCCATACATGTTGAAAATAAATTTCAGCAGTTTGTTCAGTAGTAATGGTTTTCTTACATGGCATAAGTATACACATTTTACTGAATCTATCCACAACTACATAAAGATAATCATGTTGTTTTGTTGACATAGGTAGACCCCCAAAAAATTCCATGGAGACACTCTCCCATGGCCTTGATGGTACCGATAGTGACATGTACAACCCAAGCTTCCTATTTCTAGGCTTCCTTGGTGCACACATAGAACAACCTCTTATAAAACTTGACACAATATCTATCATGTGAGGCCAATAACAATACCTTTGTAGATGTGCCACTGTTTTGCTTACCCAAAAGTGTCTAGCAATAAGAGATGAATGAGCTTCTCTCACGACACTTAGCTTCTCTCCTCATGGTATACACAGTTTTCCCAAATGAAACAAATTTTTTTTATGCATGCGATAATCATTTTCTTCAACTTGATTCCCTTCACTCAAACTAGCATACACATCTTGAAAATCAACATCATGTGCATATTGTTCTACGTAACTCTCATGTACAATATAATCATTTTTAAGTAAATTAGAAGCACTTATAATCGGTCTTGAAAGCATATCAACAACTTTATTGAAAATACCTTTCTTGTAACTTATAACCAAGTGAAACTGTTGAAGAAATCCCATCCACCTGAAATGTCGTGATTGCTGCAATTTTGTTTGCGACTGCAAGTAATGTAATGGTTGGTGATTGGTATGTAAAATCATCTCTTTACCCATCAAGTAGTGTTTCCACTTCTTGACGTTTTGTACCAACACATACAGTTCTTTGTCATATGTAGGATAATTAGTTACATCATCATTGAATAATTCAGAATGAAAAGAGATAGGCTTACCATGTTGCAAAAGAACTGCGGCCATGGCATAATCACTAACATCAATTTGTATCTCAAATGGTTGTCTCAAATTCGGTAATGCAAGGATTGGAGCTGAACTGATCTTGTATTTTAAAGCTTTGAAATCTTGTTGTTGTTTGCCTCCCCATTGGAAGCTTTTCTTCACACTTGTCACTGCATGCATAGGAGCTGTGATGGCAGAAAAGTTAGCAATAAAATTTCTCCAATACTGAGTTGTACCTAAGAAACTTCTTACCTCGGTTACTATTTTGGGTGTGGGCCAATTCACAATGGGTTCCACTGTAGAAGGATCAATTCTCAACTCACCTCCTCCTACAATGTGTCCCAAATAAACCAAAGAATTCCTTCCAAACTCAGACTTTGACATCTTAAGAAACAATTTCTCTTTCTTCAAAAGATCAAGCACTCTATTCACATGAAAGACATGTTCTTTTACTGTCGGCGATCCTAACCCCCAAGTGCATAAGCTTTAAAATTTAAATATATTTGGTGCCATAGTATGGTTAAGACTCATGTGTAGCGCAGGTGGTGTGGCGGGTGGATGTTCTACTGGAGGTTGCAAGGTCGAGCCCAACGGCCTCCATAAATTTTTATTACACCTTCCAGGGGACACGTGGCAGCGTCAGAATTGGCCACGTGTCACCCTCCAATTGGCCACAAAAACACAACGTACATCCCATCCAACGAATAGAACAGTGCCACTTTTCATCCTCTGACTGGCTCTAAGAAAAGGAATATTCTTTGGAATATTCATTTTTGCTGATTGTGCACCCTGCATGTTGACTGGGCATCCCAGTCAACCCTGTCGCAAAATTGATCTGTTTTGGAAATAGATTAGAACGCGATATCTCCCTCATATGACATCGATTTTTCAAACCATTTACCATGCTGGAATTAGGAAGAGGAGATCTATGCAACCATCCTAGTTTTAACGCAATCCTGTAACTTTCAATTTTGAGAAAAATTTAGGAACTCCTCATCATTAACAGATCCGAGAGAATTCTTGATAATACAGAGAGGTTTGAACAAAGAGGAGACATTATTTCTCCTAAGGACATTGGAAATTATGTTCGAGGTCCCTTGGATAAATGGAAGATTCACCGTGGAGATAGGATCCATCCCCTATTAGCCATGATGAACATTTCACCAAACATGTCACAAATATGTAATCTACATGTCATACCAATAGATATGAGCATAAGGGTCTCATACTTATCTCAGATTTGTAAAGAATAATTGTTTCCTTATCACAATATTTTCATTATCATCTATTAGGACATATTTTCAGTGTACATTCATTTTCTAACCAAAACATGATGAGATCCATACATCAAGTCTATCATAAAACATTCTCATAACCAACATAAATAAAAAATATATAACAACCATAAAAACCGCATATGTACTAGTACATTTATACATTAAATACCAAGGAGAAGGTGCTCTTATTAATGAATTCCAAGGCCAACCAAGTCAGGGACTTCCACAAACTACTCGACCATAGATTGGCCTGAACCAAACCGTTCTTTCAACCGATCACCCCCATGCCATATTCCAAGCATGAATGTGGGACTAAAAACTAAATCAATCTAGGTTTCCTCGGGATTTACCGCAATCCCCACTGGATCACTGGGCCTTAAAAAGGCATGGATGCCTCCGGATTTCTCCACCTACACTATGAGGAATTTTCCTGCCTCGTAGTCTCTAGTCTTTAACGTATATCCCGCCATTCATCAATCGAGGATTCCTAGGACTAATAGATACTCCACCCTCCAGGCTTTATCGTATATCTAGCCTTTCACTGGTCGATCATTCCTTGGCCTAATTGAGGGTACACACCTCTAGGCTTTACCATATATCCCATCATTCAATGGTCTTGGATTCCTAGGCCTACCGAGGTACACAAAATTTGGCTTTATCAGAATCCCACCTTCTCCGATCCATGGATACCTAGGCCTTGTATTCTTTTTGAGAGACCACCCCACTTAGTTTTGAAACCATATGAAAAACTAGCTTAACCAAGTAAAAGAGAACCCATCACAGCATCGCTATCCAGAAATTGGAAGGCAAGGATGAAAATCAATGTCACACCTTGAAAAACCCATGCCAATGACAACAGGAGAACCAAATACACACATGCATGTACCATGCATGCCAAATGTAGTAAGGAAATCACACATTAAAATCGATCCCTGTGAGTAATCTCGTTGTAGCTACTTGATCATGCTCTTCCTTGCTTGATATTTTCTTCCCTTTTCCTTCCTTTTCCTTCCTTGATCCAATGCTAGAGTGCTCCAAGAATTCTCTAATTTTCCAAGGGTGAGAGAGAGAGAGAGAGAGAGAGAGAGAGAGCTCCAAAAATGAATTGACAATAGGTACCAAATTATCCTCAGAAGCCCTTTTTATTAATTAGGCCTCTATTTTCTTCAATTTTCCATTATTTTCGTTCATTTTCCTCCTCACATACATCATGTGACCTTTCACCTTCCTTTTATCCTAATTTCCATTATTTTCATAAATAAAATGCCAATAAATGCCACTTTTTCTTTCAAAATCATTTTCCATTTCCTTAGCCATAATAAATCAAATGAACTCCCACACTGAGATTTTTTTTCCCAACATTCAACTTGGAATATGTGTCCCATGAACTTGTTTATTATTTTTCCTTTATCAACCTTATTATATGGAATTTTAACTAGGGTTGTTACAACTTTAATCCATGGTCATTCATCAAAAAGGTGATTCCTTATTCATCATTTGTTTTAATTCTCAATGATTCATTGTGAAAAAACTCTATGAATTCATAAGGTTCTAAAAATGGGTTGTAAACTTGCCTATAAAATCTTTGAATCTAGAATTGGAAAGAAGATCCCAATCACCTACCTAAAATTGTTTTTTCCTCAAAAACTTATCATGCCACTTTGTTCTCTATTGTTGGATGAGTATGGTATGTTGAATGGCTTGTTTTGGTTATTATCCAACTCATTAAGTTGAGTTATCCTTTTTTATTGATCTTATGAAATATCTAAAACGAGATTTTCTACAATTGAATTAATTTATATTTGGAAATAAATAGGAAGTAAGCTTTGTTTCCCATACACCAGCTCATATGGTGAGAATTTGATTGTATTTCACTGGGTGATTCCATATGTCGATAGTTCTTCAGGAAGTAGATCTAGTCAATCCTTTTGTTGAAGCTAAAATGCCTTGGTGAGAATGGTTTCCAAGACTTTATTTGTTGATTCCACTTTCCCATTAACTTATGGATGATATGGAGTCGAATTTCTATGTTTTATCCGGTACTACTACATAATACTTTGTATAAGCTTTGAAATAAATTGGGTACCTTGATATGTTAACATTTCTTTATGTACACCAAAATGCGTAAATATATCTCTAATCATAAAAATTACAACATAGTGTTTAGTAGCTCTAATAAGAGGTATAACTTCAACCCATTTGGTAGCATAAGTTGTGCATACCAAAATATACCTTCTCTTCTTAGATACTGGTGTGGTTAGTACTACAAAGTCTAAGGCCCACTTTCTGAAAGGCTTTATAAGTACCCGGGGAACCAGAGGCAATTCATCAATTAGTACTAGGTGACCCATGCATTGGAATATGTTACATATCTTGACATATTCCTTGGAATTCTTAAAGAGAGAAGGCCAAAAATACCTAAAGTGTAAAACTTTATAAGTTGTTCGTATGTCTACAAAATGTCCACCACAAGTTTCATTATGACAAGTTTTTAGAATGTTATATACTTCATCCTCTTGAACACATCGTTCTCAAATCAGGTCTAGTATGAAAGAAATCTCTTCCAACCTAGGAATTCAAGGTACTTAACCTTATAATTTTTTTCTCCCTTAGTGACAAATGTTGTGGTAATTTCCCTATAGCCAAATAAATAGCAATATTTGAAAATATATATATATATATTGCAAACAAATTCTCATCAACAAAAATATTATCTATAATAATTAATTCACCTTCATTATCAACTCTAGAGAGAAAATTCGCTTCCCTATTTTCTCTTCTAAGTTTATCTAATATAGTGATATTAAATTATTGTAAAAAAATAATCCACCTAGTAATTCTACTATTAGTTATTGGTTTATTCATCAAATATCGAATGGTAGAATGAGCGGTGTTGATATAAGGTGACAGACCCGGTAATCTAATGCGTAAATTTTTATAGCATGTACAAGTATGAGAAACTCCTTTTCTATGACTATGTAATCCAATTCAACATGTGTTAAATTTTTACTCACATAAAAAATAGCATAAGAAACTTGATGATATTTTTGTCCCAAAACTACTCCTAGAACAGTGTTTGAAGCATTGGTAGAAATATGGAATGGAAAAGACCGATTTAGTTCCATTAAAACAGGTGCTCTAGAGAGTTTCTTTTTCAATGTATCAAAATTAATTTAGCAAGGGATATTCTAGAAAAAATCACTATCTCTTATAATACATTTAAAAAATGGCAAAGTTATTTTGGTAAAAATTCCTATAAATCTTTAGTAATAGCCTAAATGGCCTAGAGAAATCCTCACATCCTTCTGTGTTTTAGGTATTGGAACTTTAATCATAACTTCTTCCTTTGTGAGATCAACTCTAATACTTGCACATGATGAGGAGTGAATGAAAAAAAATCCTTCAATTAACAACACATGACATGAAATATTAGTTTCCTAACATCTACAAACTTTTTCAACATTTTTCAAAGCTTGTTCAAAAGTATCACAATAAACTATAAAATCATCCATATATTCTCAACACAATCATGAATCAAGTCAGAGGAAATACCTAAAACAACTCGTTACCCATGGACATGTTAATTTTTTCTTGTCTCGATATTCTCGTGAAATTTTAATTTGGTTATAACTACTAAAACTATCAAGAAAAGAAAAAAACATCATGCTAATGTATCTAAGACTTAATCAATAAAAGGAATAAGAAAATGATATTTTAAAGTATCCTTATTTAGTTCTCTATAATATATACAAATACGTAATTTACTATTCCTTTTAAGGACAATCACTAATGGTGATACCCATTTACTATCAAAAAATTGGTATATCAAGATTGCATTCAACAATTTTTGCAATTCCTATTTTAGTATAGGATGCATATGTCTTTGGAGAGATCTCATAGGTTTGGAGCTTTTCTAAAAATAAATATGGTGAATTCATTTTGACCATATATTTCTCTCATATCAATATATTTCCATGTTGACATGATTCTATGTCATCTAAATTAATTTCAATTTTTTAGGTTCATCCAATTTAGAATTAGAATTTTAGTTGTTTCCTAGATTAATCTTTACAAGGGTGCTACCAAATTATGACATGGAATTTATAGAAGACATTTAATCCCATAATGATGAAAATTGATTCACAATACAATTTTCTTGAAAGTTTTTATCTAAGATATGAGTAAGATAAGACTACCCCCAATATATTGATAAAGATCGAAATTATTAATGAAATTAATGATTTGATACTCTTCACTATATTGTTTAATACTCGTGGCTTGTGTGATTGTTAATATTGGGTGTATTATTCCATCATTACGTTCATCATCAATCCATTAAATATCTTCTAATTTAATGATTGACTTTGCTAAAGGATATAAAGTAAATTTCCTTATTGCATTACCATTTGAGATTGTTATATTCCTTGATCCACAACTAATAAATGCATTAGTCGTGGTTGGCCATGTTCTTCCTAATATTAGTGGATGACCCCAAGTTTTTCTTAGGTGTTCAAATCATAAAATCAACTAGGTACTCCCAAGGATCTAGTGAAACTAAATATCTTCTAACACCACTTGTATTTTAATGGTAGATTTATCTGCAAATTGCAAAAATAAGATCTATGGCGAATATTATTCAATTGAATATCATTCATTATACTCTTTGTCATAACATTTATTACCACTCCTAAATATATAAGTGTATTCGTAATTGCAATATTGTTAATGTGAATTTTAACTATGCGACTTCTTGGATCAAGATCATTTTTAATACATGTTTTTTCCATCATTATATTTGTGAGTATTCCAATAAGGTGTAGTGTTTGTGGATCTTTTCTTCTTATTCTTGGTTTATTTAAACATAGCTCCCTTATTGTTTTTGCAGAAATAAAAATATATTTAATTTCTTGTAGTAAAGTAATTTGAATACAAACATTGTTCAACTTTGAATAGATCATAATGAGATGGTATTGGTTGCTTCTCTACATTTAATATTTCTAAAAAAGGAGGGAGCTGGGATGTAGAGGGTTGATCTATTGGAGGAATAGAAGGAGTTTGTTTGATTAATGTATCATCAATTGTTGGATTACGAATTTCTTCCTCATTTTGTTCTTTAATGATGATAGTTGAATCCTTATGAAGTATCTTTCCTGATCTAAGACAAATATCATTTAGATCAAGTGGAGTTATCGTATAGGCTGGAATTTTTTGCAAATTAGTATTGTAAGTGGCTTGAGCTACTTCATTATTTTTATTTAGTATGGGTTATGCAGAAAATTGAGTAGGTCTTTGAGGAGAATGGGTAGAAGATAAATTATAATTTTTGTAGGTCTTTGAGGAGAATGAGTAGAAGATAAATTATAATTGTTGTGGTTGTGGAGTTTGTTGTTGTTCGATGGAGGTTTACTAGGATAAGATTACTATAATTAAGGTTGATATTATGGAAACTATTGTGGATATTGAGGAAATTATTGAGGATACTAGGGATATTGTTGAGAATATTGAGAAAAGTTTGGCATGCTCCCATAAGCTAACCATCTCCATCCTTGTTTACAAGGTTGGTTTTGGTTTTACTATTGTGGCCATGATTTCCAAGGCATGAGGATATTCCAATTTTGTTGTGCATATTTTTTATAAGGATTAAACTGTTGCGTAATATTTTGGGCACACCTAGTTATCATGGTTGCCATGGTCTTCAAGGTGTTATGAGATTGATTTCTTTTGTATCTTATATATTTTCAATCTAAGCAACAATAGAAATTTTTTTTCATATGATTATTTTCCTATATTGCATAAACTTCAATGTTATTCAAAGGATATTCACGTAGAGGGTGTTTCTTTCTACATTTAAGGAATTTTTTTTTATAAGCTACATTTTCTTATTTCTTTTGTTTTTGGATTTTTAATGTATCAATATGTTTAGTAAGATTTCCTAAAACATTTTTTTTTTAATTTTCCAAAGAAATACCAATTTCAAGTCTACTTATCCCATTGGTTACTAATTTTGTAATTCTAGAGATTGCATCTTTAGGTCATTTACTTGATTTTTCCTTTCCTTGAGAAATATGCCTACATAACTACATGATTTTAGTGATTTTTAGAAAACTTAACTGTGATATATCTCCTTTACTCATAAGATTCAAAACATTAATCCATTCATCCATGATTCCTAAAAAAATGACTTTAACAATTTTTGTTTCTAAGTTTTGTTGGTTATCCCTTTTTAGGTTGTTTGCAAATATCTCTAGATAATCTTCGAAAATTTTATCCTCATGTTGGTTCATTCAAAGACCTTTTCTTCAAATTATTGATTTACACAATAATCTTTATATCTTTTAGAAACTTTTGTGGCATTCATTTCCATGTTATGATATTATTTGTTTCTAATCCCATAAACCAATGTAAAGATGAATATTTAAGAGTGAATGGAAATAATTTAAGCTCTGTAGAATAATGAAATAATCATAACTTCAACTTCATAAAGAAATGTGGATCTTTAATAGACTTAACATGACATTTTGGTAATATAGATGATGAATTTTTTTTCATACTAACATTTGTTATTTGATCTTGAATGGGAAATCCAAAATCCAATTCATCGTTTTCATCAACTATCATTGCTCTTTATCTTTGTCTCTCTTCTATTCCTCCTGCTCCTTTAGTGCCAACCATATTTCCAAATATATAATCTACTAATGGAGAAAATTGTTTAAGTTCTTTTAGGGGATTGTAAGAATGTGATATTTCTAACTCTTGACCATTTTTTTCCTCTCAATTTTGATGAGGAGAGAATACAACTATTTATTGTGGTTATTCTCCTTGTTGTTGTCCATATTGTGAAGTTCCTTCTCATTCTTCTCCTTGTTGTTGTCCATATTGTGAAATTCCTTCTCTTTGACCTGCAAATGGGGTGGGAATTCTAGATGTAAATGGTGTAGTTCTTACTGTACCACCTCTAGAACTAGATGGAGTAGTGGGTGGAAAAGGAATTGAAATAAATTTGCCCAAAAAAATATATCTTTAGAATCTCTTTGCCTACTCATACATCATATTAACCATGATTTTATCTAATGATACATTTATTTCTCTTACATACTTTTTAAACTAAATCCCTTTAATGCTTCCTTAAAAATGTCACACAATTTATTTTGTTTTTAAATTAGTATATTTAATTTTCAACGAAAATTCATAATCTTAGAAAACATAAACACAATACATGAATTACTTTACTAAACTAATTAAATTCTACACCTTTCATCAAATTATACACTTAATATTTTTTTTTAATTTAAACATACTAAAGTTAAAGTTAAAGATAATTTTCTTTATTCTCATACGATACATCAAATATGAATAATATTTATCCATCTCTTAAAATATGTATGATGCATGCTTAATGAAAAAAATTATAATTTTAATTGGAGAGATTTCAATATTTAGAAATTACTATGACTATGAGTTTAGAAATTACTATGACTATGAGTTCAAAAAATAATTATGGATACCTCACAGATATGTCATATTTTATATTTTATAGGATGAGATATTCATAATATTTAACCACTTTTATGATTTCTTAATAAGAGTTTAGAATGTGAGATAGAGATTGAAGTTTAATTTTTCAAGCACAACTCAACATTTGGGTTTTATAAAAATAAAGAAGAGATTGTTTGAAGTGTGTAATTTAGTTTATAACTTAATATGTGAAACAATTGATATTTGCGACATTTAAAGAGTTTTATGATTAGAAGGCCAAATTGCCAAGACACTTGGCAAGCACTCATCCAAAAAACACGTTGGTGGGTGGTTTATAATACTTCTTAATAAAATTGAAAGTTGAAATACATCTATTTCATCAAAGTGTTATTTTTTGAGAAAATAATAATTTATTTTCAATTTTAATTAATAGAAATTAGTTAAAATTACAAGTTTAACAAGTAAACTTTTCACAATTAAAATGTCTTGAAAATTTATATACAATCAAAAAACAAAACAATTATAAATAACACAATTACATTTTTTTTTCACCAAACTCTAACAAAACTCCAAAAAATTAACACTTAACTACTCCTATTTCATCTACTTGAAAAGCGATTCAACCCGTGCCGTCAAACGTGCCGATCACAATTTGAGCACTTCTCTATTTTTAAATACCAGGAAGGAATTAACAGCGTGCCATCAAATCTTGAAACACGATCTACGTTCGCCCATGGATTTCATTTAAATCTTTTTTAGAACTCCATGCAATCAGTTCAAACGAGTTCACAATTTTATTATTTATTCTTTAGAGGAAAGTGGTCGATAACAATAATTTGCATGTCTCCTTTTATATATAGAAAGTAAAGTTGGTGATGATTATTTATTCTCGCCCTTGACTTCAGTTTCTGGCGTCCAAGCGAGATTGCCGTCCATCAACGACGAGCGAATTTAGGTGATTTTCATCACCTGCTACTTTCAATCATCCCTAACAAAATTTCAGTAATACAGATAGCTTTCTGACACTAATTATCAGATAGTTTTTCATGTGACAGTTAACTAATAACTATCAGATAAATATTAAACAATATGAAAGAAAGTATTTTTAACTTCCATCTGTCCCTCTAATTTTTGTATTTAGCTTTTTTTCTGTGATGTATGTAATAAGTTGATAGTTTTTCTTTCACCATTAACTAACAACTTATACCAAATAAATATTAAACAACTCTAGGCTAAACACTATGTAATAAACTAATATTATAAATATTAAATATCATTCAATAAGTTAATATTAATTTATTTTTATTTTTATTTATAAGCTAATGTTAATTTATTTTTTATTTTTAAGAGAATGTTGTATAGCATTACTACTTATAGAGAGTATGTCTTAAAACTGTTTTTGCTTAGTTAAAAAAATATGTTAATCACTCAAAACCAAAAATATCTAGTAGAAATGAAAGCTTACCCCTTTAAAAACCACTAGCTAACTATTTCATATATTTAAAGTGATTTTCCTTGAATAAATTGTCAATATGCATTCACTAATAACCAAAAACAAAAAAACAAAACAAAACAAAACCGAAAAAGTATTTTGACAACTAAATTATCATAAATTTTCCTATGTAAAAAAAAATCAAAGCTACCCAGATTGGCAGCAACACGTGAGACTAATGAGTAAAATGGTGCAGAAGATTCCGTAGGGTGTTTGGACTTCACCATGGTTCTTGACTTTGGACTACCTACACGTGGGTGACCGGGCGTAGAGATGAGGGTGATAAACAAGAATTTAGGGTTTTTATCGATGTAGAACTTTGATTATTTTTGAACATCTGAATCGATTTGAATTTGCCGGTACGTTCGCTCCACCATTAACTTACTCGGAGATGAGAGCCATCGTGATCACTGAGGAGCTGCTCGAAGCAGCATGGAAGCTATCAATAAAGCCCACGGCTGGTATGTGCGGCGTCGCAGGTTCGAATATAGGAGAGAAGACCGCGAAGAGACTGAGGTTTGATCAGAAGCTCCAGATCGCTATTTCAGTTTGCGTCGGGATTTTCTTCTGTACGTTGCTGTTTCTGCTGCTCCTAGAGAAGGACCCCGAGAGCTATGGTTCTAAGGTCGCGGACATGACGATTGTCGAGGGTTCGATTCCCAGGGCGTTGAGTAATAGACTCCAAAAGTGGGATTCTGAGAAGAGAATCGATGATCAGCCAGCGCGCGCTCCGGCTCTTCATGGAATGGGGGTATTGTTCAGGAAGGGAAATGGGAAGATGAATGAATTGATCGTGGCGCATCTGACTGAGAGCGTCACAGGTTTCGAACTGCGGATGTTTCTGAGGACGCTGTACAGAAGCGGAGCGCTGGCGAGTGCCGATCTGGTGATACTTTTTCCTAGGAATTCAGCGAGAGACGAGGGGATCTATAATGTGATCGAGGAGGAGTGCGATCTTGGCTTCAGGAAGGTGAACTCTTATTTTGATTCGAGTGGGGATTATCGAAATGGTTCGATGGTTGGTAATTCTTCTTCTATCAGCGTTTTCAATGCGGAGGCTTTTCGAAGAGCTGCGCAGGAGAGGAAGAAAAGAAGCAAAAAGGGCCGAGATCTTCATGGCATGATCGGCGTGGGATCGATTATGGGGTTCGAGATGGAGGAGCTGGACCCTGGTAACATACTGGAATCGTTCATGGACGATCCTCCGGCTCAGCTGAGAAGATGGGTTTGCTACCAGCTGCTGCTTGGATATTTACGCCACAAATATAGAAGCGTCTTGCTCGTCAGAATAGGAACCCTTGTTATTCTCGGGGACGCTCTGGCGGCGCTTAGGAAAAGCAATGGACTGTTCCTTGTCACAGAGTCTCGCTCATGGGACATCCCAGCCGCAGGGGAGGAGTTCTTAGATTCGTCGCAGGGTCGAAGCCAACCCCATCGTCGCCAACGGAGGCGCAAAACCTCCCAAAAACCGCAGCCTCACGCGACGAAAGCGGCGGTTAATCGCAAGAAGAAGATGGCGCTGGTGGAAGCGGTGTACGGGGCGGAGATATGGAGGTCGTTGTCAATTGAGGAGAGGCAGAAGAAAATGGTGAGCAGTGGAATAATAGCCGGCACGATGAGTCCCGTGCGGGCTCTGTCGAACGCTATGGTAAACGAGGTAATCCGCGTTACAAGCGAGCGGAAGTCAAGTTCTGCGTTCCCGGATGAAGTCCTGCTGAGTTACCTCATTCACCAGACATCTGTTCTGGATCGTAAAGTGAAGGGCGATCTTCAGCTTGACGGATTGTCTGGCCATGGCATATCATGGGTGTCGCCCGCACAGTCAGAGATTATTCGTCGAGATCTTTGTAATTCGCCCGATGACGCAGTCCTCTATCCAGATTGCATTCAATGGCCTGAGCCGAGCAGCTTCGGCGGTTGACCCCACTTGCGTTTTTGCCTCTGTACCGCGTTGCGTTAACGCGTTCCGCCATCGCCGGCGGAAACCATTGAAGTCTCTTAAAGTCTATCTCGACATGTGATCTTTAATGGCCGTTGAACTTGTAAAGATCGGTAACTGTGGATATGAACAAACTCTTTTTCGTCAATGATTTTATACGACGAATATTTTTTTGGGAAAAAAAAATATATTAGCATAGTTGGACTGAAAATGTAAAGTTGGATATAAACAAACTCTTTTTCGCCAATGATTTTATTGTACGAATATTTTGTTTGGAAAAAAATAAAATTTCGCACAGGAAGACTGAAAAAGTAAAGTTTGGAATGTTCTTAAAAGGCTTGTTTGGACAAACGATGCCCCAACAAGTATCTATGGTATATTTGACTTATGGTATATTTGACTTATAATTAAGGCGAGCCTTAGGCCCATAAATGCGCCCAGGCAGCGAATGTTCGCCATACGAATGGCGAGCATTCGCTGCCTGGGCACATTTATGGGCCTATGAATGGCGAGCATTCGCTGCCTAGGCGCATTTATGGGCCTATGGCAGTGGAAATAAGGCTTGCCTATAATTAAAGTTGTTCCGGTTTAATTAAAGTTTGTCTTGATAGATATTTATTGGCAGATCTGTGTTGTAATTAATATTGGTCACAGCATTAATCAGGGTGAAGTACCCTGAAGTTTTACGGAAAGCTATAAAACATAAATTTTAAGTTATATGATATTAAATGTGGTGGGGCAGTATATGTTTACCGTAAGTGAAATTTAATAGTGAGTATATACTGTGTGATAGCTTAAAATTTATTAGTTGTTAAATTTTACTGTTTTATATTTTTAATTTTTTTTAAATTAATAATTGTGTTATAATTAATATTGGTTATCCCATTAATCATGGTGAAGTTTTACTGTTTTATGTTTCTAATTTTCTTAAACTAATAAGTGAGCATTGCATTTTGAATATTAAGTGAATTATTTAAAAATCATGAAAAATTAGTAAGTTATAACTATTTTTCATAAAAATAATCGTTGAATAACTTTCTGAATGTAACTGAATCTCAATAAATAATATCTAATATTTTCTGTTTAACTATTTTATGTTTTTTTAATCTTTTAAACTAATGATATTTTTTTTTATTAAAATGATTCAAAATAGATTTTCAAACATAGTATACAGAAACAAATATATGTATATTCGATGCTTAATTGAATTTATAATATTTTATTGTAATAATTTTTATCAAATTTTATAAAATAATATATTAAAAAAGGTTTATTCTTTTATAATATTTCAGTTTAATAATTTTATCAAATTTTATAAAATAATATATTAAATAAAAAAATGTTTATTCTTTGTTAAAGGGTTAATTATATTAATGAATTTGTTATGTATATTTTTAGTTTTGTGTTTAATGTTGTGGTGAGGTGTAGTTGTCTTCGCAGTAGTTAGGAATAGGGAGTATGATTCGTTTTCTCATATGATTCCGAAGGATATGATTGAGCCCTTGTGATAAAACTCGACATTATATTGTTAAGATCTAAGTTATTGGAATGCATTATTTGCTTTGCTAGTTGTTGAATATATTTTTATTTCAATAATTACTAACTTATCATAATTTTAAAACTAAAATAATGTTATGGTGAGGTGTAGATATACCATTGATTTTTTTATTAGATAGTATATAGGATTTAGACTAAATAGTTTTGTCACTAGATTTGTAATTTCAGGTAAGAATGTGTAACCACTGCCTTAGTGGCTGACAAATTTGTTAAGCTCTTGTTAAGAAGTAAACATTATTGTTGTTTTATTTTATTAAACAAAATATTTGAAAAAAAAAAAAAATTGGTTTTGAAATAAAAGATTACTTGTGAAATTAGTTTCATAAGTAAAGATTGGTGGTAAAACTAAATTCAAGATTAGGAGTTAGTTGAACAAAAAAATAGTTCCACAGTTACCCAAAGAAACTCTGAAATAAATAGGAGATTTTCAGGAGCTTTGGGGGTTCTGTTGGAAACTGAGAAATGAATGGTCATCCTGAGAAGTAAATCCCTGTAGGGAAATTTACAGTGGAGACCTTTTCACGGGGATTAGAAAGTTGGACCGGATTGTCCCGAACTTTTCTTCCAAATTTCTGTAATCAACAAAGACTCAATCTTGGAGCTCGGGAGAGAGTTGGAGGACGTAATTGCCCCACTCGTGGAAGGGAGGAAATCACACATCAGTCAGAAAATCTTATACATATGAGTAGAAATATGTTGTTTATTATATTAGTAGTCTTTTCTGGTTATCTGTTCCTAAATAAGCATACTGGAAAAAAAATCACTATAGAATTGAATGTTTACTGGAGTTCATAATTATAATAGGAGAACTTGCAGGTAGGAAGAAAGCTTGAGAAAATAATATTATTTAGTAGGTAAATAATAATATTTCTTGTTCTTATTTCCTCTCTGTGCAATTATTTAAGTTTTGTTTTCTTCTTATTAAATGGAGTAAGTTAGGGTTAGTAAGGATTGTTAACAGAGACTCTGAGACTAGAATCTCAGTTGGTCGTCCTTATCCTATGATAATACACGGAACTTGAAGTGTTCCGGTCACTTACTCTTAGTGTTAATGTTCTTCTTTTATGTCTTTAGTATACTTGAAAACAATAAAAAGAAACTAGCAAACCAGTAAAGAGAATAATGAAATACCACAAGTGTACATTAATAGAAATAAGTGAGAAGTAACACAACCTACAGGGTAAAGAAAGACTATCGAAATTACTTTCTTGACATTACCAAGACAGAAGCTAAATAGAAAAGCATGCAAGGGAGAAATCGTTGATAAGTGCGCTAACGAAGTTAAACATCTGTGCATGGAGGTAAATGGAACAATAATATAAATACTGTATATAGAATTTCCAACAATAGGAACACAAAATGTGAGCTGAAGGTTTAATCAATAACTGTGTAGAAAAGAACAGCAGAGACTGTATAATAATCTTCAGAGAAAACATTTTCAACATGGTAAAGTATAGATATGTATTATATGCATCAAAACTCCATATAACACAAGAGTTTACTCATTAAAAAAAAAGACAATATAGTATCAATCAGTTGTGCGGGTGTAAAACCTCGACCCTCTGGAGCAGTAATCTATTGCAACCGAAGGAATGTATCAATACAAGTACAGTTCTTTAAATAAAACTGTCATAGTTAACTATTTATACAGAATGAGGCCCGTGGCCTAAACGAGAGAAAATAACCCTTACGCTCGTGAGAGCTAGGGTAATACTTAAATAAAACAAATATCAACCCCAACGAACAATAGCTTCAAGGGAAGCGACAGCCAGAATCTAAGACTTCAAGGCTGCCGCTCAAGAGCTTTAAGAGATAACTATGCATGGTCGAAAACTAACCATTCGATTGCCGACTTAGTGTTGAACCCAATAATTTATAGAGGTACCTGTGAATGAAGAAGGAACCTGTTTAAAACTGGAAGCCTGGGATTAAGCTCGTACTCTGAGCAGAAACTCTAAAAATAATTGCAGAGACAGAAGTCACAATACCTGTAGCAAGGACAACAGAGGCGATTATGGTCACGAAGGCAAGGCAATACAACATATTTCCGCAATAATAAATCTAGGAATTCTGCGAGTAAAGAAACTTACCTGAAGAATATGATTCAAAGAAGGGTGTGCCAAAGCCGATTTGTAGAGAAACTGATAATTACAGTAAACGCCATGCACAATACCAACGAAAAAAAAAATTAAAAACTCAGATACCATATGTGTAACTGGGAGCAAACTAAGAAGTTTTATTCGGCATTAGTGCTGGTCCTAGATCAGAACCAAAAGGGCTAACATCGGCAACTTACCAGTAATAAAGCCGGGCATTCTCTGTCGAGCAGACGCCTTCTAGCGCTATGTTGCATTGGGCTGAAAAGGCCAAAGGAATCAAGCCGATGGAGAAACCCTAGAGCTGCAGAGCAGCAACCCAAACCCTCGAACGAATGAATGGAAAATGAGAAACGGTTATGAAGGATAGTCATTAGATAACCCTAATGCACGCTCATCGTCCAATCAAATCCAAATCGATGGTAGATGAGATGCCAAATGCCAACCAAGCCTGGTAATGCAGACCAGCGGTGGAAGGGTCGAGAAATACAATTTGTAAATACACTTTGTACATTGAAAATCCAATGATATTAATTTCCATGATGATGTTGAGGCAAACAATCATGTGGGCATGATGCAATCGCATCGAATCTCTATTGAAGAAATTATTAAACCAATGTTTGCGTAAGTTAAATGTCAAGGTTTTATAAATCTATAGTATAGTACCCAGATTACATTGCGTGCGCATATATATTAATAGTACCATAGAAATAATATCCGGGAGAAAGACATTTAAAACCCAAGCCTTGAAAATGTAACGAATTGATATTTGATGCAATGGTGATTGCCATAAGGTTCGTGCTTGGTTAATATAGTTAATGACTCACGGATAAACAGTAAATGCATACAATAAATAATTTTTTTTTTTTTTTTTTACTTATGTTAATTTATTTTAACATGGTTTAATTGACATGTTACAAGTGGTATCAGAGCAGCGTTACAACGTTGGGACCCTATGGGTCAATTAATGTCAAATTGTGTGTTTACTAATGCATAGTCAAATTGAAAGGTTAACTGGACAAATGAGAAGGACACCCTTACAGCAGCCACCTTGAAATGCTAAGAAGACCTAACCCCAACAGGAAAGGAATCCCGAAATGTGGGTTCAGTTGGGGCTGGAACAGCATCAACAAGCTAGTAGGCTATTAGAAGAGCAACAACGTCAAACCAGCATATTGTTAACAACGGTGCAAAAGCTACAAGAAGAAATGGAAAGAGTACGAAATGATAATGCAAGGTTGATGCAGGAGCAGGAGAGAATTTTGAAGAGTCTCTCAGATAAACAAAACCAAAGAATCGAGAAGCCTAGTACTGATAGAGAATCTTAGGAAGGAAATGAACAGAAAATGGGAGATCATGATACAGGCCAAAAAGAAAGAAGTCCGTCTCAGCGAAGTAATCAAAATAAAAATTTTAATGAAGCCGAATCTGATAATGAGACAGAACAAAAGGAAAGTAAAAAGCAGAAGATAGAGTTGCATGATGAATTTAGAAAGATAAAGCCACCCACATTTGATGGAGTGGAAGAAGAGGTAGCTAAGGCGTGGCTGATTAATATGAACAAGTATTTTCAAGTATACGATTATAACAGTAAACTTAAGGCCCGGTTATTTATTTACCAGTTAAGAGAGAAAGCCACCTTGTGGTGGGAAGAAGTGAAAAACGTTCGCGGAATAGAAGATCAAGATGTAACGTGGGATAGGTTTCAACAGTATTTTAAAGATAAGTACCTGACAGACCTCTTTTATGATGAAAAAGCTCGAGAATTACATGATTTGAAACTCGGACAACTGACTGTGGACGATTTTATCACTAATTTTACTTCATTACTGCGTTACGTACCTTACTTAAGGGATGAGAAAGCTAAAGTACAAAGGTTCATGAGCAGTTTACCCACTCATATGAAGGAACGTATAGAATTTGTAAATCCCAAAACAATGGATGAGGCCATTAGAAAGGCTAGAATGTGCTATCAGCAAGCTAAAGCCAAGACAGATCAAGGAAAAGGATGGCAGCCAAGGAAAGAAAACAAGAGTAGTGCTGGTTTTAAAAGAGGGAAAACTAGTAATTTTAAAAGCACAACAAAGAGCTCAGTCAGTAGGCAGTTTGGTAAGAACCACCAGAGGGTAAGGTGGCCTATAGAAGATAAAACCGTTGAAGCTTCTAGTAAACCAAAGAAACCTCAAAACCAGAAGCCACCTCTACAGTGTTGGGTTGTGGAGAGGCACACTATTACCAAAATTTCCCATAGCGGGGTAGAAATGAAGCGGTAACTAATCTGCAGGAAGCCTCAATAGTGGTAGATGTTGCTTGAAACATACCCAGAATTAATGCAGCATTGGAGGATCGATAAGCTGATTACCAACCTACCATGATTGAACTAGAAGGTAAACTATTATCTCAAACTGTTTCTGTTTTGGTAGATCCGGGAGCAAGTTTAAGCTATATAAGTCCTAAATTAGTAGATATTTGTAAATTACAAAGTCAAAAATTTAGGAAATCATCGTTAGTCCAGTTGGCTACTAGAGCCAAGAGAAAATTTAACGCCAAAATACCAAATTGTGCACTACAAATCGATGGACAACAACTAACTGTGGATTTGAATATTTTTCCCTTGGGATCTTATGATGCGCTGCTTGGTATGGATTGGTTGGAAAAGCATTGGACTCTAGTAGATTGCAAAGAGAAGATTATCTACTACAGAAATCAGGATGGCACCCGTCAGGAAATTCAAGGAATAAAGAAACCGGTACAGTTGCGCCCAATTATAGCTTCCCAAATGGGTAAATGCATGAGGAAGGGATGTCAACTGTATGCTATACAAGTGGGTTTTTCTGATTCTAAAGAAAAAGCTCCTATGCTAGAAAATATACCTATAGTGCAGGAATTCAAGGATGTATTTCCAGAAGAAATACCAGGATTTCCACCTAGAAGGGATATAGACTTTACAATTGAATTGCTGCCAGGAGCATCACCGATTTCAAGAGCACCCTATCGAATGAGTGTGCCAGAATTAACTGAGTTAAAAATGAAGCTTCAAGAATTATTAGACAAGGGATATATACGAACAAGTGTATCTCCCTGGGGAGCACCTGTATTGTTCATTAAAAACAAGGACGGAACCATGCGTATGTGCATGGATTACTGTCAGTTAAACAAATTAACCGTCAAGAACAAATATCCCCTACCACGAATTGATGATCTATTTGACCAGGTAAGAGGAGCTACTATATTTTCAAAAATTGATTTGAGATCAGGTTATCATCAAATCTGGATCAAAGATGAAGATATACACAAAACTGCTTTTTGCACAAGATATGGTCACTATGAATTCCTGGTGCTATCTTTCGGGCTGACTAATGCACCAGCCACTTTTATGAGACTGATGCATAGTATCTTTCACCCATATTTAGATAAATTTGTGCTAATTTTCATTGATGACATTCTGGTCTATTCTAAGAATGCGGAAGAACACAAGGATCATTTGCGAATGGTACTAGAGATGTTAAGAAAGCATCAGTTATATGCGAAATTTATCAAATGTGATTTCTTCAAGGAAGAAATACAATATCTGGGACATGTGATATCTGCGGAAGGTATAGCAGTGGACCCGGAGAAAATCAGAACTATCATGGAATGGAAAGTGCCACAAATGTGGCAAATATAAGATCATTTATGGGGCTTGCTGGTTATTACTGGCGATTTATTAAAGGATTTTCAAAGATTGCCTTCCCTATTACCTCTCTGAAAAGGAAGGGAAAAATATTTAAATGGACAAAAGAATGTCAGGACAGCTTTGAAAAGCTGAAACAATTATTAACATCAGCACCAGTGTTAAGTGTAGCTGACCCAAATAAGGAATTCAAAGTTTGCACGGATGCATGTAAGGAGGGTGTTGGGGCAATTTTATCACAAGAAGGAAAGGTAATTGCATATGAATCTCGTAAGTTAAAAGATCATGAGCAGCGATACTCAGCTTATGATTTAGAGCTGACTGTAGTTGTGCACGCCCTCTGGGTGTGGAGACACTACCTACTTGGGAAAAGATTTGTGTTGAAGACAGATCGTAGCAGTTTAACCAGCTATTTCAAACAAGATGATTTAAACTCCCGACAAGCAAGGTGGAATGCCTTCTTGAGCGAGTTTGACGTTGACATGCAGCATGTAAAAGGAAAGGAAAACAGTGTTGCGGATGCATTGAGCAGAAAGCTGCATAACATATATGAATTATATGTTAACGAAGTTGAATGCAGATTCCTAGATCAAATCAGAAAAGAGGCAGGAAAAGATCCTGAATATGAATTTTTGTGGCAGCGAGCACAGGAATCTAAAGAACAAGGAAATTGGGAGATTATGAAATCAACCAGGATGGATTGCTGGTTTTCAAGAAAAGAATAGTCATCCCAAATAGAATGGAGTTGAAGATTACAATATTGGATGAATATCATAGAAGCAATTATGCAGGGCATCCTGGATACCAAAAGATGTTGACAGCAATAAGAAAGGACTACTGTTTGCCAGGTATGAGAAAATATATAGCAACCTATCTAAACAAGTGTTTAGAGTGCCAACAGGTGAAAGTGGAACACCGGCATCCGGCTGGGTTAATGCAACTTGTACCAATTCTTGAATGGAAATGGGAAGTGATTTCGTTAGATTTCATCACTAGACTACCAAGATCAAAACGAGGTAATGACTCAATAATGGTAGTAGTAAACCAATTGAGTAAATTGGCACACTTCATACCAGTTCACTCCACATATAAGACAGTACAGATAGCAGATTTATTTATGCGGGAGATTTTTAGACTGCATGGCATTCCTAAGACTATGATTTCAGATAGGGATGTAAAATTTACATCAGATTTTTGGAAAGCACTGTTTACGGGTTTAGGGACTCAAATTAATTTCAGTACTGCGTACCATCCACAAACGGACGGGCAAACAGAATGAGTAAATCAAGTGCTGGAAGACATGTTGAGAATGTATGTTATGCAACAACCGAATAAGTAGGAAGAATATTTACACTTAGTATAATTCGCATATAATAACGATTATCAAGAATCATTAAAAATGAGTCCAGTTGAAGCCCTATACGGGTGAAAGTGCAGAACTCCTATCAATTGGAGTAGTCCTGAGACCAAGCTCATGCTAGGACCAGACATGCTAGCGGAAATGGAGTTAGAAGTGAAGAAAATCAGATAGAATTTAAAAGCAGCTCAAGACAGGAAAAAAGTGTACGCAAATAAAAAGAGATCATATCGTGAATATGAAGTGGGGGATCACGTGTATGTGAGAATTAAGCCAAAGAAGAGCACGTTAAGATGGGCATCTTGTGCAAAACTAGCTCCCAGATTTTGTGGTCCTTTCCAAATACTGGAAAGAGTAGGGCCAGTGGCATATCGGTTGGCCCTTCCCAGCCATATCCGAGTACATAATGTTTTCCATGTGTAATTATTAAAGTGATATATTCATGATTCGAGACATATAATCCATTGGCAGAATATTCAGGTAGTGGATAAGCACAATAGTTAAATATTACATGTTAAAGACTTATGTAAACTAATACAAAGTCTATTGTATGCCAGTAGAACTGGACGGAGAATTTCTGGTCGAGCCTCACAGTATAATCGACCGGAGGGAAATCATGCTTCGAAAATGAGCCATCGTCCAGGTTAAAGTGCAATGGAGGCACTTTGGCCCGGAAGAGGCCACTTGGGAGGACGAAAGTTTTGTGCGGGAAGCATATCCTGAAATTTTTGATAATCTGGAGTAAGCCAAGGACGGTGTTCTCTTTCAGAGGGGGAAAACTGTAACCATTGCCTTAGTGGCTGAAAATTTTGTTAAGTTATTGTTAATAAGTAAACATTATTGTTGTTTTATTTTATTAAACAGAATATTTGAAAAAAAAATTAATTTTGGTTTTGAAATAAAAGATTACTTGTGAAATTATTTTCATAAGTAAAGACTGGTGGTAAAAGTAAATTTAAGATTAGGAGTTAGTTGAACAAAACAGTTCCACAGTTACCCAAAGAAACTTTGAAATAAATCGGATATTTTCAGGAGCTTTGGGGGTTCTATTGGGGAACTGAGAAATGAATGGTCATCTTGAGAAGTAAATCCCTGTAGGGAAATTTACAGTGGAGACCTTTTCACTGGGATTAGAAAGTTGGACCGGATTGTCCCAAACTTTTCTTCCAGATTTCTGTAATCAACGAAGACTCGGTCTTGGAGCTCGAGGGAGAGTTGGAGGACGTAATTTCCCCACTCGTGGAAGGGAGAAAATCACACATCAGTCAAAAAATATTATACAAATGAGTAGAAATCTATTGTTTCTTATATTAGTAGTATTTTCTGGTTATCTGTTCCTAAATAAGCATACTGGAAAAAAAATCACTATAGAATTGAATTTTTACTGGAGTTCATAATTATAATAGGAGAACTTGCAGGTAGGAAGAAAGCTTGAGAAAATAATATTATTTAGTAGGTAAATAATAATATTTCTTGTTCTTATTTCCTCTGTATGCAATTATTTAAGTTTTTTTTTTCTTCATATTAAATGGAGTAAGCGAGGGTTAGTAAGGACTGTTAACAGAGACTCTGAGACCAGAATCTCAGTTGGTCATCCTTATCCTATGATAATACATGGAACTTGAAGTGGTCCAGTCACTTACTGTTATTGTTAATGTTCTTCTTTTCTGTCTTTAGTATACTTGAAAACAATGAAAAGAAGCTAGCAAACCAGTAAAGATAATAATGAAATACCACATGTGTACATTAATAGAAATAAGTGATATGTAACACAACCTACAGGGTAAAGAAAGACTGTGGAAATTACTTTCTTGACATTACCAAGACAAAAGCTAAATAGAAAAGCATGCAAGGGAGAAATCGTTGATAAGTGCACTAACGAAGTTGAACATCCGTGCATGGAGGTAAATGCAACCATAATATAAATACTATATATAGAATTTCCAACAATAGGAACACAAAATGTGAGCTAAAGGTTTAATCAGTAACTGTGTAGAAGAGAACAATAGAGACTGTATAATAATCTTCAGAGAAAACATTTTCAACATGGTAAAGTATAGATATATATTATATGCATCAAAACTCCATATAACACAAGAGTTTACTCATTAAAAAAAAATACAATATAGTATCAGTCAGTTGTGCGGGTGTAAAAACCTGACCCTCTGGAGCAGTAATCTATTGCAACCGAAGGAATGTATCAATACAAGTACAGTTCTTTAAATAAAACTATCATAGTTAACTGTTTATACAGAATGAGGCCCATGGCCTAAACCAAAGAAAATAACCCTTATGCTCGTGAGAGCTAGGGTAATACTTAAATAAAACAAATATCAACCCCAACGAACAATAGCTTCAAGGGAAGCGACAACCAGAATCTAAGACTTCAAGGCTGCCACTCAAGAGCTTTAAGAGATAACTATGCATGGTCGAAAACTAACCAGTCGATTGCCGACTTAGTGTTGAACCCAATAATTTATAGAGGTACCCGTGAACAAAGCGGGAACCTGTTTAAAATTGGAAGCTTAGGATTAAGCTCGTACTCTGGGCAGAAACTCTAAAAATAATTGCAGAGACAGAATTCACAATACCTGTAGCAAGGACAACAGAGGCGATTATGGTCACAAAGGCAAGGCAATATAACATATTTCCGCAATAATAAATCTCGGAATTCTGCGAGTAAAGAAACTTACCTGAAGAGTATGAGTCAAAGAAGGGTGTGCCAAAGCTGATTTGTAGAAAACTGATAATTACAGTAAACGCCATGCACAATACCAACGAAAAAAATTAAAAACTCAGAGACCATATGTGTAACCGGGAGCAAACTAAGAAGTTTTATTCTGCATTAGTGCTGGTCATAGATCAGAACCAAAAGGGCTAACAGCACCAGCTTACCAGTAATAAGGTTGGGCATTCTCTACCGAGCAGATGCCTTCTAGCGTTGTGTTGCATTGGGATGAAAAGGCCAAAGGAATCAAGCCAGTGGAGAAACCCTGGAGCTGCAGAGCAGCAACCCAAACCTTCGAACGAATGAATGGCAAAGGAGAAACAATTACGAAGAATAGTCATTAGATAACCCTAATGCACGCTCACCATCCGATCAAATCCAAATCGACGGTAGATGAGATGCCAAATGCCAACCAAGCTGGGTAATGCAGACCATCTGTGGAAGGGTCAAGAAATACAATTTGTAAATACCCTTTGTACATTGAAAATCCAATGATATTAATTGCCATGATGATGTCAAGGCAAACAATCATGTGGGAATGATGCAATCGCATCGAATCTCTATTGAAGAATTTATTAAACCAATGTTTTTGTAAGTTAAATGTCAAGGTTTTATAAAGCTATAGTATAGTACCTAGATTACATTGCGTGCGCATGTATATTAATAGTACCATAGCAATAATATCCAGGAGAAAGACATTTAAAACCCAAGCCTCGAAAATGTAACGAATTGATATTTGATGCAATGGTAATTGCCATAAGGTTTGTGATTGGTTAATATAGTTAATGACTCACAGATAAACAATAAATGCATACAATATATATATATATATATATATATATATATATATATATATATATATATATATATTTACTTATGTTAATTTATTTTAACATGGTTGGATTGACATGTTACAGAATGTGATTTTTTATTGTTTAAAATATATTTTTGAATACATAAATAAATTCAACACCCTAAAAAATCCTTAGGGCACTTAAATTTTACAAATTAAACAACTTAAATTCAAGTTTTTAAAAAATTTGGAAAAATTTTGACTAAAATTAACAAGAAAAAATATCATAAAAAATATTATTTTATCTATAAATTAAATTGCGCCTTATATATACATCTCATCATAAATAATAAGATTTTTTCTGGTACTTAATAATTTAATATATATTTTTTGATAAATAAAATAAACTTATTTTCCCAATATTATTTTTCTAGTTAATTGAAGTACGACAATATGAAAACCCTTTCAGTCATAGGTGTATTTTCTAAATGTCATTAGAAATTAAACTTACCGTTCATTTAAAAGGGAGAATGTTAATTTAATTTTGAGCCAACAATAATAGAGTAATAAAAATAACATTATTTTGATCAGTGATAAAATCACAATTGATAGTTTAAAATTTTCAGGTTCATAACACTTGACACCAGGTAATTTATATTATTTAAAAATATAATATAATATAATATAATATTATATTATTTAAAATTATTAATTATTAAATTAATATTAATTTATATTTTTTAAAAACATAATATTATATTATATTATATTATTTAAAATTATTAATTATTAAATTAATGTTATTTCATTTCTGTACACTATTGTATATAAAAAAATATTTAAAATGGTTTAGAATAAATATTTATCATAGCTTTTTAATTAAAGAAAAATTTATTAATAATTTATTACATTAATTTAAATTAAAATACTCCTTTTATTTTCCAAATTGAATTTTTCCAAATATATATGTATATATAATATGTTTAATGATAAAAAATAAATTCCAATAATTTTATTAGAATATATATATATATATATATATATATATATATATATATATATATATATATATATATATATATATATATATATATATATATATAATTGGAAACTTATATTAGAAAATTAGGATATTGATTTTTCTAACTACAAAATCATTTCAACATTGTCTAGAATGATTAATACCAAATTTCTAGCAGCTTAGTAAATAATATGGGATAAGTATTCAAGTTATTTATTATTTTATGGAGATTTTAATCTATGAATTCAATATTAGGTTAAAAAATAAAGGTATTCAAAATTTTTACAGGGCCACCAATTTTACAAGTTTTCAAGAATCTTGAAATCACTAAATAAATATTTTTTCCTTTTAAAATAATTTCATGCAATTTTATTCATGAAATATTTTCAAAGTAAAATACATATGAAAAGAAATATATTCATAGATATTGTAGCAAAAGACAACAATCATTATTAGTAACAATAACAACATCTATACTCAATTTTGTCAATGAGCAAAGTTAGAGTTATAATTTTGAGGTAACAATTTTAATATTAAATTGCTATTCTAACGTGCAATTCTAAATTGATATTATGAATTGCTATTGCTATTTAAAACAAACCCTTTATTATTATGTACTTATGTATTCATTATTCTAAAACTTGAAATCCATTTCCTATCATCATAAGTCCTTGTATATACTTCATCCTCACTTATCATGTCACTAAAATTTAACTTTTCCATATCATACCATGTCATGATGATCAAATTCAATTTGTGATTAGTTGCTTATAGTGGTGATAAAAGATGATGTAATTCAAAATGATTTCAATGGTGGTGCATTCCCACATTCTCAATTTGCTAGTTGATTTATGATTGGGCATGATTGGCGACATGAATAGATTTTAACATCATAATTCAAAATGATAAATACCTCCATAGTCCATCACCTCCACTAGTTGATACAAAGAAAAGAAACAAGTTTTTTCTTTACTATGTGTGGGAATCACTTGTTTTGAGCTATGAAGTGAACATGGCTTGAGATTCGAAAAGATTATCCAAAGTGTGAATTTTAGTGGGGGTAACGAATTTGTCTCAAAGGAAAATTTTAGGGTCTAATATTCACACGTGGGCTAATTTTCCATTTAAAAAAAAACCATCAATTTCATTCTTTATAAAAATGATTCGCCCAAAATTTTACAATTTAACATTATTTTATCTTAGAAATCACTAATATTTTATAGAGACTATATAAAATCATTAGAAATTTGAATTTTTTTACATAAATGTCACGAAACTTTTTACAGTTTTAATTTTAGGGACTCGTAAGATTTGTCAAGGTTCCTAATCTTTACGGTAATTTTCCATCCTCTAAATTTCCCTCAGTTCTCACAAACAAATTTGTTGGGGCCTTCAATGAAATTAAAGCTCATGTTGGGGATTTGTAACTAAGAATCACATAAGATTTCATAGCACAAGCTACAAAATTTCCACTAGAGAGGAAAAAGTGTTTCCAAAATTGGAAAATGATTGATGACAGTGGGAATCATTTGCTCCAGATTGAATAAGAAGTGAATTGCAAAAAATGGTTTCTGGGAGGATTATTGAAGATGAAATGGCATGATATCTTATTCGTCATCCAAAAATATGTAACTTGTGATGGATCTTAAGGGTCAGGCTTCTTCTATCATCTCATATTGGTAATTCTCTTTGAAGGTAACAAGATAATTAACCTTCCTTTTACTTGCTTAATAGTCTAACTAAAATGGAAAGGAAATAAGGAAAAATCCCAAGAATCCTAAACAAATTTTATATCATTTTAGGTTGGTAAATATATTGATTTTGCATGAAATAAAATAGAGAGGTGAAACATTGGAGCAATTCTTACTTAGAAATCAATTTTCTTAATCATTTGAGATAAGCGAGCAAGAGGAACACCCAAACGATACTCAAAAAGAGATTTCATGGGCTAGAAAAGAAACTAAAACTCTGGGATCTAAGAGGAAACTGTGAAAATTGTAGCAAGGAAGAGCTTCTTTTGATTTGTGCCTTAGTCAAAGAAGAAAATTTGAATTCAGTCACGTTGTCAGTTAACATCTATGATGTGGCCTATCACTATTTTATTGTAAGTTAATTTGAGTTAGATGACTTTTAGTGAGTTGTTGACCTGTTTATGGGTGAAATTAGCTAACTAGTTGAGTTATCTATAGTGTCTATCAGTTAACTAATCTCTAGTTCTAGAATAGAGATATTTATGAGTTTATTTGGGTAGTTGACTTTATATTAACTCAACTTACTCTCAGTTAACTAAGTACAGCTGCTAAAATTATCCCTGGTAGGTCATGCAATTCTAATTTCCTATTGATATTGGATGAAGGCACAATTGTAATTCATTATTATATAACAAGTTTTGTGTATAGGTTTGAAAATTGAGTAGGCCTATTTCTCTTGGGAACTGCGTTATGAAATAAGAGAAATTTTGGTTTTTTCAGGGTTGAATTGCGCTAGGAAAGAGGAGCTTCCTAGCAGGTTTATTTGGCTAAGTCTTGTGAAGTTCTTGTGAGGAGTTGATCAGTATTGCAAGGGATTCAAGATTGAAGCATATTATTTTTAATAATTCAAATTGTTGAGTTGATAATACAAGCGAGAGATATTTTTCCGAGTTGGGTTCGCTAGACAAATTTCTATGTGTGATTGTGTTTCTATTCATTGTTTTATTTTTGCGGAATTTGGAAGATAAATCTTGTGTCTTTTACAAATAATTTTGGTCTCATTAGAAATTGAAATATTTCAAGAATTTTCTATACGGTATCAAAGAAGAAAAATAAATATTGACCTCATTTCTTGACTAGATTCAAAGCAAGTTGAAGAGGAGATCATTTGGTACAAGAATTGTACAAGTGCAAGAATAATGTCAATCTATGGTTTGAGGAAAAAGAATGCCCTATAAGGAAGTTCGAGTTTTTGTGCATGGAAGGATATGATGGAGGTTGTGTTAGATGATAATAGAGTTTTGGAATACAACAAGATTGATATTCCTAACCCTCTTGCATTATATGCTCAACAACTAGCTCAATGGAGGAAGTATACTCCCAAAGCTAGGAGGATGATCCTAGAAGGAGTTAGAAACCATATTGTTCCATTTTTTCATAGGAAGGAAACAAATTTCCAGATGTGGAAGGCCCTTACTAATCTTTTCGAAAGACACAGTGATGCCAAAAAAATTTCTTTGAAGAATAAATTGAGTAGCATTCGAATGGGAAAGGATGAGCCCATTGTTACATATCTATTCACGTTAGCTCGAGTGAGGGATGAACTTGGAGGTTTCAGAGAGATAGTTCAATCATCAAAGCTTGTGAGCCTTCCTCTTCTCTAGCTTCCAAAATCATGGCATAGTTTTCAGGATCCTGCAAATGGCAGAGATAAGCTCCCTAATTGGAAGAGATTGTGGTCAGATCTTGTGTAGAAGAAATAAGGAGGAACACAAGGGATGGAGCCTCAGCTAGAGCTGATGAGGAGGATAACTTTTAACTAGCTAAAAAATGGAATAAAGCTATGAAAAAGAATGCCCAAGGAAAACCTGAATCTAATGAGAATGAAGGCAAGAAAAACAAGGATCTTAGCAAGATCAATTGCTTTCATTGCAATGAATTTCGACACTATGCTATGAAATGTCCAAACAAGGAATCCAACAATAATGTTGTAACAACAACAGGAGGAGAACGTCTCTCCTCCAAGTTCAAATTATATTTCTCCCTAATAACTTTCATGGAAAGCTCAATACGAGCTAGTGTGTGGTGTATTAACTCAGAGGCCTCATTCGACATGGCAGGGAACAAAGAGTTCTTCAACAACTTGGAGGAAAAACACATGAAATTACATATCTATCTTGGATATGATGGAATATATATGACCAAAGAAGCTGGTATATGAAGATTTAAGAGGAGTCCAGTTCCCTCCTGCATCTCAAGAATGTGATGTACATCCCATGATAGAAGAAAAACATTGTCTCAGTAGAAATACTTGAATAGAAAGGGTATGATGTAGTATTCAACAAGGGAAAGGACTACCTCAAGAATTTTTCTTCAGTTCAGGTCAGGGAGATTGGTGTCAGGATCAAAAGCCTCTACAAGATGGAGGTTGATGCATGTGTATTATTGAGTAGAAAGGTAGAGTTTTTTAGTGTTGAGATGTTGGAGAGCTCTGGCACAGGTGCATGGGACATCTACATCATGGAGACTTTAAAATACTCAAGAAGATCACCACTGGGATACCTCAGATCCCCCTTGAGAATCATGATGTGTGCAAGGGTTGGAGTCTTGGAAAATATGCCAAATATTCATTTTATGGAAGAGATAGTAGAGCTAGAGCCATTCTAGAGAGAATTCATATCGATGTTTGTGGCCCCTTCTCCACAGTTTCACTCGGTAAGCACAAGTATTATGTGATCTTCATTGATGTTTTTTCTCATAAGTGTTGGATTTATTTCATGAAAAAGAAATATGATGTCTATTCCATGTTTTTGGAATTCAAGGCCTTAGTTGAAAATAAGACAAGGAAGAAAATAAATTCCTTGAGGAGTGATAATGGAGGATAGTATATCTCAAATTCCTTCAGAGATTTATGTGCAGAGGAGGGTATTAGGAGGGAATCGATTTCACCCCACAATCCTAAATAAAGTGTGGTTAAAGAGAGGAAGAATAAGATAATTGTTGGGGTTGCTAGATCCATGTTGCATGATCAGGGGTTTCCCTTATTCTTATGGGTATATGCATGCAACACAATTGTGTACCTATAGAATAAGAGTCCTTATAGATTTCTTGGGATGATTACACTTAAGGATCCTTTCACTGGGAGGAAGCCAAATGTCTCCTACTTTCACATTTTTGGATCCATGGTGTATTCTCATGTATCCAAAGATGACAAGAAGATGTTGGAACTTTTTGTAGAGAGGGGGTTCTTTGTGGGTTATACTGAGACAACACATGTTTATAAGGTGTACTTTCCCTCTCTCAAAAATATTGTTTTAAGAAGGTATGTGATATTTGATGAGGGGAAAGCCATGATGAGTTCTCTAGAGTGAGATTTGAGCATATCACCAAAAGAGAATCTTCTAGCTCCCAAGGAGGAACCTCAATTAGATTCATAGAGTTAGTCCTTTTCTAAGGGAAAGAGAGCATTCCAGGAGGATGATGTGGAACAACCACATGGTGAGGATTAGAGAGCAAGATGAGTGGAGGCACTCACTCACACAGTGACTCATAGATAAGAGAGGAAGAGTGTTATCAGCCTATTTTGATACCACTACATCATTGACCCCTAGCCCTCATTGCTTGATGACTTTTCCCTAGCGGTAGGGACTTATTTTCCCAGTTTTGACACAAAGCCACGGGCTAGCAGGCTTATGCCTACAACTCAGGGGCTTCAACCACTACCAGGGCTTCTTGTGCTCGCAAATCAAGCCCTAATCCACTAGTTTGGAGCATGTGGTCCAGGGAACCTTCTAGATCCATTGGGTCCCTAGAAGATGAGCTCGATTAATCACCCATTCGAGCTGGCTAGGACTGAACGTTTAGAAGTTTCCTTAAATTCTCATCATCCTGATCATCTACATTCATCCTCCATATCATTCACTTATCTATGTTGCATAATTTGAGAGGGTCAGGCTAGTTCTAGTTCCAGTTCCAGAGAGTGAGTTTTGGAGATCCATGCTACTGTTGAGATCTTGACACCATATTGATATATTGTCATAATCTTGAGAGCTTGTGTGGTCTCATGTTATAGGATAGTGCTCTTAATATTCTCATCTAGTGGGGAAAATCTATCGAATTGTGGAGAGGTGAAGATGAAAGTAAGGTATTGAAGTGACATTTTGTATATTAATGAAGATCCATGTTCCCTTCCTCTATATGATTGTATCTTGTAATCATTTTATGTTATCGTTTATCTAACGATATTCAGAGAAAGATCCCTTGTCGTCTTTGTATGTTTGTGATTGTGTGTAGTGTTAGAAAATTATATATTACAGAGAAATGGAACACATCAAATATGTAGAAACACAAGCACGGAAAACATATAAAACAAGAGAGACACAGATATACATGGTTTGGGCTACGTCCACCTCAAAAAACCAGTCCTTCCTTTCTATTATCCAACAAAATGAAGAGACACAACCTACATCAGATCTATTGTAATATCCTATGTTCTCTCTCACAGTCTCCCTTTCTGTTTCTCACTCATAATACTCATACAACACACAACCGCAATACAATGCCCTCATACAAAATGATGGGTTGCCTTCTAGGGAAAAAAACCCTAAATTAAACTTAACTTCTACCATCAGATCATTCGCTTAATGAATAACCTAGATTGACTAGAAATTACAATACTTTTACAAAGCAATTTTACATATATTTTTAGCTTCGGGGGCACTGCCCCTGAAAACCCCCATCAAGGGGGGCTCCATAAAGTCATAGTCTCCCCCCAGGCATCGTTTAAACGATGGACAACGTTGTCGCCCTGTTAAGAACATGGGTCCAATGCTGTGATACGTCTAAATAAAGAAGATAATCAAGCTCCACACCCAACATGCAAGTATTGAAGTCGAAGGAAGATCAGATAGATCACTTGTGTGGAGCACAACATATCAGTATCGAAATCAAGATCCATCCTTGACCTATGAGGAGGCAAGGTAGCTTCTTCTTCCTCATAGTACTAAGCGATTGCATGAATGCTTGTAAGAAGGGTTAGGAACATTAAATGTCTTCTTGACTGTGCTTGTGTCTTTCTGGTGAACTAACGGATAGTAGCTTACGGGGAAACAACTCCTTGCAGTTTTGTCTACAATAGAAGTGGTGCTTTCAATGAGATCACACTCGCTACTGTGTTTGATTTTCCTTAGATCCTGATCGAATCCTCTTTTCTATGGTTTGCTGAGCTTCCTTGCATTTTTGCAACTGTTTTCATTTATTTTACAACGTTATTACCTTTGTTTGATTGTTTTATGATACTGAGGAAATAATGATTTTCCCCTTTGGAACCCTAGCCATGACCTTCTAAGGCTCAGCCCGCGACCCAAGAGTCTCTGAGTTGCTGACCGACAAGTTGATGCCCGTGGCTAGCCACTAGCAGGGCATTCTGAGCCCGCGACACAAGCATTTTTCCTTGAGAAACTTGTCTCTTTCAGTTTGTTTTTGTTTTTGTTTTTTGATATGTAATCTCTGGTCTTACTGTTTTCTTGCTAGATCTGGTCTAGATCTACTCTTGCTATTAATTTTCTTTTGATTTGCTAAGTGTCTCTTTAGAGCACCTGATCTCTTTCATTAGGCACCAAGCTTGTTGATTTATTGCCGATCTATTCAAAATATAATTGGATCCCATTACTTGTTGTAGTTGATCAACCATCCTATGGTCCTGATCTGATCTATTTAGATCAATTTGTTCAATTTCTCCCTTTTTTTATCATCGCTTGAGTTCCTTCTTGAGTTTTGGTTGGCTACCTTGGATTGAGGTTTGGGTTTGATTCATTTATTATATTATCAGTTTGGGTAGGTTATATTCAGCATTTGATTGGGTTTGATCTATACTTTGCGTTCAGATTTGCAGATTGATCCTCTTTTCATTCTTTCTTTTTGAGTGATCCATTTGATATTTTATCATTAGTTTTACAAACGGTGGTGTGGTGAATGAATGTGCAACTTTAATTGTGATCAAGTTCTGTTTAGAGTGTTTTTTCACATTGTAACACTTGTTTTCAGATCTTGTTTAGGCCTCTTTGCCTCTAGGGCACAGTTTATCCCTTTATAGAACATTGGGTCGGGTGATGCCATTGTGCTACAACCCTAGCTTGATTACCATTTCCATATTTTGTTTCCTCTTTGGCTTTCATTTTTTATTTCTTTGAGTGTGTTTTTGTTTGGGTTTTGTTTCCCTAGATGTTCCGATTTTGGAGTGCTTTGCATTCTTGCTTATGAGACTTGTTTTGGTCTCTTTCTCGGATTGATTTTCAGTGTGTTTTTGGGTCATTAATTAATTTTTTTGGGACAATTTTCATTCAGGAATACTTAAAGGAAAATTTCATCTCAGTAGGCATTTGTGTGGTAGATAATCTCTTGCCCTCTCATAGCTAGCATTCATCAAATTGAAAAAGAAAAATTGCATATAGCTACATTAGGGTGACTAACTAAGAGTCCTACACACCATTTTAGTTTCATGCCACTTCCCACTTGAGCAAACAAAAACCATTAAAAGTAACTTGATAATAAAGTCAACTCAATTCGTCTTTTATTTTTACTCGTTGTACACCAAAATTAGCTTAGGCTAGGGTCTTTGAGGTAGGAGTGTGTGTTAACCACTACAAGACCACAAAATAAACTCATAATATTGTGGTAGGGAGTGAAAATCCATTTGTAGTAGTGTGGTCTGGGAATCCCTCCTGCCACATGGGTTAAGCACGAGGTCACACTTGGGCTAAGCGAGATGACACAACCCTACTTGTTTAGTTTCAAGTGGCGCGATATAGCAGAATTGGCACGCATAGAAATAGTTTTTATCACTTGGGGGCCACTTGGGAGGTAACTCTGAAGGGGGTTTCAATATTGGATTCTTTTGGGGTTAAGTTTCCTGCCCTTGCATGTTGGTTTGTCCTGCAACTATCCCCCCAGGTCATGGTATTATACATGGTGATCATAGTGGCTTTTCTTTCTAGGTCTTATGCACAGGTGCATATTTGTGTTTGTCTTATGTGTACCTGGGATGGATATTATTCATACTCTCTATGTCCTCGCAGAGGGTGTTCCAATTGTGGGGGAACTTGCACCGATTTCACAACTAAAAGGGTTGGGAAGCAGGTTGCTAGTATGATTGTTCCACGACCAAATTATTTGTATTATGTTTGTGTGTGATATCTTTTATGACATTTCTAGACTGTGCTCTTTGTTCCAAGTCAGTAGTTTTGGCCTTAGGGTGTTTACACTAACTTAACTGTGTTTTACTTATTATCACCCTGGCTGAATTTTCACGTCACCTTCAAGGTTTACTTCCTGAAAAGCGTAGACTTATTTCTCCTGCACGGAGGGTGTCTGTTGATACTCATGACTTAAACCACCATACAATGCTAGAATCTGTGTCTGGCCCCACGGATAGTGATCTGGTTTCTATTGAGACTTTGACAGACAACTCTGGCGCTCCTGCCAACCCACCTTTGACTGATTCTTTAGGGCTTACCTTACTATTAGGGTCCAACCCTAACCCCTTTATTTATGTAATAAGCCCATAAGGGCCTAGTCTGAGTCATAATTAGTTGGTTGAGTAAATAAATCCCGTAAGAAGTTATCCACATTAATAATAATTGTAAGTGGTCAACCCACATTCTAGAAAAGGGACCATAGTTAGTTATAAACGGGCCTTAGTTAATCAATAAGGTGGTTAACCCGTGATTATGTCAGGGACCACTAGTAGTTAGGGTTGTGGATGTCATTAGGCTATAAATAGCATTATATAAAAGGAAGAAGTAAGGTGTCATATTGTAATTGAGCTCTGCCCTATTGGAGGTTTCCCCCTCGAAGAGGAAAGTGAACATTGTATCTTGTTTATGCATAGTTAAATATATTTGTCACTTGTCTATTTTTTGGTGATACTTATCTGTATCGACTATTTTTTTTCATATTTCTTGCGTTTTGTCTCGTCTAAAAGGTCAAGTGAATAACAAGTGGTATCTGAGCTCTTTCTAGGGCCAGCGAGACCTCCAGTTGTCGCTGATTTTTTTTTAGGTTAGAGACGTGTTCCAACGTCTTTAAACCATGAGATCTTTCATTGAGCACATAAACATGTGGATTTGGGGAACCATGCATGCATGAACTACAAGAGTTGGTCATGTTTTTTGGACTCCCTTGTAACCCCTGTGGATACCCCTTCGAGTAGTAGCACATTGGACAGAACCGCACACAGACTGCACTTTCACGTATCCTTGGGTATATAGGAAGGCCCCTAGGAAACCCTGAAACCTAACCATAGTTTAGCCATCGGTCGTCTTGCTACTACAGTACACTGAGAACAACACTCGAGGAGATTACTCGCATGTACAATAGGGTAGTGAGGTAGTACGGCTAAGGGTATGGTTGATCCTCCTTAGTTGGTGCCCTAAATGATTGGGCCAAGTAATATTTTTAGACCCCTGCATATATTGCGATCTATAGCACCTGACACTCCTTGTGACCATATTTTCCCCATATATCTGAAGCTTTCTCCTATTCTCTATCCTACTCAAATCTACCTGTTTCGATCTGCTGATATCATCCATCTAGCTTTCAGGGTATTCACAACGCATATTCAACTTAGAATACAATAAGACTAAGCCTGTTCCTCACCCACATGTTGATGGTGTGATTGTGTCTGTTTCTGATCCCATGAGCCAACTTGTTTCCCACCTTGGGTAACTGATTTTTACATCTCAAGCCCTAACAAGTGTGTTTGGATCTGCTAAAGCACCCCCTCCTAAGAAGTCCACCGATGTTCTCATGGTAAAGTCCACTCAACTGAAGAACAAATCACAAATTGATGGTAAAAATAACAAGAACAATAGAAAAATTAAACAACAAAATCAAACTACCCAGGAGTCTAAGCCCAACCCTGAGATTTAGGGAGGGGGCACCAGTGTGCGTCGCCGTAAAGTCAAGTTCCCTTGTAAAATTTTTCAAGGCGATCACCTTACTCATGAGTGTCCTCGAATGGATGAATTTTGTAGGCTCCTTTCACCATCGTCTGCTCAACAACTTGCCTTTTTAACTCATCCATTCCCTACACAACCTCAACAAAAATGGTTGCTCAACCCTCTAGACCTTCGCAAGGGGGAAATGATGGATCATCTTCTCATCCCCCTCACAACTCAACCATATTTATGTGCATGAAATATTCCAATGTTACCATGTGAGCTAAGTCCTACAATTCCCCTAAGTTGAGTTATCCTTCCAAAGACTCACTAACTCCACCTAGTTCCACTAGACCTCTCACTCTAGATAAGCCTGTAGAACCATTTTATCACCCCCCCAAGGGTGTTCTTCGTAAGACGACACACAACCCTTATGCTAGGGCTGCCTAGCACTATAGTATTGTTGAATACCTAGCCTAGGCACCTTGAGCCATGTCTACTTTGGAGGTCTTGCAAAGTTGTCCCCAGCAGTGTAAAGACTTGTTGTCTACTATCAGTGGAGTTGACCCATCTGACTTTGGTGTCATTTCTATTAATGCTAAAAAATTCGCTCCTCTTCTTTCCCATCAAATTTATTTTCAGATTATACTGTGGGTTTCCAAAAATAATATCCATCACACTCTAATAGATAAGGGCTCTTCCACCTGTGTCATGTCCATATCCTATTGGAAATCTATCGACTCTCCAGCTCTTGCCAAGTCTAATACCACTCGCCAAGCATTTGATGGCCACAATTCCGTCCCTAAGGGGGTCTTGCCACATTTTTCCATCGAGTTTGGAGGTAAAATGGCACATGTCAATATCAAAATTTTTGACGCTCCTTTATACTATAACCTACTCCTTGGCCGCAGTTGGTTTTATGCTATGACCGCAGTGGTATCCTCTGTGTTTTGTTTACTTTTCTTTCCTCATGAAGGCAATATCATTACTAGTGGCCAACTTGACTATTGCGTGCCATAAACCCAACTTTCTACTACCATCGAAACTATTGTTCCGCTTGTGGGGGACAATCCTAGTCAATTCCAGAGTGTTGGTGCGGGCCTGTTCAAAAGTTTCACTCTTATGGGAGTTTTTCCTAAACTCCACTCCCCTGACACTCCTCCCTCTCTTGTGGTGGGTCGTTTCCACGTGATCCCTTATCACACCTATGGACCCCAGATTTTTTATGACTCTTGAGTGGTGCCTAATGAATATGAGATAGGTTCATATGGCGCGTCCATTCCTTTGAGTCTAGAGGAGCTTTCTTATCAGGCTATCTAGTTGGATTCTCCATCTGATGAGTCTTGTGTTGCCACCTCGATGCCACCCAATGATTTGTTTCCGCCTTCCTGGGTTGTTGACCATCCTTCCTATTATGACTTTCTCAACTTCCCATTACCATATGATGAAGCTATTCAAGAAGTCATGTCTATCTTTGACCATTCGTGAGTACCTCTTCATCATTGATCATCATCTTTCCCCAACGTAGAGGTTGTGGATGAGTCTTCTCAAACCATTGTTTCGTCTGGAAATTCCAGTCCTTCCTCACATTTTCATTAATTTTTTTTCCATTTCTTTGGAAAGGAACCTGGCCAAAATTTCCTCTACCAGACCTATTAATATTTCCATGAAACCAGGTATTGTAGAAAATATATTGATTGGGGTTCATTGCGCTCCCTTTGATATCGCCACTTATACCGTCCTTTTCAAATAAATTCGTGATGTTTTTGCATGGTCCGACGAAGAGATGCCTAGAATTGATCCCCATATCGTCTAACATGAAATTAAGACATATCTAGGAGCTAAATCTGTTCAAAAAAGCTCTGGCCAGACAACCTGCGTAAAGAAACAACCATTAAAGGTGAGGTTAAAAAACTTCTTGATGTTGGTTTTATCTATCTTGTTTCGTTGACGAAATGGGTATCTAATCCTGTCTCCATCGATAAAAAACAAGGAGCTATCCATGTCTATGTCGGTTACCACGATCTAAATCTAGCATGTCCTAAAGATAATTATCCTACTCCATTCATTGATACGATCCTTGATGCATGTGCTGGTAAAACTATCTTTTCCTTTATGAATGATTTCTTGGGTTATAACCAGATTGAAATTAAACCATAAGACCAACACAAGACTACTTTTATTTTCCCATGGGGTACCTTTGCCTATCGAAAACTACCTTTTGACCTTAAAAATTTTGGAGCCACCTTCCAATGGGCCATGTCTTATGTGTTCCATGAAATTAAACAAATCATTGAAGTCTACCTTGATGACCTTACTGCTCTCTCTTCGCTACATGGTGATGACCATTCCCACCTTCATGAAGTCTTTCTCCGATGTTGGTTTTACAAAATCCGGCTTAATCCACATAAATGTGTCTTTTTCCTATGATCCGGATGACTGCTAGGATTCATTGCATATAAAGAAGGAATTTATGTAGATCCCTCGAAGGTTGAGGTGATTATTAATATTCTTCCTTCTCTTACTATCCGCCAGGTTCAAAGACTTCAAGGAAAAGCCAAATTTTTACATCGTTTCATTACCAACTATGCCCACATTTCTTAAGGTTTCATGCATCTGTTGAAGAAAGGAATCCCATTTTTTTGGGATTACCAAGCCCAATGGTCTTTTTATGATCTCAAACAAGCTTTGTTGTCGACTCTTTTATTGAGTCCTCTTGACTTTAACTGATACTTTTTGATATATCTCGCTCCTTTGGAATCTTCCTTAGGCATGGTTCTCATCCAGGAGGAAAATATACGCAATGAGCATCCTATTTATTATATTAGCAAAGGCCTGATTGGTCCTCAACTTTGCTATTCCCATGTTGATAATCTGGCCCCTGTAGCAGTGTTCACTGTACAATAATTGAGGCATTATATCCTTTTGAAAAATACTATGGTCATTGCGGACTCCAACCCCATGAAATGCATCCTTAGTCATCAAATCATAGGGGGAAATACTCCAAATGGATTTTCATCCTTCAGGAGTTTGACTTGGAGTTTACCATTGCTAAATCTAAGCAATCACTAGCCTCCGTTGAGATTCTTGTCGAATTTTTTCCATCTAATGAGGAAATCGTGGCCTCAGATCCTTTGCCTGATGAATCCTTGTTCCTCATTAGCACTTCTGACCCTTGGTATGGAGATCTCCTTCTCTATCTCCAAACCCATATACGTCATCAGTCTCGACATTATCTTATTATCGATGATACTCTTTACCATCACGGTGTTGATAATGTCTTACGCCAATATATTACCCATGAAGAAGCCAAACATGTTTTAAATGATTTCCATGCAGGGGAATGTGGTGTTCATTTATTAGCGCATGCCACTTCTCAAAAAATATTGTGTGCAGGTTACTTTTGTCCTTCAATTTTCAAATATTGAATCACTGTCATCCAGAAGTGCCATCCCTATCAAATATTTTCTCATAAGATGCTTGTTAAGTTGCCCCATTACATCCAGTCATCGTCGTTGGACCTTTTTCCCAGTGGAGAATTGATTTTATGCAATGTAACCCACCCTATGCCAATGACAACATTATATTATTGTCCTTGTTAACTATTTTACCAAATGATCTGAGGCCATGACCACACGTCTCAATGACGGTGATACTACTGCATTTTTATTTTTCAACCATTTCATTTCTACTTTTGATGTCCCTAAATGCATCATCATTGATCATGGAAGACATTTTAAAAACCATATGATGCAGGAACTAGCTACCAAGTTGGGTTTTTTCCATGAACATTCCTCACCATACTATCC
Organism: Pinus albicaulis; assembly: GCA_034641835.2. NCBI lineage: Eukaryota > Viridiplantae > Streptophyta > Pinopsida > Pinales > Pinaceae > Pinus > Pinus albicaulis. The sequence continues at coordinate 1,187,507,166 of CM076578.1, read as the reverse complement.
TCAAGATAATGGCCAAGTAGAAGCTGTCAATCGTACTTTGAAAACCATGTTGCAAGTAGGAAAACATAAATCCAACTGCCACCTCATCCTATTTTCTTCTTTAATGTAGGCATGTCGAACCTATTTCAAGTCTACCACTGGCGTCACTCCATTTTAACTGGTTTATGGGGTTGAGTCAGTTCTCCCTATTCAGTGCAAAATCTCTTCTCTTAAAATAGTTGTGGAGTTACTCCCAGACACCTCAGATGAGGAAGAACATCTGTTACAGTTTACCCATCTTGATGAAAAATGCCTTCTCTCCCTAGTTAATAACGAAATTCATAAGAAACATGTTATGGCCCAATATGATAAATCTGTCCGACCTCGTGTCTTTTCTTAGGGTGATTTGGGTTTGGTATACGACCAAGACCATGATAAATTAGGGCCGGTAAACTCAAACCCATGTGGCATGGTCCCTGCATTGTTAGAAGTGTTCTCAAGAAAGGGGCTTATGGTTTGGTTTATTATGAAGGGAATTCACTGTCGAAGCCTCGTAATGGGCTCTATCTGAAACACTACTATACTTAGTCTCTTCGCATGGTCGCTTGTATATTATGTATATAGGTGCAAGTGTGTTCATTTCACTTGCTTATCATTACCCCAGTATCTTGTGTGTAATTTGCATGTCTAGTCTGTGTTGTACAAATGTCAACACCCTCATTTCCAATGGTGCAAGCCATTACACTCAGAACATTGCTTCCATTGCTTGGGTCCTCTTTTCACCCACCGATGAGCTTGTGAGTTCTAGAGGTGTTTGTCTTCGCCCCATCACCAAAAACGTGGCTGCGTATAGTGTTGTAATTGAGCTCTTGACTGAGGCTAGCCATCTTGGCATACACCATCTCGTTTTTCAACTTGGCTCTCAAATCACAATGTCCCAGCTCAAGTGTCTATACTTTGTAAGGAATCCTACTCTACTTCATTACTTTTTGAGGGTACATCTCCTGGAACGTTCATTTGATTTACATATTCCTCGAGACCAACACAGATTGGTTGATTCATTAGCTAATTATGTGCTATATTGGCATTTGTCTCATACTTAACATTTTCAAACCATTCACATGAACATTTACAAATATATTGTACATACGCAGTAGAAAAAAAACATAGACACCGATATTTTATTATTTCCAAAAATTCTGAGTACATAGTTCAAAATTAGGCAACTGAGGCCTTGGATACTTTTCCATGTACATGATATTACATTCAAAAATTGCACAACCCTATGCCACTACCACCACCTAGTGATGCTCATGATAACATAACACCGCATTTAGTATACAGTGGAGTAAACCACAAGGATGAGATGAGGCCACTCCTACGGTGTGCCTCTACATATGTCGAGGAGTCTCATCAAGCCTCCTCGCAGGAATCCCAAAAGTCAGTCCCTCAAAATTTGGAGTGAACTGAGTTAGCTCACTGTCACTGTCATCTATCTCTCCTACGGCTTCAGGGCAGAGCTGTGTTGTGTCTCTCTGATAGAATATGTTGGGTGTGTAGGTGCCACATCTACATTAAAAAAAAAAAAAAAAAAAAAAAAAAAAAAAGCATCATGTTATTACTAACTATGTACTCTAGTTAAAAAACTCAAAAAATCAGATATCTCAAAAAATCCCAAAAAACTACAAAACAAAAAAATCAATTTTTGTTTTTACCTCGTTAATCAAAACCTTCACCAGGGGGAAAGACTATGTTAAGATTTCTTGTGAATTCCACCCCATAATATGGGTAATCATCCACTAAAAATGTAAATTATCTTATCCATCTCCAGTACATGCACTCTGTCATCCCATGGCAAAGCATGCCCCCATATAGACATACAGGGTTGTCTTACTTGTGGATAAGTTACATAATCCAATGTTTGGGGCCTCATAAATATTGAGACATTTGGAGGACTTAAGGTTAATACAAATTCTCCTCTCGATAGTTACTTGTGAATATACTTATGTCTTCTTTTCTTTAGGTTAAGTTAATCATTCATCAATTCAATTAGCAAAACACAAGACACAAAGATTAGGCTCCTAGAGCCAGGGAAAAAACATCTCCCTCTTGGAGAGGAAAATCCGCAAAGAATTATTCTTATCGATCTTCTAATGACAAGTACCATGACCCAGACTTAGACCCTAGACTTAGATTTTCTTCCAGAGCCTTGAACTTCACCTTGTGTATGCAACTATTTTAGCTTACACAGTGAGAAGGTAAATCAAGGATTTAACTTCCTCACTATTATTCCTGCTTCTTCTTATGATCACTGTCTCTTTCATCTGTCTTTCACACTAAATACTATCTTTGTGTATATATATATTTACGCTGCCTCTGTTCTAGTATCCACACTATCTTACATATATATACACTCTCTCCTTTAAGGTATCCACAATTCCCTTAAAGTCTCTGCTGTGGTGTCTGCAGTTTCTGCTGTGATGTCTACAATCCTTTATTATCCCTGTTGTGGTTTAGGTGAAGACTTATCCACAATTCATTTATTATCTCTGTTGTGTATTTTCTCTTGGGTTGACCGCATTCATTTCAGACCTATCTATGATTATGTTTTGTATGTTGACCAAAAAAATTTCTTCCAAATGATCTGCAGCTTTAGGTATATATATACATGACTGTGTCAGCTCTTAGGCTGACCATCTAGCTGAGTAGTAGGCTGACTTACTCATTGTGAATAGGTCAACATGAAGTGAGATTTCTTCATCATTTAATGTGGCAACCTCCATTGTAATTAGAACTTGTCTTTCATCGTTGATTGAAAACAGTTATGAGCTAGACATCTAGCAGGGTCTTGGAGCATGTATGACACTTAATTACATTTTATTTCTATAGGATATAGAACCTACTAGACATCAAGAAGAAGTCTATTTACAAAACAAATCTTGCTCATGAAACCCATGAAGAAAGTACATTTTACTATTTTGACTTCTTCTTTTCATAATTACATAGTCAACATGAAGACCGACCTAGTTACACTTTTCAACACTCCCTCTTGACTAGGGAGGTATTCATATAGGTACATGGTTAATTTCAAAATGAAGAATCTCATAAGAAGAATCGGATTGGTAATCACATCTGTAGAGCATCATATCAAGCAACATTGTCCTAGTGCAAGGCCTTCACTAACAGCCCCATCTCTCAATGAGACAATGGGCTACAATGTTGGCGAGACACATGATTAATAGACACCATAGTCATTGTCTCTCCAAGGTACATACCCCACCTAGGTGTTCCCAGAGTATGACCTTCTTGGACAATTCTTCTCTTGGTAGCCATCCCTCAAAGAATATCGGTCCACGAATACTCTTATCTTGAATTCCCTATCTCATTCTCAAAGGGTATTGAATGCCAGATGATTACCCAATCCTACATTCTATCTTCCAGGTGAAGACCAGAATAATGTTTCTATCCATTCTCTTCACATGGCCTTCACTAAGACTTACGGTTGTTAGTCGTGGTCTAGTGCATGACACATGTAATAGAAAATCACATACGTCACTCCCTCTTAACATAGGAAGGACATACTTCAATTTTCTTCCAAGCAAGAAACTTACCATCAGGCTCCTTATCAAGCAGAGTCCTACAGCAACAATCCAGCTACTCATGAAGAGTTCCTCCCCTCAATGTCATGGATTTCGATATTGAGGAATATTCAACTTTTGGCTTCATAGGGCATAGATCATCCATCAATTTCAGTCACGAGTCATGTCCACTATCAGAAAGTGATTCATCAGTCTTTCTCATCTGGTCCATCGTTATGCCATGCTTCTTTCCGTCTAATCATCTCCAAGGATCATACATCATTTCTCGTGATTAGCAGCCCTGCATAAATTCATCTAGATAAACATATACATATGAACTTTTAGAAAAAAAGTTACCTTAGTGATGATCTTTCACCATGACATATTCTTGTAGGCATCGACATTCTTCATAAAGATTGACACATCTCCTAATGATATCTTTTGCAAAGGGTCTTCTTCTTTACTAGACTTCTGTCAGAGTCTACATATCATCCTAGGAGATCTCCTAGTCACATATTCTTGGTCCCTGGATGATAACTGCCTCTTGACATGGTTTCATTTCATGATCTGTTCCTCTCTGCACATTCTTCTTTCTCCGTATTTTACCAATTTTCCACTTTCTAGTTTATGTACAACCACCTCATATTTTATGAGGACATATTATGTTGATTTCATCTGTCAGTGCATCGAGAGATCCTCCTTCATAAATCATACTTTTAAATATTACATGCAACCATATGACATGACTTCACAACATCCAATGTCAGCATATAAATATATACATATCTCATACCTTTTTCCCTTGAGCCATCTTGTAGCAATTTCTCTAGAATGAAGAGCTTCATTCCTTTGACCTACTTCATCAATATGTCATCACATCCCAAAATTTTGTCTCCATGATGACCCTTGATCTGATGACTACTTTAATTTAGTAGAGAGATTTTATAGAAGCTGTTTCATTGAGAGCTCCTTTCGTGCTTCTTAATGTACATTGTTTTCTATTATACAATTTTACAATCAATCAGAGATCACTTAAAGAGAAAGATGGCCTCAATCATAATAGATATTTCTCTATTCTTCCTTCTTAGATATTTTAGCATCAGGTTCTTCTCTTTCATTACTGACATGGGCTTCTTCCTTTTTCATTTTTTCCTTTCTTAGTTTAGGACAATCTTATTTATAATGCCGAAAATTATTACACTCAAGGCATCGTGCTTTGTTCACATTTCTCCTATTATTTTGAGGACCAAATTTACTAAATCTTCCTTTCTTCCCAGACATGGTGGCAAAGGCTTGATTTTATTTCCTTGATCCTTCTTTCAATATTGACTCTTATATCTTACCTAAACTTTGGAATGTCACGACTTCTTCTTTCCTATCTATACTGGAAGAGTAGTCTCTCCATTCTTTTGGTAAGACATTTTGTTTCATAGTGAGTATTTCTCTATCAGACATTACTGCTCCCAATTTTAGTAGATGTTCTCATATTGCGAAAATATCCATTAGATATGGAATTATTCCTTCTTTTTGTCTCAGGGATATTATTTCCTTTGTAGAACCTTTTGAGAATTGTTCCACCAATTTATCATATATTTCTTTTGAGGATTCTAGCTTTGATACATAGGGAATAAGAGAGTCTTTTGCGGATTCTATAAGAATCCTTCGAGCTCTTATATCTCCCTGCATGTATTTGGTCACTATGTTGGAATATCTTCTTTTGGAGGTTGTATAGTAGATCCTTTTATGAAACCCATGACTTCATTTTCAATTAGCTTTAGATCTATCCTTTTCTTCCATGCATTGAGGTTAGATAAATCAACTAGTTTATTTCTTTCTAAACAATAAGTCATTCTGACAGATTCAGATGAAGTCATAGATACTTACTTGAGAGAGTGACTTTCTTCTGTAGCAGCTTTCTTGATGATAACGAAGAGGTTAAGAATTTCTTCCAAGATAGAATTCTCCAATCTAGGTGATTGTGAATTCTTGATGGTAGAGGATGTTTGAAGTAGCTAGAAAGTCTTCTTTGTAGACTGAATATACTTTCCAACCCAAACTTAGATCTATGCTTCCTTGAGTGTCTTTGTTGACAAGCAGCCCATGTGTTCAACAATTTAGCTCTAATTCCATGCTGAGAATTTTGGAGGGCTTAAGGTTAATACAAATTCTCTTCTTTTTAGTTACTTGTGAATTTACTTATGTCTTATTTTCTTTAGGTTAAGTTAATCTTTCATCAAGTCAATTATCAAAACACAAGACACAAAGATTAGGCTCCTAGAGCCAGGGAAAAAACCTCTCCCTCTTGGAGAGGAAAACCCACAAATAATTATTCTTATCGATCTTCTAATGACAAGTACTATGACCCAGACTTAGACCCTAGACTTAGATTTTCTTCCAGAACCTTGACCTTCACCTTGTGTATGCTTCTATTTTGTTTTCTTAGACAGTGAGAAGGTAAATCAAGGGTTTACCTTCCTCAATATTACTCCTGCTTCTTCTTATGATCACTGTCTCTTTTATCTATATTTCACATTGAATATTATCTTTGTGTATATATATATATTTACGCTGCCTCTGCTGTAGTATCCGCATTATCTTACATATACATATGTTGTCTCCTTTGAGGTATCTGTAATTCCCTTACGGTCTCTGTTGTGGTGTCCGCAATTTCTGCTGTGATGTTTGCAATCCTTTATTATCCCTATTGTGGTTCAGACGCAGACTTATCCGCAATTCCTTTATTATCTCTGATGTGTATTTTCTCTTGGGTTGACCGCATTCATTTCAGACCTATTCGTGATTATGTTCTATAGGTTGAATGAAAAACTTGCTTCCAAATGATCCACAACTTTAGGTATATATATACATGACTGTGTCAGCTCTTAGGCCAACCATCTAGCTTAGTAGTAGGCTGAATTTATCATTCTGAATAGGCCAACATGAAGTGAGATTCCTTCATCATTTAATGTGGCAACCTCCATTGTAATTACAACTTGTCTTTCATTGTTGATTGAAGGTAGTTATGAGCTAGACTTCCAGCAAGGTCTTGGAGCATGTATGACACTTAATTACATTTTATATCTATAGGACACAAAACCTACTGGACATCAAGAAGAATTCCATTTACAGAACAAATATATCTCATGAAACCCATGAAGAAAATATATTTTATTATTTTGACTTCTTCTTTTCATGATTACATAGTCAACATGGAGACCGACCTAGTTACACTTTTCAACAATAACAACAATATTCTCAAAAAATGATATCACAAGTAAACTCCCATACCTGCAAGTGTCACTCCTCCCCCTTTTGAGCCTAGTAAGTTGGTATTTCACACAGGACATCATCCCTTCACACCAGTTAAATAGAGTGGGTTCCATACATCGTCAACATAAATCTAGTTGTGGCACTGTTACCGCATGAGGTGCCATTGACCCTGAAACTCAAACCACTGTGTAGGCTATAGTCTGAAGGGTTAAATCTTGTATCTCCTCTATGAGAATATTATTTTTGTCTGCCCCTTCCACCACCCTATAGTGGGCAACTCTCATTCTTTGGATTGTCTCTCCTGAGTCGTTATGAACTGCTGTCAACAACACTGGAGCCCCCTATGTTGATAAACCGATGAGGAAGTAGATGTAGATGTTTCTATGGTGAACCTATATGGCCCAAAAATGAAGCATTGTGTGTCCACATCCCACCACTGTGCAATGCATGAAAAAATATAGTCTTGACTTTCCATGTTTGGGACCCTAAATAGTTTTAGCAATCCAAAATCTCTCAAGGAATTGATGGTTGGCCCATGAGCCATGGCTTGAATCTCATTATCAGAATGTTTCCTCTCCCTCCATTCCCACACCATGGTTTCCCCTACACACATCACAGATATTAGTCACTGTCATTTTTATAGGGAAACACAGAAAACACAGAGCTGTTAAAGAAAAATTTAAAAATTCCCTATTTTGTCCCTAGGCCATGGCTTTGACATAGGTATCCCACAAACCGAGCCGTTGGCTACCCTTGGCAAGCCCGCGACTGAGCTTTTTGGGCGCCTGCTTCCTGTGGTAAGTTCACGACTAGGTAGGTTTTCCCTCTACCATCATAGTCCACTACTTTGTAAACTCAGTGACTCGACCTCTACATGCGTAAATGACTAAGAGGGAAGGAATTTAGCACTTACTTGCTTAAGATAATTGCTTGCTCCTCTTTTCTCCTCCTTGCTCCTTCTTTCTCTTGCCCTCAAACCCTTGGAAGCTCAATCCTTTCTCACAAACTTCAAAATGAGTCAATAGAGCGGTATAATTTTATTTTATAACCGTTTTTGGCATCTTTTGGGCATATTCCAAAATATTCCTTTTTTAATATTTGGGTCCAAGTACATTTTTGAGCTTTATGATATGTTTTGAGTCTACCTTTTGTAGGAGGAATTGGGATTCACTTTTCATTTTAACTTGTAAGGAGATTTTTTCATTACACCGGACCTCAAGTATGATCCTTTACTGGCATATAGGGTTAGCTAATTTTCGCAAATTTTGCATTTTGACCCTCAACACTATTTATGCCTTAGGTATGAACCCGTCAAGCTACAACTTTTTCCACTTCCTATATGCATATCATAGCTTGGAGGTAGAGCTTACCCGATCCTGGATACCCTAGTTAGAATTTTATTTCCGTCTCAGTGTCCATGGAGTCACTCTTTTGATCATTTTCGGAATCCCTCCTTCTGATTCGCCATGACCTAGAATTTTAGCCTCATGTCCTCTTCTTCATCATATTTTTGGGCATACCCGAGGAGGATTCCACAATCTATCCCTTGTGATTGCCACTTTTATCAACCTTCTTCTACAACTCTGAGCCTTGGTTTCTCTCATCCATCGTTATCATCTACTTGGCCTACCATTCACATTTAATTGGTGTGTTACCATGTCTTGGAGGAACTATTGTGATGAGTGGTCCTATTAGCTAGCCTCGTGTCCACCTTATGTCATGAGAAATTCCACCATTACTGGAACCGTTTCTACCTTTTATGCAACTCGTTCCTCCAGGAGGAGTTTTATTTAAGATTCTTTTAGACTCCTTAACTTGGGAAAATATTTCTGAGTGAACTTGTCTACTTCACGCTCATAAAAGTACCTAAAGTTCCCATCTACCCAATATAATTTTAACCATTTTCCGGTCTAGGATAAAATATTTACAAAACGGAATACCCTAGTCTATTGTGGCTATTATATCTAAATTGGTATTGATGGGCTGCTCCACTAAAAAAATTAAAGTAACTCTTTCAAACCAGCTTTTGACTGAGGATTAGCCTCTTTGGCTTGAGAGGGCTCTCTCAAATTGATTTATGACTTGCTCAATTAGGATTCTATTAGATGGCTAAATTTGTGATAATTTATTTGATGTATTTTATTGTAGGTGAAAAATTAAATAGGTTTCCCTGGAGTCAGTGTGAGGGAATTCAATGATAAGTGGATCTCCTTGTGGAAGCTGAGGCTTTTACTGTTTCAATGAAAGGGTAATACAAACACATAGAAATATTCAACAACTCAAGGTTAAAAGGAAGTCAGAGCATGCATAACATGAATTATGAGTAATTCAACATCAAGATATTGGAATCAAGATAAAGAGAAACACAAGACATAAGCTCAGTGAAACATTCCAAGAATCTCAGGTGAAGCAGAAACATAGTCAATGTATATTACTGATGATAAAAATTACAATAGTGGTAGTGTCAAGTAACATTCTCCAACCCTTTTTCATTCGAATTTCTGCCTATTAATAGGCTTTTTATCCTTAGATTAGATCTCTGAGCTGGCTATATCATCGAACCATAATCTTGGCACCTATCTTAACCATAAACTACTTTCTTGGAACTGCAAAAGACACCTAATAACTTAAGACACACAAGCCTATTACGACTCTATTTGTCATTTATTACATCACTTATCTATAGAATAGGATAATTACATTGATAATGACCAGGTGCTCGAGTGGCACTCACCATCACCAAGACATAAATATACCCACTAGATTTAGGAACTAACACCCCTACTTTTAGGAAAATATAAACATAACTTTGATCACTGGACATCCTCATGCTGAGCTAGATAGGTGACAGTTTTTTCGAGTAGTGAATCCTTGTTGGAGTGGCCCACTACCATCTTGAATATCTCCACGTGGCTGGCTGCTCTTCAAAAAACTTTCCAAACCTCAAAATATCACAAAAACACTTCGCTGCCAAAACATAGTACACTAGGCAGTTTCATAGTGTAGTTCAGTAGCATATTCATTTCATCCATCTAAACCAATTTTTCCCTTCTTTTTCTGACTGGGATATGTTTGCTGGACAATATTAGCTAAATAAAACTCTTTCCCTCCTTTAATTTCCAACAAAAATAAGTTTTGTAGCAAAAATAATTCTAGAGGGATTTCATAGCGAAATCTGGCCTACAAGCCTAGGCTTTCCTATGAAATTTCCTGATTGGCTGAGAAACACATATTTTTTATTTTTCTTCAAAATTTCAGCTTCAAGTCTGAAAAAAATGTTTCCTGCATGCTGCAAAATTTATCAAAAATGATTAGGCCAATCCCTCAAACTTTTGGCACTCCATCCTTAGCAATAGAAGGCTCTACCTCTTTAGACTCATTTATCACTTTAAGTTTCAACTCTATTTTCTTCAGTTCTTCCTAAATCATTTCCATTTGGTCCTCTAGCTCTTTCACTTATCCCTTAATATTTTTCCTCTCAGACTGTAACCATAAGTTTATTTTTCTAGTGTTCTTCATTAATATCCTTAGAGGAAGAGTTATTTTCAACAACCTTTTGGCATTTGTCAGTGATTTATGATATTGGTTCAACTGATCAATCATTTTTCCTTCAAAATATTCCATCAGTTGTCTGTCTACGTTGGCCTCTTGTAGTTCCAATTTAACTTCAATGAACTCTTCTATGGCCTCTCTTAACTTCTCCTGCAATATCTATACTTCAGTCTTTTCCACCATCTTCTCCTTTCCCTTCCTTTGCACAAAAACCTTTTCTGTTGCTGGAGATAGGTCTATGATGTTTTTTGTGATAGGTTGGTTGCCTTTGTCAACATTTTCTATCATCTTTCTTTCTATGACACCCTTTGCAAGCTGTGACCTAGTTAGTGGTTTCCTTGGCTGGAATATGAAACCTGCATCTTCTCTTGCAAAACTAATTTTTTGATAGTATTACCTTTCCGTTTCTTCCTTTTGTCCCCTTCAATGTCTTCTTCTTGGACAATTGGAGATTCTTCAATGTCTATTGCTTGGAGGATGTCTTCAAGATTTCCCTTGGAAATAGTTTGGCTTCTAGTTATCCTTCTACTACCATGTTTGCTAATTTTATTTTTGTGGCTTGCAGGTGATGGCTATTGGATATCTGCCTCTGGTATAGATTCAGCTTCAATTTCCATTGGCTCCAAGATAGGCTCTAGCCCTTATTCATTAATACCTTATGTCTTAGCTGGATATGAAGTAGTTTTTGGCTTTAAAATATTCTTAGGTGTCACTGAATCAACTTCATATCCACTGAGAAAAAGAAAAGATGTCCAATCTCTATTTAATTTATTTAATTATTCCAACACTAAGAGTTTAATTAGGCCATGGTGGAAAATTGATGTCTCATTGCCTTTAGCTTGGGCTTGGACCTTATCATACATCTTCCCTAAAATCATAAACAAAAAGAAAGGCAGATCAAGGGGCTACTTACCAGTGAAATGTAAAAGGAGCCTGAAATGGTATAGGTAAAACATATGAAACCTCCCCTCATAGTTAAAGTATTTCTAGATTACAAACAACAAATTAGAATAATTTTCCTTCATAAAACTCTTGGGAATACCAGATGCCATGTCAGCTCCAATGTGCTATGGTTTAACAAATTCCTCATAACTCTGCATTTTGACTTTGGTGGCTTTGAACCACTCTTCACCTTCTCTTGGTATCTATGTAGCCTGAGAAATAGTATCAGGTGATAATGTGAAATTTAAAACTCCTACCTTTGAGGTTGTCCCTGTAAATTTTACTGCAAAATCTTTTGATATTTGGGCATGAAATCCCTGAAGCTTCCGACGGAACTGCAGACATCCAACATTTCTGAAAGCATCCATGAAACAGGGGTCTTCATTCAATAGCTTGAGGTCCATAGGCTCGTATCCCACACAAGAGCCCCCCTTGTTCACCTTCTTTTTCATTTCCATTCTACTTTATATCCTCGTTGTTTCTCTAGCTGTGACTCCTGCAGATAAAAAATCTAGACAACAAGCTATTTGCACTATGAATCACCTTCTTCAAATATGACACTATTATGCTGCACGAAAATGACAGAGATATGCTTAAAGGTGAACTTTTAAAATGAAATTCTAAAGTTAGGAGAATGATTCCAAATGTGAGATCAAAATATAATAATGAGTGTAATAACGATCTTGCATGCTTCGGGGATCATGAAACTTAATTGGGTGACCTCACCTTGACCCTTGACCATTGAAATTTTGACACCTCACCATGCTCTGTTTTTTCTACAAAAAAACACGATTTTGCAGCGAAGACAGTGAAAAACCTGGAAGATTCACTAAAAAATTGTTAGGTGATTCCGTAGCAAAATCTGCCATTCTGTAGTTATTTTCACTACTGAATGGTGAAAAAGTAGACAAGTGGCACATTTTTTATTTGAAGGCATGCATGTGAAAACTAAATGGAATGGAATGGATTTAAATGACATGACATAACTCATGGGGGTTTTTAGACTTAGGGTAAGGCTAAATTCATGGGGTTTCCATTAATTTCATGAACCATTCTACAAAGACAAGATGAAACCTAGATGAGTGATGTGAGTGGCCCTATCAATGAAATTGTGAAAATTTATGAGTGATAACAATGGCTAGGAGGTTCCCCCTTGCATAGTTTTTTCTCTTTTTCGGGCTTGGGGGACATCTTTACGAAAAAGGAACTTATAAATTAATAAGGGAGGGAACATATATCTTCATTTTTCATCCATTGGAAGCGTTAGTTGCGTCACCCTTGAACACGACACCTGTCTATCTCATTATCTTACAGTTGGGTTTTAGCTTGCTTAGGAGTCGTACCATTGATGTGATTATTTTTACTCCTTCGACTGGTTACTCTTCCAATCATATGGAGTGTGGCCTGATTCCTCCTGCATCATTGCATGATAGCATATGGTGCTCATTCAATATGCTGCCAGGTCACTCTTGTGTCATGTCATTATGTGTTCAAGAAAATTTTCAGCCCGTGTTGGCCATTTTGCAATAGCCTATTGACCATTTTGAGTCAGCCATCCTTGTGTTAGTTATACTTCATCGCTTCATGAATTCATCAATACATCACATCATCCTGGCATGTTCCATGTCGATTGATGGGGGATACATTAAGGCCCTCCTTTGATGGATCTTATCCTGTCAACTTCAGCTCATTATCCAAGAGCTTGATCTAGGAACTGGTAGTACCTTAGAGCTTGCAGTTCTCAGTGGCAAGCTTCCTCGTCGATCAAAAATGAGTTTAAATCATTAGATCCTGATTAGTTGAGTTAAATGGTATTCGACATTAGCTCATTCATTCACACTTAGTGGATTGAACTAGGTACCTTGGGGTCCTTCTTCCTCCTTAGTGGATTACCTCACGTCCGTTACTCGTTTACCTCATTGGCTGGTAATCAGGTGGTCTCTACCATTGCTTGACTTCAGCTCATCTATTCACATGTGTAGATTCATACCATTGGGGTTATGTCAAAGACCTTGGGTTAGGGCCATTTTTTGGAGCGGGGTCCCTTGGGGTGTACTATTTTGGGTTAATTTTGTCTAAGTTTTTCTTATACGCGTTGCACGCAAAATTTCAAAGGGGCTTTGGGGAGGGTCAAAGTCCCTTAATTTTTGTAAAGGGATTAAAGGGAAAAAACATGAGTCTCAAACCATGGTTTGTGCATGTATATGATAATATAATTATGTAAGAGTCAAGCGATGAAGGAATCGATCAAATATGTATGTCTATTTTGATTAATGTTTTGATCTAAGTCTCAATTTGTCAGGGTAGAGAGGCTCGTGTTGGCTATGTGCACGGAGACCTAAGTCATGAGCTGTGTGTGGAATCTATTGTTGTTTGCGCAGAAATATTGGTTGTACTGAATTGCATATCTCTTAATAAAGAAGACATTTTTGGTGAACATGGATTCTTATGTGGATTGACTGTCTAGATTATCCATTATTTACTATAGGTATAAATATATTCTGTTTACGTGTTTACTTATGTGATTAAGTAATTGAACCTCTGCACAAATATTAGTTGATGTTATATTAATAAATCTGAATGAAGTATACTTAATTACTGTGCGCAAAATATATTGTAAGTTATATATATTGATTTTGCATGCACGAATCTGTTATATTATCTACACTAATTATGATTAGGGCCACCACATCAAAAGCTTCCTCGGAGTGTGGAAACCTGGTTCCAGTAGCCCCCCATACTGCTTCGGGTGAGAGTTCGGTTTGCACAAGCAAACCACTGCCGAAAGGGCCAATAGTTGGAGGGTTTTGTTGGTTGTGTGCTAACTCCAAACCTAGTTCAAGACCCATCAAGCGAACAAATGGTTATGTTGTTAGGACCAGGTTGATCATTTTGAGGGATATTTGATGTTGTGGCATTTGATGCAGAAATAAATACAAGATTGGCTCAATAAGAAGATACTTTAATTTTCGATCCAAGAAAATAGAAGCTCTAAATTGTCTATCAAAGATTGGGAACAAAAGTATATCTATACAAAATTCCATGAAATTTTCTTTGCTTCCTTTGTTACCAAGTTGCACGAGTGGTTGTCTCGAATTTTTGAATTCCAGACCTGCACAAAGGATGACGCGATCACTCAGTGGACCTCGGAGTTGGAACAAAAATTACAGAAGTCTAGCAACAAGATCACCCGCGTAGTAGATCATTGGATTGATAGTGTTATAGGAGGATTTGTTACTAAATTCACTATTGATCAATTTTTATCAGATTCTCAAGCTGAACGAAGGTTTTTCAAGGGCCCTAGAGGTAAGTTCTTGTGCTCTCTGGAGTTTTGGATTAAAATTCACTTGTGTGAACAGGGTACGATGTGCAATGATATTGAATGAATGTCCCGCAGAGGCCCAACTACGCATAATGGAAGAACCTATAGAGTAGATCTAGAAGAAGGTTTTGCTTACATTCCTCTCAAAGGTAAATTTGACAATGACAAGGAATCAAAACTAGTAGCTTTGGTGAATCTTCACACTCTGAAGAAGAAGTATTATAAGATCAGGATAGTCTTGGGTCGTTGGCCATAGTCTAGATCCCATCCACTCCTCTCGCAAACTCTTATCACTCTAACAAGCCATCCACTCCACCTCCACCTCCAACACCAAACGTTGAGATGGTTGCCTCCATGAATTTACCTACTTTCCATGGTATTGGGAACGAAGATACAGACCAATTTTATTTTGTTACTGCACTATATGGACAATGCAACAAGTTAATAATGAGGATGTTAAGAAAGCACAACTAGCCACTGATTTTCAAGACTGCGTGTTGGATTAGTACATAAGGTATGTAGCGACAAATCCTAATACAAATATTGATAATCCGAAGGCCACATTGAAGGAAAAATTTAAGAGGCTGATTTTTTTTGCGCAATGTGTAACTGAGTTGAAGGAGATTCACCAAGAATTGAACGAATCTGTATGGGATGCAGATCAATGATTGAATAGCACAATCAGAGATGGAGGATTTACTATTGATGACACACAACACAAAGAGTGGTTTATTTCCATGTTTCTACCACATCTGTGCTAGCCCTTAAGTCAGTAGAAGATTTCCATGTAGGCCAAAGATGTAGAGATTCCAATGAAGCTAGAAGCTTCGCCGATACCTGCTGCACCCAATAGATCCAAAGCTAGTTGGAGGCCATGCACTTAGAAATACAGAGTCTGCGCAATGATAAGGGAAAGGATGCATGCACATATGTATGTTATATATGTTGCACAGCTGTCAAGCAACACAAGGATCAGTGCCCCGTATTCAATGACTATCTATAGGCTAGAGGACCAAGCTCACTAAAGAGCACGACCGGACCAAGTGAAAATCCCACGTTATGGTGCGGAATTTTTCAAGTTATGGGTATGCACATGAAAAAATTCTGCCCAAGGATTGGAAAATATATCCCTGAGCTTAAGAAACCTTTTTGGAATTTTTTCTCATCAGTGGGACATGATGAGAAACATTTTTGCAGCTTCGATATGATGATTGACCGAGCTGACCTATATAGGATGCACACTGAACCTACCTCACCAACATCCCTGTATGGGTGTGATGGATTCCAAAATAGAAGACAAGGAAGAGGAGGAGGAGTCGGTAGAGGAAGGGGGTAGCTCATCTGCTACAATTATGGAGACATGGGTCATTATTTGCATGACTATCCAAACACAACACGACAGTCATGCAGGTACTGTAGACAATTTAATCATGTTATTTAAGATTTCCCTATTTTTATTGCAAAGATACAGGGAAATAAAAAATAGATTCCTACTCAAAACACTCGGATGGTAAGAGCTGAGCTGCACAAAGAGGAACCAAGTGTGAATGTCATCACTAGGAGTGGTGCAGCCACTGGGGAAGACAAAGGGACAAAGCCAGATGTTGATCTGTTGATCTGAAGAGCACCTGAAAAGAAGGAAAAATTTAGCTTACAATGAGAAAAAGAAACCTTTGTAGTAGCAAAAACGGGTTTCGCAGAAGCGGCTGCCTCAACATCAAGTAAACCTATGGACATGGTCAGGACAGATGACGAGATAAAGCCCTTCCTACAGGTTTGTATAAAATTGTTGTGCAATAAGAAGGTAGTCGAGAACCTTCAAACATTGATAGAAAACTGTGCAGATAAAGAATAGCCCCAAATGGAGCAGAAGGTTGTTAATAAGATCTATAAGAATAAAACAAGAACTAGATGGGAGATGCGTTTGACTACTTATATTGGTGCATATGAGATGGATCAGGTCATTTTGGATCTAGGATATGATGCAAATGTCTTACCAAAGCAGACTTGGCAACGAATCATAGAACCTAATTTGGCAAGGTCCATGATCAATCTACTCATGGTAAATAAACAAAATATTATCCCACTAGGAAGGCTCTCATGGGTCGTAGAGGATATCGAAGGAGTAAGGGTGATCACAGACTTTGAAGCTATACAGATTGTGGATGATACTAACCCCTATCCTCTATTTTTGAGTTTAGATTTGGCTATTGATATGTGTGGCATCATTAATATTAAGCGCAGAAGTATGGTATTTGAGAATAATGGAACCAGGGTTGTGGTCCCCCTAGATCCTGCAAAAGGTGAAAGATATACAGAATCAGTGCGCGTAGATGATGATGTTGATCATATCTATAAGTTGAATGTGCAGGATGAATATTGGATCAACCTAATAGCCGATGGAAGACTTAAATGGGAGAAGGATAGCTCCTTTTCAGATTTAGATGAGGAAATGGAGAACTGGCAGAACCAACTGCATGAAGTATCTATGTTGCGCTGCAATTGGGTGACAAAATATCTTTGGTGCATATCCTCAGAGGTACAAGAATTGCCTTATTATGATGGTCTAACTAATGTTAACCCGTTATGATAAGAACTTGAATTTTTTTTTCCAAAAGAACAAATATTCCATGCACTTTATATAGCACTATGCTCAACCCCAGCCCAATGGTGGGAGATGCACAAGGGAAACTTGGCTAACTGGGAAGAATGCAACCGCATGATGCGTTTGCGATTTGAGCATCCAAATACTAGAATGGGAGAGACGTATTCTGGAAAAGGTGATCCGTGAAAAAAATTGGCTAAATGGACTGAATCTTGGGGCGAAGAACCAAAGCTAGAATGGGTGCATATTTTCATCGAAACTTTGGGGAACGTTCCTGCGGACACCTCGAAACTGAGTTGTGATGAGGAACCAATGATGAAATGTGTTGAAATTTTTTTTTATCTTGACCTTTTGTTTTGAAAGTGGATTTGAGTTCTTGGATGAGGCACTACAGGATATTCAGGAGGTCATCTTTGAAACCAAAAAACCGAAGGTGGAGCACGCCTTGCCAACATGGGATGCAAAGATGAAGGACATCGTTAACTGTCAAAATTTATCAATTGAAGATAATGAGGAAGATCCAAGCAACATTACGATCCCAAAATCTGAAGGACATTGTGTAGTTGTTGGACCTACGATTAAGTCACTAGATGTAACTATGCCTCTGAAGATTTAGCAAATCAACATTGGCTCAAAGGAACAATCAAAATTAGAAAATATAGGGGATTACTGGGATGATGATACGATCGTAAAGGTCATCAAGCTGTTGAATGAATATCAGGACCTATTCCTTACAAAATTTTCTGAACTAAAGGGGATAATCGAAGATCTCGGGGTGATGAAGATCATCGTGAAATCATATGTGTGACCTGTGAACCAGTGCTTGTATAGGATGAATCCCAAATATAAACAGAGAGTCAAAGAGGAATTGGAGAAAATGGTTGCTGCAGGAATCATAGAACCAGTGGAGGAGTCAGATTGGGTGAGCCCTATGGTGATGCAGGACAATAAAACCAAGCGAGAAATAAGGATTTGCATGGATCTACACAAATTGAATGACAATTGCGTACATGAACCATTCTCGACACGATTTTTTGATGAGATCCTACACAATGTAGGAGGACAGGAGGCTTACACATTCATATATGGTTTCTGAGGATGCCACCAGATCAGAATCACGCCAGAAGATAGAAGTAAGATGACCTTTGCAACAGAATGGGGATCCTTTCAATATACAATCACGCCATTTGGTTTGAAGAATGCACAACTATCTTCTCGCGTGTAGTAGTAGCTGTGTTCAAAGAGTACATCCATAAGTTCTTAGAAGTCTAATTTGATGATCGGGCTGTCTTTGTATTATTGAAAAGCATGTGTCGAGTTTTCACCTCATGGTGGATACTTGCCGAAAGTATCAAATCTCACTCAATATGAAAAAGTGTATATTTTGTGTTCCATTCAGGATCTTGCTAGGTAATATTGTTTGTCAGCAAGGATTGATGGTGGATCTCACAAAAATAATTGTTATTGTTAACTTGGAAGTTCCTGAAAATGTAAAACAATTGTGCTAAATTTTGGGGCATATAGGGTATTATCGGAAGTTCATTCAAGGTTACGTGCTGATCACTATGCCTATGGAGAAATTGTTGTATAAGGATGCCTCATTTTGTTGGGATGAAGACTGTCAAAATAGTTTTAAATTTCTTAAAGATAAGATGGTCACTGCACCCACATTAGTCTTCTAGACTGGACGAATTTATTCCATGTACACGTCGATGCCTCCTACATTGCACTAGGAGTTGTCTTAGTGCATCCAACAGTAAGGGAGATTGACCACCCTATTGCATTTTCAAGTAGGAAAATTTCGAGTGTAGAGCGTAACTACTCAACCACATAAAGGGAAGGATTATCAATGGTCTACGCGTTGTAGATATTCTACCACTACCTATTGGGAGGCTACTTTAGATGTTTACTGAACACTTTGCTCTAAAGTACTTGGTCAACAAGCATGTGTTGGGGGGGGAGATCTATTGATGGTTGTTTTTATTTCAGGAGTATGACTTTGAATTAATTGTGAAACCTAGAAAACTGAATGTTGGGCCAGACCATCTGTCACGCATGGAAAGCAGAGAAGAGGCAACTAGCTTGGAAGACAACTTACTAGATGCACAGCTATTCACCATCAAAGTAGTCGATGATCACTTTGGGGATATTATTCATTTCTTGACCACTAGAAGTGTGCCCACATAATATACGTTGCAACAGAAGAAAGTGTTGGTCGCGCGCGCAACTGAATTTACTCTAATTGCTGGTTAACTGTACAAAATGGGTGCAGATGAAGTCCTTCAGAGGTATGTGTCGGAATTTGAACGACAAGATATATTAGCTGAGGCTCATGTAGGGGTTGCAGGACGTCAATATGTAGGGAAAGCAACTATGCATAAGATTTTACAAGCTGGTCTATGGTGGCCCACGGTGTACAGTGACACACATGCGTATTTCCTCGCTTGTAATGTATGCCAAAGGACGGGGAAAGTGTCACGCAAAGATGGGATGCCCTTGCACCCACAAATGGCTTTGCAAGATTTTTACAAATGGGCAATTTTTTTTGTTGGACCTATCGACCCTCCAGGAAAGAAGATGAGTGTGCATTACATAATCACTGCAACAAACTATGTGACCAGATAGGCTGAGCCTAAGACTATGAAGGATTTTAGTGCAGACACAATTGCACACTTAATTTTTGAGAACATCTTGACTCAGTTTGGGTACCCTAAGATTTTTATGAGTGATCGAGGTACACACTTTGTCAATGAAACTATTGAAGCTCTGATGGAATAATTCTAGATTTATCATCAGAAGAGTACTTTGTATCACCCACAAGTGAATGGTGTGGTGGAGGCCTTTAATAAGGTATTGGAGACTGTGCTCACTAAGATATGCAATGCTAATCAAAATGATTGGGATGTGTACATACTTGCAGTTCTTTGGGCATATAGAACCATGCGCAAGAAGTTGACAGGAAGTACACTATTCAGGATGGCATATGGGCAGGAAGCTATTATGCCGATGGAGTATATTGTCCCCAGTTTGTGCATTGCAACATTTAGTAATATGGTAGAGAAGGATATTATGGAAGAACGATTGTCACAGTTGGTTGTGTTGGAAGAGGACTGATTCATTGCATGTTTCCATCAACAGGTGCAAAGGCGTGCAAAAAGCTTGGCATGACAGGCACATTAGACAAAAGGTATTTAAATAAGAGGATATGGTTTTGTTGTATGAAAACAAGTTTGCGCACCACCGAAGGAAGTTAAAAATGCATTGGCTCAGACCATATATTGTCAAGTAAATAATAGACATAAGTGCAGTGCACTTGGCCACATTTAGCGAAGAAAACCTTCCTGGGTATGTCAATGGAATTTGATTGAATCCATATAAGGAAAACCCTCTCCCTACGTGCACCAAATGACTATATGGCCAAAAATATGAATCTGCGCAACAAGGAGGGTGGATGCACAGACAGGTGCGACGCACACGTAGTAGTTGCATGAGAAGGTTGATTGGGTCAGATAGGTGCCAAAATATAGCCTTTGGAATAGTAATTCTGGAAATACAATGTTTTTACCATTTGGAGGAGCGGCTAAATTGCATTTAATGATGAGATTATGCCAGATTTTGACTTGTTTTAGCATTTATGGCGTTACATTAATGAACATAAGACTTTTTAAGACATGCCTACACTATAAATATGACTGAAGGGGTCGCATTAGTTCCCTTTGATTTCTATGTTGTTTCTACAAGTTGTGCTCTCTACTCTCAAAATATTGTCCAAAGATTATATCTGGCCTTGATCTGATCTTTGAGAAGGAGTTGTGCCGTCAAGTTTTGGGTCACCAATTCTGCCAAGCATGACTGCCACTAAGCCCACCCCTTCTGCGACGCTAGCTTAAGATACCCCTACACAGGCTGCTGATATCCTTGCGCTAGTTCAAACTAAGAAGGGGCAGTCCTCGGGGTCCCAGAAGTCGCCCCGCCAAAAGATCCCAAAGCCACGCTCAACTGCTACAGAGCGCCAGAAGAAACCTATGGCGGAATTTCCTACAACCATCATGGAGGAGGATGTTTTAGAAGTCATTGACCCCATCTCGTGGTTTCCTGCATATGTAGTGCCATACAAATCCCTAGTCAAGGTCCTAAAGGATTTAGATAAGGTGTTGTCATACATAAATTGTCACTGCTCCCTGAAAACGTGCTCGTTGAAGGTGATACGTTCACCAAAATCCTGTTGCTAAAGATGGAGGAATGGGACCTGGCAGACTAAGAGAAATTCCAAAATCTTGTGCCCACCATGTACTTGGAGAAGATACCATATGATGGTGGTGTAGTCAGAGTTGAGACAAAGTCCCGAGCGTTGGGCTTGCAAAAATCAGGGTTCTTGAACCTCTTACACATTCCACAGTTTGGGCGCAACCCAATCAATGACATCTGTGTGCACCAGCTACTTGCCCTCATTCATGATGACTACTTATGGCTAGGAGGGCCGATTTTGATTGATGTTGCACTGATCCATTGGATCAACAACTTTCCTGACTAGGGGGAGGACCCTGCGATGGCTTTTGGAGGGAAAATCCAAGAGCGCAAAGTGGCCGAGGATATCAAAGAAAAATATAAGGTCTCACTCAATTCCCATGGCTTATTGGTGCATGAAATTAATGCTCCTACAGTACAAATGGGCATGCTAATCCTCACATGCAAGATGGTGATAAAATGCAGGCCAAAGGAAGTTTCAGCCCATGTCATTGCGCTAGCAGGGCTATGCGAGAAGGGTATACAATTCAATTGGTCCTAATACCTCTGTATCAATTTCTTGGCTAATGTTCACGAAGTATAGGAGGAAGGGAAATACTTCTACTATGCCAATTCTACTATGGCTAGTTGTTACTCCTTATTGTTCTCATAAGATGGAAGACACCTCAAGATACATAGTTCCCTAATACTAATCTAGACTTGTGCGAAGCCATGCACTACACTACCTTATGGAACTCGTAGATCCCATCCAGAGTCAGAGAGAACAAGGGTTTTTGGGTTCTATTCGACTCTGCTCTATTCCAGGCCATTCAGTCAAATCCAAGTTTATTTCCGACCCTTTACGAGAAATATAAACTGATTGCAAACTTCAAATCCACATTCCAGGACATGGATATCCTGGTGAAGGGAAATGTGGAAGGTGCTTGGTATGACCTGCCATACTTGGTCATGGAGGATGAATTGGTGCACATCACAGTAGAATGGTCACCTGCTTGGTAGAGCTACGCACCACTAGGGGCGCTTCTTCATCAGTGCTGAAGTCTCCAACTAAACTATGCAAAACCAAAGATACACAGCAGAAAGGCAAGGAAGTTGAAGCAGAACTTGAGCCTACTATGATGGGAGAAATGATATATTTGGAAAAGGACGTAGAAGAGAAAGGTGGTGAAGGCACCGAGGGCCTTGAGATGTAGAAGTCATAAGTACTAAGCGAGGTTCTCAGGCCACTGTGGGTCTGCACAAAAAGAGAAATGTGTCCAAGTTGGCAGGAACTGAGGACCTTACCGTCACTAAGGATGACTTCATAGAAATTTAGAACATGGTAAAGTCAGCCATAGAGGATATATGGAATGACATGGAGGCACAGCATAAGTTTGTTCTCGAGGGGGTACAGTCGAGCATCTAGGAGCTCAAAATTCAAGTGAGCATGATACAAGAGAGCGTGAAGCAAGCGAGCCTATAACAAGTGAGCGTGCCAACCTTCTGTCTCAAAAAAATGAACGTGAAACCAATCAGCATGATGCTTCCATCCTCCTTGGATAGCCATATGCTTCAGATTCTAGGGCCAACCATTATAGTTTATTTTCCTACCTTGTGCGCTACTCTGTCAGCATGTGGAGAGGTTAGCATTGACCTCGTGAAGCTGCTGGGCAGAAAGCTCCATTCTATCCATACCATGACCATGGATCAGTTGCAGTACCAGGAGTCCCATGCCATCCACACCGCTGCCGAGTCTTAGCAGCAAGCAGGAGAAAAATCAAACTATATAAGAGGCGCATCACGCAGCTGAGGATCGATTCGCCACATTAGAAGAAATGATCGATTAAGTGTGTGGTGACCTACCAGAGGTCACTGTTCCTACATAATCTTTTCCCACCATGAAGTTAGAAAGCCTAGTCACTACTCTAAAAGCGTCATGCACAGAGATCCAGACCATCCGATATAGTTTGAGCAACAGATCACTGATCTAAAAATGAAGCTCCAAGCCAAGACACTACCGGAGGTAAAGTTAACTGCTAATAGTGTAGCAACAATGATGGCATAATGTGGTACCCTTCTAGATGAAGCCATGGGTGTTTGGACTTTCGTTTAGAATGACCCAATTTTCCAACAGTTGCAAAATGAGCTCTAAATTAAGGAACATTAGTTTACATAGATCAGGATGGCAGCGCCAACATTAGTAATAGTGCAGAGGCTTGCCCGACTTCATGAAGGCAAGGAAACTCAGACATAGATCAAGGACCTGTGCTGTCGTGAACAACTACTGGAAACAAGGATGCAACATTGGGCTGAGGAGGCCTTGCAACTGTCACAGAACCTTAACAATGCCCTCAAAAGCTTGCAAAAAACTCACCGAAGCATCGGTTTGGCAGCAGAGGGACCAACAACAACTAAGTTGGTCGATGAAGCACAGGGTGCCGCCGTGTAGAAAATTTAAGTTATCATGCCACTCCAGAGCTCTGTCAAAGCATTGAAGGAGAAGATGAAGGAAACCACCCCATAGTTACTCAGGACGAGACACGAGATTGTGTTGGGGGCCCGTTGGAGCGTGGTCCCTTGGGGTGTACTGTTTTGGGTTAATTTTGTCTAAATTTTTATTACACATGCTGCACACAAATGGTCAAAGGGGCTTTGGGGTGGATCAAAGTCCTTTAATTTTTTGTAAAGGATTTAAAGGGAAAAAACATGAGTCTCAAACCATGGTTTGAGACCATGGTATGTGCGCATCTATATATTATAATTATGTAAGAGTTAAGTGATGAAGGAATCGATCAGATATGTATGTATGTTTTGATTAATGTTTCGATCTAAGTCTGGGTTTCTTGGGGTAGAAAGGCTCCCACTGGATATGTGCGCGAAGACCTAAGTCCTCAGCTATGTGTGGACTCTACTAATGTGTGCACAAAAATATTGGATGTATTGAATTGCATATCTCTTAATAAATAAGACATTTTTGGTTAACCTGGATTCTTATGTGGATTGAATATCTTCATTATCTGTTATTTACTGTAGATCTAAATCTGTTCTGCGTTGCGTGTTTACTTCTGTGATTGAGTAATTGCACCTCTGCACAAATATTATTTGATGTTAGATGAATAGATATGAATGAAGTATAATTAATTTCTGTGTGAAAAATATATTGAAGTTAGATCTGTTGATTGTGCATGCACAAATCTGTTATATTATCTGCACTAAGTCTGATTAGAGCCACTGCATCAAAAGCTTCCTCAAGGTACAAAAACCTGGTTCCAACACCCCCCCATACTGCTTCGGGTGAGACTTTGGTCTATGCATGTAGACCACTGCCGAAAAGGGCTAGTAGTTGGAGTTTTTTTTTGGTTGCACGCTAACTCCTAACCTACATCAGGACCCCTCAAGCCAACAACCATCCCACTCTTATATGCCACCCTTCCAAGGCTGCATTGGATTTATGTATCATTTATGTACTTTGAGGGCTATCTGGGAAACTTCTCTATATGTTACGTGTCCATATTCCCACTGATGTATATTGTGACATAGATCCACAGTTTTTTTTAGTGGCTATGCTCTTTCCATTGAGTCACATACATCCACGATTGTTTTTAGTGGTTATGCTCTTTCCATTGAGTGACATGGATCCACCGTGTACATTTGTTGTGGCCATGTATTAGTCATTTATATCATGTGTCTGTAGTGTATGTTGGCGGCCATGTTCAATATTTTCTTATGACTGAGCATGGGTATGCTTGCCTCGAGGATTTTATCTTCACAACTGATACCTCTACTTCAGTGTTTTCTGATCTGTGATCCTAGATATGTTTCCCCACTTCCACTAAGACCTCTAATTTTTCTTATAATCCATTTCGGCCATTAGCTACTCATTATGACCTCATACATTAGGGGCACCTATTATCAGCCTATTTTTCTACCCCTACATAATTGACCCCTAGCCCTCACTTCTTGATGACTTTTCCCTTCTAGGAGGGAGTTATTTTCCCAGTTTTGACTTGAAGTAGCGGGCTAGTAGGCTTATGCATGGAGCCCATGGACTTGAGCCACTACTAGGGCCTCTTCTTCCCGTGGCTCAGGCTCTAATCCACTAGTTTGGAGGTTTTTTTCTAGGGAACCTTCCAGATTCATTGAGTCCCTAGGAGATGATCTCAATTACTCATCCAATCGAGTTGGTAAGGACTGATCTATTAGAAGTTTCCTTAACTTCTCGTCATCCTGAGTGTCTACATTCATCCTCTAGAGACATGCCATTCACCTATTTATGTTGGATCATTTGAGAGGGTTAGGTTAGTTACAGTTCCAGAGAGTGATTTTTGGAGAGCCATGATGCTGCTGATATCTTGACCCCCCATTGCTATCTTGTCATTATCTTGAGATCTTGTGTGCTCTCATGCTATAGGAGAGTGCTCTTCATATTCTCGTCTAGTGGGGAAACTCCGTAGAATGTCAGAGAGGAGAAGCTGAAATTAAGGTATTGAAGTGAAATTTTTTATATTATTGAAGATCGATGTTCCCTTCCAGTGTATGATTGTATCTTGTAATCATTTTATGTTATCATTTATATAATGATATTATAAGGAAGATTCCTCGTCATTTTTGCATGTTGGTGATTGTGTGTAGGTATTGAGGCTAGGTAGATCAGATACATCACTCATGTGGAGTGAAATAGATTGACATCGAACTACTAATCCATCCTCAACTTGCAAGGAGGCAAGGTAGCTTCTTCTTCCTCATAGTATTAAAAAATTTCACAAATGCTTGTAAATCATGAAGGGTTGGGAAAATTGAATGTATTCTTGACTGTTCTTGTGTATTTATGGTGATCTAATGGACACAAGGTCACTGGCCAACAACTCCTTTCAGTTTTATCTGCAACAAAGAGGACCAGGCTGGTTGACAATTTGGTTTAGGAATATCATGAGAAAGTTGGAATTCCTAGTTCCTCACAGAGACAGTACAAATCACCAGATAGATTCAGAATATACATGGCACTCATGATAGATTTGATATATTTTGAGCCATATTCTTTTGAAGAGGTTGCTTCGCAGTAGTTATGGGTGGATTCCATGGTGCAGGAGTATGAATACATCATGAAAAATTATGTTTGGGAGATTATGCCTAGACTTGAGGGAAAATTTGTTATTGGCTCCAGGTGGTTTTATAAGGTGAATCATGTAGTATATGATAGTGTTGATAAGTACAAGGTCACATTTGTGGCCAAGGGCTTCTCACATATTGATAGGATTGATTATGATGAGACCTTTTCCCCAATGGAAATTTACTCATTTATCATGACCATACTTGCATTGGTTGCATAGATGCAGTGTAAGATCCACCAAATGGATGTCAAGACAACTTTCCTCAATTTTGTGGTTGAGGAGGAGATCTACATAGAGTAGCAAGAGGGATTCGAGACCTTTAGCAGAGACACACATGTGTGTAGGCTGGAGAGAGCTCTCTATGGGCTCAATCAGACACCCTATGCATGGTACACTCACATAAATTCTTATATCATAGGATTTGGATTCACTAAGACTGAGGTAGATGCCAATCATACTACACTATGGTAGACTGTTGTTTACTTGCCTTAGTTATCTATGTGGTTGATTTGATCCTGACAGGAGAGGAGAGCCTGATCGAGGATTGCAAGGAGGACCTCACAAGAGAGTTTGAGATGTAAGATATGGGGTTGATGCACTATTTCCTTGCTTTTTAGGTTTGGTAGGGTGATGGAGAGATATTTTTTGGATAAGGGAAGTACACCTATGAGATCCTACATAGATTCCACATGCAGGATTGCAAGCCTATGAATACTCCACTAGCTACTAACAAGAGGAAGGAGGATTCCTTGACAATAGATTCAATAGATGGTACAATGTATAGACAATTTATTAGGTATTTAATGTACTTGTTGAACACAAGACATGATATTGGTTTTTATGTGAACCAATTGAGTCAGTTTATGGTGGATCCTTCCATGGTCCACTTGAAAACAACAACAAAATGTTTTGAGATACCTCAGAGGCACAAAAAACATTAGATTGTGGTATATACAAACTGATGGAGTGAAGATTCAAGGATTTATAGATGCAGAATAGGCAAGGAGTCCCTCATATAGGAAGAGCACTTCTGAAGTAGTCTTCAGTATTAGGTCAGCTGTATTTTCTTGGTACAATGAGAGATAGAGATTAGTTGCACTTAATTAAAAAAAGGTCAAGTATATTGATGCTAGTAAGGCAGAATGTGAGGCAATTTGGATGAGGAAGATCCTGGTAGGACTCTTTGGTCAGGGGGTGGACCCTACATTGATCCATTATGATAATAAGAGTTGGATAAAACTCTCTGAGAATCTAGTGTTTCCTAATAGGTACAAGCACATAGACATCAATTACCATCATCTTAGAGATTGTGTGTAGAGGAGGATTGTGATGCTACAGTACATCCCTACAAAGGAGTAAGATGTAGACATATTGACCAAGGCCTTATTAAGGGGTAAGTTTTAGTTCCATAGAGACAAGATTTGGGTTGTACAAAATCCCTCCCTCACTAAGAGGGAGTGTTAAAATTGTAGCAAGGAAGGGCTTCTTTTGAATTGTTCCTTAGTCAAAGAAGAAAATTTGAATTTAGTCTCATATAAATTTGAGTTAGATGTTAGTTAACATGTGTTATTTGGCCTATCACTAGCTTATTTCCATTTAATTTGAGTTAGATAGCTTTCAATGAGTTGTGGACTAGTTGATGGCTACAATTAGCTAACTAGTTGAGTTATCTCTAGTTTCTATCATTTAACATATCTCTAGTTCTAGGATAGAGATAGTTATGAGTTTAGTTGGGTAGTTGAATTTTTGTTAACTCAACTTACTCTCAGTTAACTAGTTTCAGTTGCTAAAATTAGCCCAACTAGTAGGTCATGCATTTTGAATTTCCTATTGAGATTGGATGAAGTAAAAATTGTAATTCATTATTATACAAAAGGTTTTTTGTACGTGATTGAGAATTGATAAGACCTATTTATCTTGGGAATTTTGAAAGGAAATAGGAGAAATTCCTATTTGTAGGGGCTGAATTGTGCTAGGAAATAGGAGCTTCCTAGCAGGTTTATTTGGCTAAGTGTTGGGAATTTCTTGTGAGGAGTTGATCAATATTGCAGGGGCTTTAGTTTTGAAGCTGATTTTTTGTAATAGATTCGATAACTCAATTGATAATACTAGCAGGCGGGGTTTTTACCAGTTTTGTTCCCCAGATAAATTTGTAGATAAATTTTCCCAGTTGGGTTCCCTAATTTATTTTAATTGTGATGCTAATGGATCCAATCTAAAATATTTTGAAAATTTTTCCATGTAAGGTTGAAGGAGGTGGGTGCCTCCATAGAGATTGATTCCAAAATCAGGTTAAAGCCTATATTAATTCAGTGCTTTCTCACTTTCGAAGTTGGTGCCTCAATAAGGTTGTAGAATATTGCAAGTGGGTGTGTGTACATTTTTGGGGTAGGTGCCTCTAGTAGGTTGGTCCCTACATATTTTATTTTGGGGGTGGGTGCCTCTAGCAAGTTAGTTCCTACAAGTCGATGTAATCAAATTGAAGAAGAAAAAAGAATTTGTGATTTTCTCCCTCAAGGGTTTCCATGTAAAATATATTGTTCTCATGCATTGATGTGATTATTGTTACTTGATGAAAATTTTTATTCATTGTTATGGTGTATGTTATTTACTAATGCACAGTTATATTTTTTGATTATTGATGAAATTGTTTTGAAATACTGAATTTTCATTCACATCGATTCCTCCCCAACCCCACCCCACCCCTCTAAGTGTATTTTTAGTTTAACAATATATAACATATATTATGTATAGTACAATTATTTAATGGAATCAATTTAAAACTTTACTTTTATTATTTTGGCTATTATATTTATACAAAATCACACACACACACACATATAAAATGAAATATCAAATATATATATAATAAGCAAATAAATTAAAAAAATGAAAATAAAAGAAAACACAACAACGAGCACTTGGACCTCATGTGGGCTAGGGACTTGCATGAGGCCCACATTCCAGGTTACCTCACTTAACCAAAACCTAATATTTCTATCTCACAATATTCATTTTTCTTAGGGTCCTTCTACTATAGGGAGGTAATGCAATTCTAGCGTGTGACCACAAAAGAAATTTGTTCTCTACAATATGGCAAAATATGCAAATTCTAGGTGTAAGGGCCCTACAACTTTGATTCTTTGTTATTTGTGGAAAAATTTCCTGTAATCAACTTCTAATTTGATTTTTATTTATAATTCTTATTTATGGCTGAGTGTGTTTCCAATATTTGGTTTGTTTTTTGTAGAGAATGAGTTATGGATATCTAACACTCAACATGTCTCTCCCAAGTGCATGTGGGACATATCATAGGGATATACTATGCAAAATTAATAGTTTTGGTTGTTAAAGAAACCCACAATGCACACATCCATAAGAATAACTATAGGAAGTCTAACACCCTCCTCCCACATTTACCCAAGCTAACTATTCCACCAGGGTAAACATGTGGCGAAGAGTTACTATGATATGATTCAACTTCCCAAGTATAGTTAAGGAAGTGGAATCGACAAACCAAAACCAAAATTACCTTCCTTAGGAGCTACAGGACCCCTATGGGCTAACCAACCACTCTAGGTGCCCAACCCTTGAGTTAACTTTCTTTTTAACTAAAGTAGACCTCCAGTCGCTCCCATGACAAGCCGTCCATGTGACTGTAACTATCAAGTCACTCCCACAACAAGGAATCCTTGTGAGTGTAGTCTTTTTTAGGAAGTTATGTGCCATCGACCCCGAAATCTAAGCCAAATTTAAAGGCTAGGACTTAGGCATCTTCCCAAAACTTGATGAAATTATCAGGAATGATAAATAACAAGAAGAATCAACCTATAATGAAAAGCTTGAATAATGACTTGTCCTTAATCATCTTAACCATGACAGGAATTCCATCAAAGACATCATGAACATGAAATATACAGGTCATAAATACACATCTGAACATAGGGATCTCATACTTATCTGAGAATCTTCAAGAAGGTATCATACCCTCTCACAATACTTTCAATGACATCTATTAGGTAATAAATTCATTAAAATTTCATTTACTAACAAAAACATGATGAGATCCACAACTCAAGTATTTCATTAAACCATGCTTATAACCAACATATAACCAAGAAATTAACAATGAAAGAACAACCATTAAAATCACATAATAATCAAGCACATTTTCTCATAAATCTCAAGAGGAAATGGGCTCATATTAACATATACAAAAGACAACCAGGTCAAGGACTTTCACGCACCACTTAACCATAGATTGGGTTGAACCAAATCTTTCTTTCATCCAATCACCCTCGTACCATATTCCAAGCATGAATGCGAGAGTCACAACAAAACCAACAAGGCCTTCCTTAGGGTTTACCGTATATCCTGCCATTACCAGTCAAGGGATTCCTAGACCTAAAATCCTCATCTATACATCCTGCCTTTACCATGTATCCTGTCATTATCATTCAAGGGATTCCTAATTTAAAAAATAAACATACACTACATGATTTACCGCAATACCAACATATACCATTAAATGGATCACTAGGACCTAAAAAGGCATGGATGCGTCTAGATTTCACCACCTAAACCATGAGGAATTCACTTGTCTCCACTCTCAGCATTTACCGTGTATCCCCCCATTACCGGTCAAGGGATTCCTAGTACTTTCAGGATTTTCTCGAGACCACTCGACTCAATTTCAAAACCATCGGAAAATCCAGCTCAACCAAGTAAAAGAACCCCATCACACCATGGCTATCTAGAAATGGCAAGGCAAGGCTGAAACCACCATCACACCTAGCAAAAAACATGCTAATGATAACAATAGAACTAAATACACACATGCATATACCATTCATGCCAAAAAGTATAAATGAAATCACGCATGCAACTTAGTACCTCCAAGTAATCTCTCTATAGAATATTGATCAAACTCTTCCTTGATTTATCTTTGCTTCCCTTTACTTTATTGTCCTTCATTTGCCTTCCTTTCTCCAATGGTAGAGTGCTCTAAGAATAATATAAGTGTGAAAGCGTACGTGAGAGGGAGAATAGAGAGATATATCCAAAATAAAACTTAAAAAAAGGTTGTGAACTAATCCTCATAAGCATTTTTATCAATGAGGCCTCTATTTTCTTCTTTCTCCTTTATTTTACCTTCAATTTCCTCCTCACATGCAACCTGTGACCTTTCACTTTCCTTTTCTCATAATTTCCATTATTTTCATAAATAAATGCCAAATAATGCCTCTTTTCCTTTTCAAAGCATTTTCCATTGCCTTTGCCAATTTCCCTTATCCATAATAAACCAAATTAACACCCACTAGGATGTCTTTCCCAACATTCATCTTGGAATATGTGTTCCGTGACTTTGGTCTTATTTTTCCCTTATTAACTTTATTACATGAATTTTTAACCTGGGCATGTTATAGACCCCTCCCCCTTAGGGGAACATCGTCGGTGTTCAATGACACCTACAACCAACAAAAATTTTGAAAACCAAAATATACTACCCATGGAGCTTTATATCTTAGCTCAATGCAATATTTACAATGAACAACCTGTTGAAAGGCATAACCAACATGACAAACATGACAACATAAAAACCATACCGCTTATTGGATATTTATAACATAAATCATTGCGGTATTTACATCCATATACATATATACATATACCAAAACTCAATTTCCTTAACCAATAAAAAATGAAGGATACATAGCTCGCATCTGATCAACCATATCCCATGTTGCTTAATCAGGCCCAAAGTGCTTCCACTACAATTTAACCTGCTCGATTTCTTGATTATGGAGCATGAGAACATTTCTCTGCAAAATGAATTTTGGTTTCAACTGGAATTCTCCTTCTAGTTCCACCTACAATACTAACCAATCAATCACATGATAAAAATCATTTATATATCTTTTAAGCAATGAAACATGGAAAAAATCATGGAATTCACTGTCAGAGGTAGTGCAAGTTTTTAGGCCACTGGTCGAATCCTCTCAAGGATATCGAAAATCTTACAATACCCAGGTGCTAGCTTTGCACATTACCCAATCCTCAAGGAGCTTGGGCCTGATGTGAAAGTACACATGTTCCCTAACCTAAAAATTCTTAAATTCCCTGTGCTGATTTGCATAAATTTTATGTCTATCTTGTGTTTACTTAAGATTATTCTTGATAACCTACATTTATTGTTCCATCTCTGCCAATATGTTTGGTCCTATCAACAACCTATTCACTAGATCACTCCAACTGATGGGAGTATTACAAATCCGCCCATAGAGTGCCTCAATAGAAATCATCCTCAGTGAATCCTAATACCCATTGTTGTAAGCAAAATCAACCATTGGAAGATACTCTTCCCACTTCTGGTGTTGATGCATAACGTAAATCCTCAACATGTTATACAAAATCCTGTTGACCCTATCTGTTTGTCCATATGTCTACGGATGATAAGTTGTGTTGAAGGCCAATTCTATAGCCTAACCTGCAAAAATTCTTTTCAAAACCTGGAAGTGAACTTGGAACATATGTTTAACACAATATTATTCTTTGGAATACCATGAAAACTCACTAAGTACCGGATGAAGACCAATGCTATCTCAATAGTTGAATAAGTAGACTTCACTGGAATGAAGTGCGTTACCTTTGTCAACATGTCCACCAAAACCATAACGGAATCATTTTTTCTAGATTACCTTGAAACAATTGTGATGAAATACATAGAAATGACCTCCCATTTCCACTTTGGAATCGAAATCAGCTGTAGCAAACCACTTGGATGCTTACACTATGCTTTTAATTATTAACAATCCAAACATCTAGCCATAAAATTTTCCACCTCTTTCTTCAAATTCGGCTAATGATAGAACTTATTCATAGTTGTTAATGTTTTCTAATATTCTGGATGACATGAATATGGTTTATAATAAAATTCCCTCAAGGTAAGCTTCTTAAGCTCACTGTTATCTGACACATAGATCTTATCCCCAAATTTGACCAAACAATTTGTTTTGAAATGATAGTCCACATCCTAATCACCTATACCTTGTTGTAACATGTTCCTAATCTTCTTGCACATGTCATTATGTTGCCCTGCCTGCAAGATATGATCTTGAAAATTTGTCCCATAAGAACTCATAACTACTATATGATTCACTTGCACTCTTCTACTAAGAGCATATGCAACACTTTTCTCTTTACCCTTAATATACCCGATTTCAAAGTCAAACTCACTGATCATGACCAACCATATAACTTTCCTGGCATTCATATTTGGTTGTTCAAATAAGTATCTCAATCCACTGTGGTCTATCATCAATAAAAACCTCCTCCAAATAAGATAGTGTCCCCACATCTTCAATGCATGGATGATCGCTACCAACCCAAGATCATGTGTCACATAATTCTGCTCATGCTTATTCAGTGTCCTTGATCCGTAACATACCACCTGTCCCTCCTGCACAAGGACTCCACCAAGCCCTCTCTTGCAAGAACATATACATACCAAACTCTTTATCCAGATCCACAATCTTGATAAATAGAACATTTGTCAACAACTGCTTCAAATGCTCAAAAATTTCTCCACATTCCCCCGTCCATTTAAATTTATTTCCTTTCCTATAAAATGATGTGATAAGATATGAAATATGCAAGAATTTCCTAATGAACCTGGTGTAGTAACCTTCCAACCCCATAAATGACCTTACCTCATCCACATTCCTAGAAGGTGCCCACTCCATGATAACCCTCATCTTTTTTGGATATACTACAATACCTTCCTTAGAAACCACATACCCCAAATGACATACCTTTGTATGGAAGAAAATGCATTTTCTAAGATTGATATACAATTGATTCTCTCTTAGCAACCTCAATAATGTTGCTAAGTGTTTGACATGTTTTTCCTCATTTTGATAATATATCAATATATCATCAATGAATACAATAAAAAATGTGTACAAATAAGGACACAACACACTATTAAAGAATCACATAAAAGTATTTGGAGAATTAGTCAAAACAAATGGAACTCATAATTCCCATAACTAGTCCGCAAAGTAGTATTGTAGATGTGCTCTTCTTTGATGCGTACCTAATGGTATCCTAATCTCATATCAATCTTCGAGAACAATTCTCCCTTCAATTGGTAAAAAAAATCATCAATCCTAGGGAACGAATATATGTTCTTGATGGTTACCTTGTTCAACTGGTTGTAATGAAGGCATAACCTAAGAGTACCATCGTTATTATTCACAAATAATACTGGTGCACCCCACGATGACATACTTGACTTGATGTATCCCTTGTCAAGCATTTACTTCAACTGTAACTCCAATTCCACTAACTCCAGAGCGCTCATCCTGTAAGGTGACTTTGATGTTGGTGTTGGCCCTAGTACCAACTAAATAGAAAATTCCACTTCCATATGAGGTGAAAAATCTGAAATCTCTGTGGGGAATACATCCTAAAACCATTGCAAGACTGAGTACATGTTCAAGAACTTTTCATCCTCAAAATACTTACCTTTATCATTGGAGATATGCACTTCAAATAACACAAACCCTTTCCTGCAACTGTGCTTTGCCTACATAGTTGTAACCATTCTAAATGATATTGCACTCTTCTTACCTTGTAATATTCTTTGTTCCCTATTGTCATCCAAAAACTCAATATCCTTTTGATAACAATCCACCTTAGTCCTATGAAGATACAACCAATCCATACCCAATAACAAACTATATGATCCCAACAGAAGCACATTCAGATGCGATGATGTAGGAAAACCATTCAACTCAAATGTACAAGATCTTACCTAATGATGAAATATTTTCTTTCTAGCTGTAGCCAATTGCACTAGCCAAGATTTTGCAAGCACTTCTTTTCTCAAACCACACTTATCCATCGGGTCAGGGTTAACATAACTATAATTAGATCCATGGTAAAACAAAATAGAAACAACTTGATCACAAATCTTACCGTCCATCTCGATAATATATTCTGGGTGATCGACCTTCCTGTTATCCAATTATACATAGATCCAAGGAATACTCCTTCCAACATCCCCAACTATTTTTTCTTCCTATGCACTGTAGATCTGAGGCATACCACCCTGATATGATGGAAAATCCTTCTTGAGATCCTCCTTGCCACATATCTAACACTGCAACTGTCCTTTACTCTCACCTTTGTTCTACTGCCCTTGAGGTTGTGACCCATGTCCCTATCCAACTACATTGAAGTTCTTGTAAGGAAACACATTCTCCTTCTCACCTGCATCTTGAGGTCTTGTTCACTTCGACTGCCATTTTCCTTTAGTATTTTCTTTCCCTTTCCAACCTTATTGAGACTCTGTCTTATACTTCGATTACTCATAATGGTGTTTCAACTTTTTGATGGCTTCCTCCAACGGTCTAGGATTACCAAACTCGATCCTGTCTTTGAACGCTACTAGAAACCTAATGATGAATTTCTAAATCTTCACTTTCTCCTCTGATTAATATAAGGAACATACCTCAATAACTCTAAGAATCTTCTAGTATACTCCTCATCGGTCATAGAACCCATCTTCAACTCATAGAAATCCTGTGCTATGTCATCATAGTATCTCTATGATAGATACTTCTCCTTGAAAAGTATTTCAACCATACATTTCACATCTTCCCACAAAATATCTACTTTACCTTCGATACTGAAGGTATCTATTTTGACCTTCATTTTATATGAATAGTCATGAAATATGAAGAAATTTTTCATCCCAAGCCACCAAGCTTCTGCATCCTATGAATTCTTCATTTCTCCATTAAACGTAGGTGGCTTGGATTTCTTGAACTCATTTGGAAAATATGGCCTATCACTCCTCCTGTAAGGATGATAGCATCGATGACAATGATACCTGTCTGAACTAGAACTAGAATAATTCCCATTTCCACTACATTTCCTATTAGGTGTATCCAATAATTTTACATCTATGACCGTATCATCTTTTTCCGGCCTGTGTCCATCATGAGATATGCTACCATAGGCTCCATTAATCATGTCCTCCTATCCATGATTGATCCAAAGCAGTCCCTATCTCTTCAAGTTTGACAAACTTTGAAGGATGACTGCATTAACCTCTACTTTTTCCTCCTATGCCCTAACAAGTCTCTCTTGTGATTGAATGATTTTTTCATTATCTACTTTACACTTTCTTATCTCTGCCTTCAAACTTTTGAATGTGTCTTTTATGCGAGGTGAGTACTCATATTGTGGCTTCTCATATGATCTGTAGGGAGAATATCGTGAACTCTAGTCTACCACATTTCTAGTAATGTTTCTCTTCTTCCTACAAGTATACCATGTCACCTAAACCACAATATAAACATAACCAACATACCTTAGTATAGTTCAGGGGAGGATATATCGTATGCAAGATCAACCATATTAGCACGATACATGTATAATCATAATCATAACAGTATATCAACATCATCTCAATCATTATCTAGTTACCATGCATGACAATACCATCTTGATACCATGACCTTATGCATGACAAACATGACAATTAAAATACACACACAACAACACATAAACACCTACATGCATAACAAGTACACATACAACCAACATGCATTCATGAAAACCAAATTCTAACAACAACATTATCAATTTCCATAGGGAAACATAGCTGCAAAAATGACCACCATCATGTACACATGACAAAAACATGTACAAAAAACATGCATGCATGACAATCACATTCCTCCCATCCATTCCAAGGGGTGAACCATGCTCTGATACCACTCTGTAACACCCCCCTCCCACATTTACCCAAGCTAACCGATCCATCGGGGTAAACATGTGACAAAGAATTACTATGATAGATTCAACTCCCCAAGTATAGTTGAGGAAGTGGATTAAAAAAACAAAAACAAAATTGACCTTCCTCAAGAGCTACAAGACCCCCATGAGCTAACCAACCACTCCAGGTTCCCAACCCCTGAGTTAACTTGATTTTTAACTAAATTAGACCCTCAGTCACTCCCATGAAAATACCTCCATGTGATTGTAACCCTCCAACCACTCCCACAACAAGAAATCCATGTGAATGCAGTTTTTTCAAGTGGTTTTTTACCAACGACCTCGAAATCTGAGCCAATTTTCAGGGCTAGGATGTGGGCCTCAGCCCAAAACTTGATGAAATTATTAAGAATGATAGATAACAAGAAGACATATCCTCTAATGCAAAACTTGAACAAGTACCTGACCTGACTCATCCTAACCATGACAAACGTTCCATCAAACACATCATGAACATGAAATGTATAGGTCATAAATACAAATATGAACATAGGTATCTCATACTTATCTGAGAATATTCAAGAAGGTATGATACCTTGCCACAATAGTTGAAATGTCATATATTAGGTCATACATTCATTAAAATTTCATTTACTAACCCAAACTTGATGAGATCCATAACTCAAGTCTCTCATATAACCATGCTTATAACCAACAAATTAACATTGGATCTATATCAACCATTAAAATCACATAATAACCAAACACATTTTCTCATAAAACTCAAGAGGAAGGAGCTCATATTAACATATGGAAAATAAAACCAAGTCAGGTACTTCTAGGTGTCACTCGACCATAGATTGGGGACTCACAAACCAACCAGAGATTCCTCAATATTTACCATGTATCCCATCATTACTAGTCAATGCATTCCTAGGCCCAAGACCCTCATATGGAGGATTTACCATGTATCCCTCCATTACTAGTCAAGGGATTATTAGGCCAAACAATAAACATACACTAAAGGCTTTACAATAATCCCGCCATATACCAATCAAGGGATCACTAGGCCCTAAAAAAGCATGGATCATGGAAAATTTTAGGGGCTAATATTCCATGGTTTTCCAAAAAAAAGATTCGCCAATTTCCATTTTTTTTATAAAAAAGATTCACCCAAATTTTACAATATAAAATTATTTTACCTTAAAAATCACCAACATTATATAGACAATATATATAATATCATTATAAATTTGAATAATTTTACAAATACATCAGTAAATATTTTATATTTTTCACATTAGGGACTAGTGAGATTCACCAAATTTTTAAACTTCAAAATATTTTTCCATCCTTAAAATTTTCCCTGGCATGGATGCCTCCAGATTTATCCACATAAACTGTGAGGAATTTTCCCATCTCCACCCTCGGGATTTTCCGTGTATCATGCCATTAACAATTAAGGGATTACTAGGCCTTTGAAAATTTTCCTGAGACCACCCCAATTAGTTTGGAAACAATCCGAACATCCAACCCAACCATGTAAAAGAACCCCATCACACCATGGCTATTCAAAAATGTGAAGGCAAGGTTGAAACCATTGTCACACTTGTAAAAACCCATGACAATGAAAACAAGAGAACGAAATACACACATGCATATACCATGCATGCCAAAACTAGCAAGGAAATCATACATGTAACTCGTTATTTGCAAGTAATCCCACTATAGCACCTTTATCCAACTCTTCCTTACTTTATCTTTTCTTCCATTTTCTTTATTTTCCTTCCTTTCTCCAATTATAGAGTGCTCCAAGAATATTATAAATGTGAAAGAGCATGTGAGAGAGAGAATAGAGAGAGCTCCCAACTAAAATTGAAAAAAGGTTGTGAAATAATCCTCAGAAGCATTTTTATCACCAAATCCTTTGTTTTCTTCATTTTCTGTTATTTTTCCTTCAATTTTATCCTCACATGAAACCTGTGAAGTTTTGCCTTAATTTTCTCCTAATTTCCATTATTTTCATAAATAAATTCCAAATAATGTCCTTTTTTCCTTTTCAAAGCCATTGCCAATTTCCCTTAGCCACAATAAACCAAATGAACACTTACTAGGATGTTTTGATGAACATTCAACTTGGAAGACGTGTCCAATTACTTTTGTCTTATTTTTCATTTATTAACTTTATTACATGAATTTTTAACACGAGGATGTTACAGGAAGTTTTCCCCATCACTTGAGATTGATAGGGAACCTTATAGGATAACTCAAGATATTTGACCTCAAGGAGTGGCTAAGGAGAAGGGAGCCATTGGAACAATATGAGGATGCCCTCCATTAAGCCGATTATTTTCTATGTATCATCACTTTCAGTATTCTTTTGATCTATATTTTATTCTTGTGGTTTGAGGGGTGAGGATAAGCTCAACCAGTTTTAGAATAAGGAAAATTCCGTCATTTTGAAATTAACTGTTGAGTAAGCACATATGAGATGAATTGGAAGCCCTTGATTTTGGTTGAAATAAAAGTAGTGTAAGTGGCTCCTGAGTGGAGTAACGTTGGTGTAAATTCATAATTATTTTAACACTACAAGAAATTAGGTTTTTATGGATATGTGTGTCATTAGGCAATCCTATATTTTAGGATTCAACCCTATTTTTTGTTAAGAGTGGATATATTTTTAGGGTTTTAGGGCTTCAAGACAATTGGGTTGATTGAGAAGTTTGTTTCTGTGTTGGACTTCTAACCTAAAGGTAATCTACATGTTTTTTTTTTCTACTCTGTAACAAGTTTTGGGAATGATTGAAGGTTGTTTAGGGTAAGTAGTCCTAAAAAAAATGTGAAATACCAGTTTCATGTTGGGTGTACAATTTGGACATCTAAATTCCAAAAAAATCCTTACAATAATCAAAATGGTGGTTATTAATGTTAGGTGGTAAAGGAATTGAAGCTCTGTAGTACTCTAAGAACTTACATAAATCGACTTAGAAATGGGAAATCAGTAAGAGTGATTACCCTTATTAAGGGTTGAGTGATTTCAGGTACCCTTCAGAAATTATAGACCCATGTTACAAGAAGGGGTGGTAGTACAATGTCATATTGCTTCTCATTACTACAATTATTTTCATATGGGTCATATATACAAAATTCACTCAAGTATATCCATCTAATTGGGCAGGAAAAAATTATGGTTGAGTTTTTATGATGAATTATTATTATTATTATTATTATTTAATATTTTGAATGTGTTTGGTTGAGACATGATCTAAGGTTATTTTTGGGTAAATTGGATTTTGTAGAGGAGAAATACCTAGCTTTGTTTTTTGGATATTAGATATCCAATGAGTGAGAAAAGGAAAAGAGGGTCTGACTCAAAATTAAATTATAAAATTGTGGAATCAAGTGGTGAACACTTTTTTTTTGCATGTTAGGTATCATGTGTTTTGGGTATTTCCTATTCTAGAAGGTGTTGTTCTATTGTACCTAATTGTTAAACCAGTGTATACCTTGACTCTTTTCTATTGCAACTACAATTAATAAAGAAATCATTAAGGGCTAGCTCCCTAGGTGATTAGATCCATAATGTTCATCTTGGGTATAGTCTAAACTTTGCTTATTCCACCCTATGAAAAATAATTAGAATGAGTTTGTCCTCTTATTGCAATTTATTTATGTTAAGAAAAATTTCAGTCATGTACTTGAACAAATATGATTTTCTATGTCTTTTCCCATTTTGTCTGAGCCCTAATCAACCACTTTCTCTGCAACTTATCCAACTAACTTGACTCGAGAGCCAATTCCTTCTCTTCTTCAACTATGAATTTTCGTACTCTTTTAATCTTACTTGAGTTATGGAATCCATTATTTGATGTAAAGGAGGAATTTGTGAAGTCTAAATTAGTGTGGATAAATTACTGAACTTTCCAATGGAAATTTGGTTGGATCACTCATTAACGACAACTGTTGTCACTCTAGGTAAGTTTCTCCTAACAAATGATAGTTACAAATTTATTATGCCTATATTAATTGCAAAACTTCTAATGGAAATATATTTAATTTAATGTATTTTGAGATCTTGGAATTGATGAGAAATAGATGCTTAACTACCTGAATTTTCTGTTTCGATGTGTCCTTTGTCATAGCTATCGACATGTTATTTAGAATTGTGAGTAGTCGAGTTTTGTGGAAATCAAGATTAAGAGATTTCTTTCAGGTCAGGGATAAGGGAGGTTGTGGAGACATCTAAAATACCAAAAAAGGTTGAGGTATGAGGGTAAATTTTTGACAAAAAATAAGAAGAATCAATGGTTCAACTGAGGGATGTGGTTGTGGGAGATTTTTCAATTCCTTTTATAATGGAGTTTACAAGAATCCTTGTGAGGATATTGGTCAAATTTGTTGAGAGATTTGCATTTCTCAAAGTCTAGCATGCTCAATATAGACATATTGTGGAAAAATAAGGTGATTTTGACGTGTAAATATTTCCTTCTCACTCTTCTCATTCAATTTTTGTGACTAGGAACTTGACAAAGAAGGGGGGTGCATATTTTTTATATTTGGGATAGACTGTAAATAGTCTAACTATTTTCTCTTTTGTTTGCAAGTGAAATTTTTAGGTATACATGAGGTTGGAAGAGGGGGAGGGGGTGGGGGGAGATTCTGTATGTGGGTCTTAGGGTCCATATTTTGAATCTGGATTTGATACCACATGTAAATACCCAACCAGGAATACAATAAAATAAAATTTTCCCATAAGTTCATAGCATAAAATTTTAAATTTGAAAACTCAACATGTATATTTGTTATAGGATATTAAAAATACTAAAAACATGTAAAGAATTTGAGTCATGGAAATTACATAAATTAAACAACAAAAATAATATTACCTGATACGATGGATCGATTGCAGTGCTCATGTTGGGACCACTCAACTAAATATGCCACCCTACCAACTAGGAAAATCTATCTAAATTCCTAGCCAAGGAATCTCCATAGGTTCCCTAGCCATGATAGCCCAAGTCCAACCACAACCATATTGTGTATATAATAAATCTAGCACCCTCCAAACTACGAACAATATAAGTTCTCATTCCTCACTCTCCTCTTCTTCCTTCCCTACTACAAACCCCAAAAGAAAAAAAACCCCCTTTTAATTCTCCTCCTCTCACACTTATGCCTCCCTCCCCTATAAATTTCAACCACCTATCATAAATTCCATGTAATTCTCGCCTGCTCAGTTGAATTGAATTCCATTAATGAGTTTTGAGGATGTTTGAAGGTTGTTCAAGATAAACAGTCCTCGAAAAAATGCTTATAATAATAAAAATGCCAG
The DNA here is from genome assembly GCA_034641835.2 of Pinus albicaulis. Classification (NCBI taxonomy): domain Eukaryota; kingdom Viridiplantae; phylum Streptophyta; class Pinopsida; order Pinales; family Pinaceae; genus Pinus; species Pinus albicaulis. The sequence continues at coordinate 1,187,464,463 of CM076578.1, read as the reverse complement.
GTTATTAGTGTTAGGTGGTAAAGGAATTGAAGGTCCATAGTACTCAAAAGTTGAAACAATGGAGAATTTAATAAAATGGACTTAGAAATGGTACATTCATAAGAGTGATTACCCTTATTAACTGTTGGGTGGATCTAAGTACCCTAGGGAAATTATAGACATATGTTACAAGAAGGGGTGGCGGTACAACACAAGATATATTCTGGTTGGTACAATTGTTTTAATATGGGTCAGATTTGTAGAAGTCACTCAAGTATACCCATATCATTGGAGTACCTACAAGAAAACAACTTTGGTTGTTTTTTATGATGGATTATGTTTTTCTAATTTTTTAAAGGATTTTGAATGTGTTTGGTTGAGACATGATCTAAGGCTATTTTTGGGTAAACTGGATTTTGTAGCTGATAAATACACATCTTCGTCTATTTGGTATTAGATTACTAGTGAGTGAGGAAAGGAAAAGAGGGTCTGACTCTAAATTTAATGATAAATTTGGGTGGAATAGGGTGGTGAACACTTTTTTTTGTGCATGATAGGTTTTTCATGTTTTGGGTAATTAATATTCTAGAAGGTGTTGTTATGTTGTGCCTGATTGTTAAACTAGTATAGACCCTAACTCTTTTCAATTGCAAATTAAATTAAGAAATAAATCATTGAGGGCTAGCTCCCTAGGAGATTAAGGCCATAATTTCTGTCTTGGGTATGATTTGGACTCTGCCTATTCCACCCTGTCCAAAATAATTAGAATGAATTTATCCCCTTATTGCAATTTATTTCTGGTAAGAAAAACTCCATTCGTGTACTTGAACGACTAGAGTTTTCTAAGTCATTTCCTTCTTTTTTTCTCTGCAACTTCTCTAATTAACTTGACTCGATAACCAAATCCTTTTCCTCTTCAATTATGATTTTTTGTACTCTTTTTCTCTCCCTTGAGCTACGATATCCATTATTTCATGAAAATGATGAATTTGTGAAGTCTAAATCAGTGTGGATAAATTACTAAATTTTCCAATGGAAATATGGTTGGATCACTCATTAACAGTAATTTTTGACACTCTAGTAAATTCTCCTAGCAAATGATAGTTACAAATTCAATATGCTAATATCAATTGTAAAACTTCTAGTGGAAATAGATGTAATCCAATGGATTTTTGATATCTTGGAATCAATGACACATAGATACTCAACTACATGAATTTTCCATTTCTAAGTGTTCGACTATGGATGTATGCTTTAGAATTGTGAGCATTCTTTCAAAAAGAAGTTTTGGGAAAGTCAATGTGAACATATTTCTTGTAGGTTAGGGGAAAATGAGGTCATGGAGACATCTAAAATACCAACAAAGGATGAGGGAAATGGATCAAGTTTTAGCAAAGAAAAAGAATTAGGGTTTCAACGGAAGGATGTGGTTGTGGGGGATATTAAATCCCTTTTATAATGGAATTTACAAGAATCATTGAGAAGGGACTGACCAAATTCGTTGATATATTTGCATTTATCAAAGTCTAACCTGCTCAGTCTAGACACGTTGTGGCAAAAGAAGGTGATTTCAATGTGTAAATATTCCCTTCTCTCTCTTCCCATTCAACATTGTGACTAGGAACTATACAAAGGAGGGGGTGCATATTCATTATATCTTGGACATATTGTAAATATTCCAATGGTTGTCTCTTTTGTTTGTAGGTGAGATTTTTATGTGTACACAAGGTTGGAAGACGGGTGTGTGTGTGTGTGTGTGTATAGGTGGATTTTAGGGTCCATATTTTGAATATGGATCTAATACTACGTGTAAACACCCAATTTGAGGTCCTCCACCTAGGAATCAAAATAAATAAATTTTTCACATAAGTTCATAGCATAAAAATGTAAATTTGACAACTAAACATGTATATATGTTACAGGATGTTAAAAATACTAAAAATATTAAAATAATTTGAATCGTAGAAAGTACATAAATTAAACAATAAAAATAAGATTACTTAATACAATGTATCAATTTTAGTGCTCATGTTGGGACCACCCAACGTAATATGACACCTTGCCAACTCGGAAAGTATAACTAACTTCCTACCCGAGAGAACCTCCATAGGTTTCGTATGCCTCTGATCCTAAGTCAAACTGCAAGCATGGTGTGTATAGAATATATCCAACACCCTCCAAAATTTAAAATAATCTAAGCTCTCACCCCTCACTCTCCTCTTCTTCCTTCCCCACCTGACACCCGATAAAAAAAATAATAATAATAATTAAAAAAAAAACTCACGGTTCTCCTCTGAATCTCGCACTTATACCTCCCCTACAAATGTCAACAACCTATCATAAAATCCATAACCCCCCCCCCCCCCCCCCGCCCCCACTCATTTGAATTGAATTCCATTAACTCCTGAATACCACCCCTCCCTCCCCCACTCCCCTCCCCTCAAAGTCTAACCTGCTCAATCTAGACACCTTGTGGAAAAATAAGGTGATTTAAATGTGTAAATATTCCTTTCTCTCTCTTCCCATTCAATTATTGTGACTAGGAACTAGACAAAGGAGGGAGTGCATATTCATTATATCTCAGACATATTGTAAATATTCTAGTGGTTGTCTCTTTTGTTTGTAGGTCAAAAATTTATGTGTACACAAGGTTGGAAGAGGGGTGTGTGTTTGTGTATAGGTGGGTTTTAGGGTCCATATTTTGAATATGGATCTAACACTACATGTAAAAGCCCAATCTAAGGTCCTCCACCTAGGAATCAAAACAAATAATGTTTTCACATAACTTCATAACATAAAAAATTAAATTTGACAACTAAACATATATATTTTTTACATGATGTAAAAAATACTAAAAAAATTTAAATAGTTTGAATCATGGAAAGTACATAATTAAACAATAAAAATAAGCTTACTTAATACGATGTCTCAGTTTTAGTGCTCATGTCAAGACCACCCAACTTAATATGACACCTTGCCAACTAGGAAAGTCTAACTAACCTCCTACCCGGGAGAACCTCCATAAGTTCCCTATCCCTCTGATCCCAAGTCCAATCACAGCCATGGTGTGTCTAGAATAGATCCAACACCCTCCAAAATTCAAACCAATCTAAGTTCTCATTCCTTACTCTCCTCCTCTTCCATCCCCACTTGAAACCCCAAAAAGTAAAAAAGAAAATAAACCCCCTCATGGTTCTCCTCTTCTCGCACTTATGCCTCCCTCCCCTATAAATGTCAACACCCCACCTCAACTCACCCCACCCCACCTCATTTGAATTGAATTCCATTAAATCCTCAACATCACCCCTCACCCTCCCCCTCCCCCTCATGCTTACTCCTTCAACCACTCCCCTCTCCTCCCATCCTTTAATTGAATTGAGGTCATGAGACCTTATTAGGCCATGATGTTAAGAAATAATTAAAAATAATAATTCTGACTTGAGGTCATGAGACCTTGTTAGGCCATGATGTTAAGAAATAATTAAAAATAATAATTATGAATTGAGGTCATGAGACCTTGTTAGGCCATGATGTTAAGAAATAATTAAAAATAATAATTCTAATATAATAAAATAATAGTAATAATGTAATAATAATATTCACTTTTATGGGCTAATCTAATCAAAATGGATTTGTGAAAATCCTAATTAATTAAATGTTGAATTAATAATAATAACTTATAACTTATTAATTATTTATTAATAATTAATTATGATTAAGGGTTAAATTTATCATGTAACTATTAATTGATCTTAGCTATTAAACAATCTTAAAGCTAATCATAAGCTTAATGATTAATAGACTTAAAGTTAATCATAGCTTATTGATTAATAAAACTTAAATGTTAATTAATTTTCTAGCATAATAAGCTACTAGTTACTAGCAAATTCATGTGAGGTGTATGTGTAGCTGACATAAGAATACCTCCTATATATAATAATACCTATTAAAATCAAGCTCAGAGATCAATCATTGAACTAGAAGCTATGAACTTTCTAAATCCCTAGAATTATAGCTATAAAACGTCTTTTCCTATTTTCTCTCCTTATGTCCTATTTTTATCCTATTTTTTAAATTAATATGATTTTTAAAAATATTAATAAATATATTTCAAAATATTTTTAATAAATCCCTTCTTAATATATCTTTTCAATTTTTAAAATGTAATGTAATATATCTTTTAAATTTTTAAAATGTAATGTAATATATCTTTTAAATTTTTAAAATGTAATGTTTCTTTTACATATTCTTATGAACCTAATTTTTAAAACCACCCATAATACTTATAATATATTAATTTTATTTTTGACAAATTTAAAACACCAATAATAAATAAATTAATAAATTAATTATCAATAAATCCTTATATTATTTATTACTTTAACAAACTAAAAAGAGCCTATGAATTCAGCATAACAGTGGTTCATCGTGATAATTAAAAATATCATGAAATTAAATAGTAAAAATTATGATTAAAAAAAAATTACTTGTTTTAAGATATTTGATTTTATTAGTCTTTTCATACAATTTTGAATTTAATTTTATTAATCTTGTCATATAATTTTAATATTTTTAATATATAAATAAATATAACACTGGTTGTAATATATTTGATTTTATTAATCTGGTTATATAATTTTAATATTTTTAATATATAAATAAAGCCTGGACTGTTTTTTTGCCCTGAAAATCATTGAAATTCAGGTAAGATTTAAAGAAAATTTGGCAAGGATTTTTGTAAATCCAGTTTATAGTTATCAATCTTCAATATTTGGGTGCCTTACAAGTTTTCGATAGTGCTGAATCCATTTCCACCATCAAAAACATGATTCAAACACTAATATTGCAAGATTTCTGAAAAAAAAATTGCCCGAATTCTAACCAATTTTGATCGACTCCTATAAATAAATATAACTCCTTCCGCTACCAAAAATGTTCGTATCAACCGTTCACATCTTTCTCATTGTTGATGTACTTTTAAGGTATTCTGATGTTAAATTATTGATTCAAAACTGGTTGTGAGTCTCAAACACCTAACAAATCCAAATACAATTCTATGAGAATCTATTCTGGAATATAAATAAACTATTCATCTAACCAATCCAAAAACAATTTTATGAGAATCTATTCTAGAATATAAATAAAATATTCATCTAACCAATCCAAAAACAATCCCATGATAATCTAATTCTACACTATAAATAAACAATTTCCACAAGTAACATTATGAATTTAAACTACTATTTTTGTTTTACATATGAAAATTATTTAAATAAATTTGTGTATTATATTTTAATATCACTTTTTTAAACCTGACAATTTTTTTCAATCTTCACTAATTTGTATTTTCATTATATTTTTTTAATAAAAAAATAATAATTTAATTTTTATTACTACAGTGGTATAAAAAATTTAAATTTTGATTTACAATGTCAAATGAACACTTACCACTATCATATTAAATCATATCATGTACTGCATTCATAACTATATGACTTTGCTGCTTCAACTCTGTATTGCCCATTGGCATCATCGAAGTACCAACACCATTCCACAGTACATGCTTAACAAAAACCGAAAAGTACTGTGATTCCAATACTTTTTCGCTTGTTTTGTGATGTAATGGATTTCACAGACCCCATCAAATTCACCTTTCTGATCTTGCCAACTTCGACAACTATGAATGATGGCATGAGCAAGCACATCCTCCCTGTCAGGTTGATTCAGTGCACTGTGTCAGGTTGATGCAGTGCAGAGTCACTGCACAATTTCAATAAGTGACTGTCATTGTACTCAATTTCAATATTTTGTATTAGTGGTTTATTGGGTTTTGGATAAATTGTGATAATTTTGTATTAGTGGTTTATTGGGTTTTGGATAAATTGTGATTTGGTGTTTTGTTAAAGTATTTTTAATGTTTGATACACTCTGATAAAATGTTTTGTTATAGAACTTTTTAATATGAAGTCACCAATTTAATTCTCTGCCCTTATCTATATAATATGTACTTGTCATTGATTCAATTCTTCTACAAATTGAAATGATAAGGATTAATAATGATAAAAATGTAATCCTACTCAACGTGCCAAACTGGTTAAAGAAGCAACCAGTGGGCTGGGTTCAGGTGATTTAATGCAATCTGGATAGAGAGACGCGCCATCTGGCAAGCTACAAAGATCTAATCGCTATGCAGCATAGCTTTAATCTGCCGACGAGATTTAACTAGGTTGGGCTAGCCTGTTTAGATGGAAAAATTAAAACGATTTACTCACTGGTGAAATAACAAAATATCAACAGGCTTATGAAAAGTTTGGTACACCCATAAAATTATAAAAAGCTCAGTCAAACTTTAACACCAATTTAAACCTATAGAAATTTGTCCCCCTCAATTCTGCACCCTGTCACCCATGTGTACCTGAAAGTTTATGATCATAATGACCAAGAGGTCAACACTCTACAATTTCACTCATTACACTCACTTGTCCGCCGATCATGGCCTGCTCAATATTATAAAAGCGAGCATCCGTATGAAGTGGAAAACCTTCCGGAATTTCTAATCGTTCGCTTCAGGAATCGTGATAGTTGTCCTGTTGACTGAAGGTAGCGGATGATGAACGGCAGTTTCACATAGATGTCGGAAACTGGAGTAGAAGAGTGAGAATATATTAGTATAGATGGATTCTAATCACCTATCTAGGGAGGGATTAAATCTGGTGAAAAGCACAAAATTTCAATAAAGTGTTTGCACTTTGACTATATATATGGATGGGAGATTATTGGTAATTTTTCATTGTTTATGATGTAATTTTTAATGTATAAAATGATGAAATGGATGAAGATTTATTTGAGTATAAAATAATGAATGGTTTAAAATGTTATATATATAATTGTTTTATATGATGTATATATAGTTTTTTAAATTTTAAATTATTTATTTTTTTATAAAGTTGACATAAGATTATATTGTTTTATATGGACATAGAAATATTTTATTTATGGTTGAGAGAAAAAAGTGAAATATTTTCACTTGGTCTAGGTATTTATAGTGAAATTATTGATGTTTTATTATATTTTTAATTAAACCAATCAAACATTTTGGTGTTGTCATAAATTCACTTGGAAGACATTTTCTTGACGGAATTTGGTAAAAAAATATTCAAAAAATCAGATTGTTGTACTGTTTGAATAGCTTTTTTGATGATGGATATGGATTCAACACTATCAAGAACCCCTAGGACATTCAAAAAATCAGAGTGCTGGAGTGCTTGAAAAGCTTTTTTGATGGTGGAAATGGATTCAACACCATCAAGAACCCCTAGGGTACCCAAAATCCTAACGTTTGGACAACTTTAATTCAGATTTTCAAAAAAATTCTCCCTGATTTTGTTATAATTTTTTTTAGTGGGAATGGATTCAGCACCATCAATAACACAATGGGCACCCAAAATCGTAAAGTTTGACAACTATAATCTTTATTTTAAAAAAAAATTGGTAGATTTTATAATATCTTGTAGAAATTTTCATTATTTTTTAGGCTAATATATGGATTATTTGGACTAGATATTTTCATTTTTGTCTTTTTATTATATTTTATTTGAAATATTTTATTCTTAATTGAGAGTGAAATATTTTAATCACTTCTTAGAAAAATTATTGATATTCTATAATATTTTAATTAAACAAACCAAATACATATATTCATTTTTATTTTTATTTTATATATATAAACTAAATATAAAATAAACCTTTCTGCTCAATGAAATAATCAAATTTACTTAGCATAGCCAACCCAAAGTCATGGAAATTATTCTCACTGAGCCAAATAACTCATAATTCTTAATAACACTATACTGTTGTATGGATATCATTGGGTCAGGGAACAACGGGAATAAAATAATAGGAAAGCCAAATCTACTCTTAATACTTCACGATTCGAAGTGCAAAATAAATTAGTTTGTAATTGTAAAGGCCGTAGTCTTCTCAGGCAACGTTTTGGTCTAGAATCTGGCAAGGATTTTTAAAAAATTGGGCAAAGATTTTATCAGAATCATATTTACAGTTGTTAAACTTTAGTATTTTGAGTGCCTAAAAGGTTTTTGGTAGTGCTGAACTTATTTCCATTGTCAAAAATGGATTCCAAACACTCTAACTATCTGATTTCTTGAATTTTAATTGCCCGGATTCCGGCAAAAAACTGCCATCCGAGCTATTTCGTTGCCTAGATAAACAACTCCATTGTAAATTGCTCAAACTGTAGTCCGCACGTACGTTCATCGATATGTTGAATTGTTTTTAAAATGAAAGACACATTTCTTTTGGCCCCTATTTTCATGGCTTTGGAAAATTAACCGAAAGAGTCTACCTTAAATGAGAAAAAGACTGATTTGCTATCGAGGAGAGTGGGTACTACTCTAAAATTGTGATTAGAGTATTTGATTATATATCTCCTTTACATAATTAGATTATATAAAATGACTATTTTCTATCGATTTGCAAACTGTGATTAGAGTATTTAATTATGTTTTTCCTTTTCATAACTAGATTATATAAAATGATTATTTTTTATTATTTTAAAAATATTTTTAACGTATAAATAAATTTGAAGTTATTAAATATTTAGGAATTTTAATATTAAATAAAATTTATTATAAAAACAATTTATAAATAATTAAAATTATATATATTTGAAATTTTAATGCGTGAGAATTAGATGTTTGATTTGCTTTTTTTTTGGATTATTTGTTTTATCTAGACATGTTTTTAAATGAGAAGTTTTTTTACAACACATTAAAGCTAACAGTGCAAAAAGAACACATCTTAGAGAAAGTTTTACTTCTTTCTTTTCTCCCTATGTTTTGAGACTTGACCTATATTACCCCATTCCACTATTTACTAACCACCCTACTACATGCTTTTGAAAATGGTTTTTTTTTTTGTGGTTCTTTGTATTAGAGATCGATACTAGGTACATCCATGGAGAAACCACCCCTTTACCAACCACCCTAGCACCATTTTTATCCATGGAAAATCCACCCTTTTACCAATCACCCTAGCACCATTTTTATCCATGGAAAATCCACCCCTTTACCAATCACCCTAGCATCATGGAAAAGACGCCCCTTTACCAAGCACCCTAGTTTTTGAAAATGTTTTTTTTTTTTTTTTTTTTTTTTTTTGGTTCATTGTATTGGAGATTGATACTTATCCATGGAAAAGCCACCCCTTTACCAACCACCCTAACACAAGTATTTGAAAATGTTTTTTTTTTTTTTGATATGGTTCTTTGTACTCGAGATTGAATTTTTTTTTTTACCCCTTTACCAACTACCCTAGCACCCACCCACCCGTGTCTAAGTGAGCCTGTTATCTTTCATGTAGAAATTACTTCCAAAGAGTGAGAATTAGTTCCAAAGAGTAAGCATCTCAATCTCAGTAGGAATAGAACCAAAGTGGGGAGGATAATAATGAATCCTCTCTACCACCCTAGTGACACCCACTTAAAATGCTTTTGAAAATGTTGCATGTGAACCCTATGTTATTTCATATTTTTTTTCAATATTTGTATATTTGATCAAATGTGTGATATGGAATTTATATATTACCATAACATATAATGCATAGTGTGTACTTGATAATAAAAAAATGTATAATGCATACTGCATTTTTGACGAAATATATAATACATGTGCATGTTTGACCAAATATGCACATAGAACATATAAGTGAGATAATTATTACACTCACAATGCAAGTCCTACCTCAATGGTTAAATAAATAATAAGTGTTCAAAACATGTCTCTTAGACATAAAATATGATTTGTAGATGTTTATATAGGGATTAAATTTATGTTAGTATTGATAATCCATGATTATGTTCGATACATAAATGATTCTATTGGGGTCTCTTCTTATTTGAGACTTATAATGCACTTAAATCTCTTGTTGGGATATGCTACCAAAAATTCAATTCACACATAACTCTATTACAAATTTAGAAGAAATATACATACCATATCAATGAATTTGCAAATGATTTAAACATGCACAATAAAAATTACACTCACAAAACGTGAATTAAACACTACATTCAAGCATATCATTAACAAAATAGTGGTTAGGTCATTTTTTTTTTTTTAAATTGTTACAATTGGATGTCACAAAGGATAGACTTGAATTTGAGTTTCCCTTCCTTCATGAACATACCAAAATCTCCATCATTGACCATGTTGTGGGGTAGCATAAATATAGTAGGCAAAGCTCCAAAAATATAATAAATCAACTTTGGGCATTGGCAACAGTACATACATACAACATAATTTCTAGTGTTAGTGTAAGCATGTTTATCTCTATGCATAAAAGCATACGTTTTCTTTGTAACTTTGATGTTGGTTGAAATTAGCGTGTCACTATCAACAATAATGAGATGGGTGACTTGTTAGCTTTAGTAAATAGGGACCCCATGTCTAGAGGATCAATAAGGGTTCATTAATGCTTGTGGGATATCCTCTTTCAATATATTTTAAGTAAGCCCTCTCGAAATTTTAGTCTTGCCAATACTTGGTTCTCCAATCAATACAAGGTTATTCTTTGCTCATCTTAAAAGAATACGAATGTAGTTACATATTTTATCACCTCTTCGAATGTCAGCTTTAATATTTTATTTCCTACCCATATCAGTCAAATATTTTTCATATTCAACCAAAACATCATACTTGCCCTCAAGACCTATATCAATAATTGTTTTTTTTTAGACTTACGAATTCCTTTTATAGCACTTGTGAGATTATTTAAGGAAACCTCAATATCATTAAAAAACTATTGTCGAAACCATTTGTCTCATGTGAATGGAAGAAGTAAATGTTCCATAGGCACCAAGGAGTCTAAATATTATTTCATCAAATTCTTTGTCTCAACTATTTGATGTTTTCTCTATTTCACCACTTTTGGAGCTGATACCACTGCTCCCTAAGTCGTTTGTGTTTTGCAATTGTGAAATTGACACTATCCTTTCTTGTTTCTAAAATAATAACTTGTGTATTCAACTCCTTTCACACCTTTGTTTGCTCTTTATTTGAAATATTTAATTCATGTCCAAATTATAAGCCTTTCTATAGTTACAAACTATTATAAGCCTTTCTATAGTTACAAACTATCATCCAAAGGAAGTTCTAGCTCATTTGTAGCTTGTTGATTCACCTTCCATATTTGTTTTTCCACTCCATCTCATTCACCCTTCAACATCAACATGGTAGGTTCATGACCCACTAAGATCATGCAGTGTTTCCTCACCATAAACATGTTAAACATATCCAATAATCATTGTATTTCAGGAAAAGTCCCTTTTTTCAAACATATTATCAAAGACTAAGCACACCTCTTCTATGTTGCCACATTTGACATAAATGCCAACAAGAGAATTCTCCACAAAGATATCTGAGTCCAACCTAAATTTAATGATGATTATATGGAACTACATCCTAAACTAGCACATGCTACAAAAGTAATAGAAAAGGTGAAATTATCCATTGTCATTCATTTTCCTTTATCTAGGTTACCATAGGCTAGGCAAGAATCAAGCAAGCTCTGCCATACCACACCATTATCTTGCAGTGGCATTTTATGAATTAATTCTTCTGCTTCATCCATGTTCCCAACCTAACTGAGAATATCAACCATACAATTACAACATTCTAGTATGGGTGTAATGATAGCTACAATATTCACCTACTAGACCTACATGGATGGATGCTAAAAGTAGTTGACCAAAAGTGGCATTCTTGGGTTCTATACATGTCGATTGTATTTAATAAAAATTTGTAGTTCTTCCTCATCATAAGCATGTTCAACATATACGGAAATCATTGTATTTCAGAAAAAATGTCAAAGTTCAAACATATTATCAAATACTAAGCGTATCTCTGCTATGCTGCCACATTTGGCATACAGGTCAACAAGAGCATCCTCCACAAATATATTTCGAGTATGATCTAAGTTTAATGATTATTATATGGAACTACATCCTAAACTAGCACATGCTGCAAAAGCAGTGGCAAATTTGAATTATCCATTGTCATCCCATTCTATTGCATCTGATTTAATAATTTCAACAATTCCTCACAAATAAAATTATGAACATATTCTTCATTAGAGAGAAGACCTTAACACGTTGATCCTTAAACATATCTAAAATTTCTATATCCAACCTCCAAGAAATATAGCTGGAATTTCTATATCCAACCTCCTACCATCAAATTGGTTAACTCTTAATCATTCACTAGTATTAAGGCTATGCCAAAATAAGGGGTAACATAGCATGCTCCAACTGAGAGATGTTATCTTTTTGGGAGTACATGAGAGTCTCATAATTTTTTCATATACATATGAAAATGGCCTCCACATCTAATAAAATCACCGCACAATTTTGTCTTTTACAAAGAAAAAGAAAAGTCATCTATGTATGAAAACATAAAATTAAATTTAGTGATCAAGGGAGCTTATTCATGGTACACTACTACTCAAAGGAGTTTACTCATTTCCTATACTACTGTAACATGACATGTAAAATTAGGGTGCTACCTGAAAATTAGTGATCCAATGATCCATATTTATAAAGGAACGAAACAAAATATATATTTAAACAAAAACGCATTGAACTTAAATTAATAAATATAAAATGTTGAAAATTGTTTACATGTGGAATGAAAGCAAACTAGCTCAAGCAATGGTATCTTGTCTCTCATAAAAGATCTGATGGCTATGTGCCTTCTGAACTGTGTCACAATGAGGCACTGAGGAATTTTTATCAGGAAGAAACAATGAGAAACCCTAAACATCCAAAACCCTAACCCTATGAGATGAAGCACCAAAGGCTTATGGGCATTGATGGGGTAAGTTGGAATGCCAACTTCTCGCGGTGGTAAATTTGGCCTATGATCTTTGTTTGGTTTGCATGATAGCCAATTAGAAAGGTCTATTCGAGGATATAAAATTTCAACAAAAAAAAGGTGTTTTGGTTATGATTGTCTGTTTCCAAAAAAAATCCATTTAGGGCCTCAAAATAGCTCCAAAATGTTAGGACCTGAAAACTGCCAAAAGTATAAAATTGTCGAAATAGGAAACTATGCTAAAAAATAGGAAACTAAAAGGAAAATGGGTTGTGATCCAAGTTGAATGGGTGGGTGGCCACAAATATCCACATATATCATCTAGTGCAACCACCCTAAAACTTCATCAATACAATGTTTTCTTCCCTTATTCTTAGTCATCATGCAAAATACTGAAACATCAAAATTCCAATGTTCATAGGATGGGTTCTCTACCATTGTTGGGTTGAACATGAATTTGGGTACCTAAAAATCAACAATACCTTCAAAGTTCAAACATATTTAGGCATTGACATAAGATTCTACATATTCTTTCCATCCAAGATAGCATAGGAATATAATAATTATTGCCCATTAACTCTGAAACTTGTCCTTTGCTACCACCTAGGAAAACACAATGTTGTTATATTTTGTCCCACATGAATTATTGGCTCCATATGATGATATATCAATGTTTTTTTGGAAGGTCTATATTAGGGAATGTGAGTGACAAACACATATCAACCAATGGGGGATTAGATATTGTTGTATTAGGCAAATGATTTCTTTTGAAAATTTGCATCCACACCTTTGTCAATACATGTTATTGTATTACTGATTTTTGTAATTATATAACATATAATGGAAATTTTCCAACCTAATAGTTCTTGAGATTGTGTAGTCATTATTTTTACAGAGTTGGAATCTTCTTGAAAGAATTTTTCATGAATAGCGTATTTCCCAGGTAACACCTATGTACCAAGGCTATTACTTTTGGCAAATATTTATGTCCTCGTCTTCAAGAATTTAGAACCAATTTATTTCATGTTGGAGACATTATTCCAATCTAGGTCTATTATAGGAACATAAATTTCACTAGCGAAGATCATGAAAATGGCATCCAATATGTCAATAGTGGATATTTTAAACTTCCAAACTATCATTTCACTAGGATACTGAAATTGATTTGGCTTGTATGAGAAAGAAATTCCTTGAATGCAACATAATTGGTAGCATTTGCCTCTTGCAATCATCAAGACAAAAATTCAACATGGATTTGAATCTTATGATCTTTTCCATACTCAATTTCTCAGTGTAAGGTTCAAAAAAGACGTAATGATTAGTGAACTTTCAAATTTTGATCCCACATATTCATAGAAATGTTAAGAATTAGATGCTAGTATCGCTTGTAGTGGTTTTATATTAAACCCAACCTCTAGGTATATAGTTTCACCATTTTTATCCTTTATAAATGCAGAGACAAATAACCATTTCATTTTTTTCTTCAAAAGTTTCCATGCCTCCAATAGATTGTTACCATCAACTAAGAAAGATATCCTATGCATATGTCAAAGTCGTGTTGCTTGCAAAAGGAGGTGAACTATAATGCATTAGTTACAAGGTTGGCATGAACCCTATATTGCTTCCTAGAGGCTAAGATTAATATGGATAGAGTATATATTAAAGGTTGTATATAAATCACTCTAAAACTTTTTTATATTATTCTACCTTGTTCTACTATAATGAATGTTATAAAATTTATTGTATTTAACTATCATGGCTAATTATTATTTTTTACATTTGTTTTTCCTTTATTAATAAAATTATGTTGAGAATTTGAACTCCATTTTTTGTGGTTACATAATCATTGAAAGTGGGTACCATAATGCTTGCATATTCTGGTAGTGAGATGTGATTGATATGAAATAGTAACAATAGATGATGAAATAGAAAGAAATGAATGACTTCAATACAATGCATCATTTAGTTGTGAAGACTAGTCATTGAATTATTTTTTTGGAATTGATTTCTTTGGTGTCATTGTACTGCAAATGTGAGTCTCTTGTCGATATAATATTGTAGTTGGACAATGCCTATAAGATCCATGCTACCGAGGATTATATTATTTAGAAATTTTTAAAAGGGGTGTTTGAGATGAACTATTTAGTTACTTCCATTTCCGTGAAATGTTAAGGTAAGCATGTTACCACTGCACCCACTAGTCGTTTTCATTCTTTAGGTGGAATTAATTTATAAATAAAGCCTGCATCTGCATTATGATTGAAGAATACTATTATGGTGACTGTCCTAAGGGAAAACTTATGCATTAAGGTGTTTTTAAAGACAACTTGGCTCCATTCATCCTCCACTTGATTCCAAGTGATGGTTTGGTAGTCTAATCCACCAAGTTCAAATTAATCAGGGGCTCAAATGTTGTAACTTGCTAATCAAAATGCATGAATGCTTCAAAAAACACCCCAAGTTTTAGAACTTTTCAATCCTATATTTTACTTTCCCAAACATACAAACTAGGAAAATGGAATCCACTAAAAACAATAGTAACTGCTCGATGGGAAACATCAAACTCCACTTGTAGGTTGCAACCACATGAAATCATATTTAGTGAACAACTTCATTTTAACATTATTTATCCCCCAACATTTGATTACTAGTCTGTTGAACATGTTTCCAACATTTTAAGGTATGTTATATTTAACCATGATTTATATACACCACCTTTCTCATCACATAATGTAGCCAATAAAAATAATATGTTCAATGACGTACAACCTATCGTCACAACTAACTGGTTTTAAACAATTTAGTTGTATTAATATCACTAATTGTAGTACACTTGAGCTTCGTAAAGTGAGAAAAATAAGGAACCTTCACCCTCCCTGAAGCCCTTGACCAAAATTTGCATCATTTCTTTGAAGTGAAAGGATATTTATGTTAAGTTTACACCATTGCCGACTTAATGTTAGAAAATTACCCCTTTCTACATGAATCATTGCAAGGGTTCTTCCACATTGACTTAGACTCAATTGATTGTTTCCAAATTTGGTCTTATGGGAAATTCCTAATAGAACTTCAAATAGATACAACTATATATTTATTCCCGTCTAAATATGTTAGGGGCCAAAAAATCCTTTATATCCATCTTTAAAAATAAATACCATAATTATATGTTTGAATGGAAGAAGACAAAAATAAATAGCCCATGTGAAAAATCTTATCTGCTTTTAATAGTGGATGCAATTCACTATTGATGTCTAAATCAAGCCTGTTATAAGTGGAATTGTCGATTAATGGACTACATGCTGGAGACAATGCTTCCCAATAATTAATAAGAAATATTATGCTTGCATCTAAAAAATGTACAATACAAGCCATCATTCTAGCCATACAATTGTTTGCTCAAAAGGAAATGATGGCATAACTATATGAAAAAAATTGATGATATTAAACCATTACCAAGAGTCAGGGTTCTATAAGAGAGTTAAAGAAATAATTGCATTTTTTTTTTACCTATATCTCTCTACTTGTCCAATATGTTAGATTCTTTAGAGTCACGACATCCTCAAGTCACCATCTCATAGCATTGTTGCCAGAATCTCTATAATTAGTATTCATATTTAGCGACAAACACACAAGTTCCCTATATGCCACATCTTGATGAATAATTTGATTCATTCACACCCCTACGAATCCTTGATTGGCTAGGACAAGAACTTGGGTACCATGCTCAGTTTAGAACCCAAATAAACCATGATACAACTTTAAAGTAAAGAAAATAGAAAGAAAGACTTTACATAGAAAAAATAATACCTACATACACAAAAGATGAAATATATATATACAAGAATGAGACATTAAATATAAAAATACAACAAAATTATATAATTCATAAAACAATGCCATAAATAGAACTATGTTCGATATTACTTCCTTCATTTAAAATAACATTCCATCAAGAAAAAAATGCAGTGTACAATACCCATTGTAATCGAGAAAAAGAAAAATATAAATAATAGAAGCAGTACAGAAGATGCCAAAAACAATAATAGATACTTTATTGATTGTCTCAAATAATAATGTTTAGATATGATGATAACAAATTTGGCAGATCATAAGTCTGCACAACAAAACTTCATAACAAATAACCCTGTTTACTAGAATGTATTGGTCAAATGCGAAAAATCATAAACAACCTGCAATGGACTCAATTGGCTTGTTCAGAGACCGACATGCTACTGCAAGAAGAGCCAATATTAGTATTGAAAAAATTACAGAAGTTATAAATCATCAGTGACTAAATTCAAGAAATATTATTGACCTTCGTTTATCATGTTATTGAAAAGAATACATGCAAATCAAAGTCTAAGCGTGATAAATATCTAAAAAAAAAATTAAGTACCCAAATGAAGAATGAAACTATATGATACCAACTTGTGTTGCAATTAATGGAGCTTGTCTTCCTTTTGTGAAAATATATTTGTAGTCAAGAGCTTTCAAAAGCTACATGATTGTTTCTTCTTTAATCAAAATAATTAGTTTTATATATTAATTTAGGCTTGATTATTTTCAAAGGTAAGACCAATAAAGTCAGGATCCTAAAAAATAGGAAATAAATTAGAAAAGGGAGGACCCACATCCATCAATATTTTAAAAATCGTAAACATGCTAAAATCAAATGCATGATAAGCATCATATATATGTCATATATGCATGCATCGCATGGAAATTTCAATTATGAAATTGACAACTAAAAATATCACCACAGATATATGGTCAAGTCCAAAATGTGATTTCCTGTGTGTCTATCACAAAAACAAAATTGTGTAGTCGTGAAACTATACATCCCAAAATACACATAAACCAAAAATATTTATGTTCAAAATATTTGTAATCAATATCATAATTTATATGCAGAAGAAGTTGAGTTGTTCTTATATTCTTCCAAAATAATCCTTACATCGAAAAGTTGGGCCACTGTGTCTCTATTTTGTGTTGCTCATTAGTGCTTTTCGAAGCATAGGTCGTGGAGTTAGAAAGTGGCTCTGGAACGAAGTCCTGATGAGACATTTTTGCAAGAATAGCTTTAGAAGAACTAGCAGAGAGAGGCTCAAAGTTGGTGTACTTGATAGCTGAAATGTTGACATACATACCAACTTAAGGACTGACATAGTGAGCATGGTTGTTTGGAGTGGGAGAATAATAATTTTAGAGTGAAAATTAGGATCAAGTTCCTGAGAGAGTGAGGAAGATGCATGATTAGTAGATGAGCAGGAATGACTATAAACATGATCAGATAACTTGGAATCATTTACCAAATCTTTATTATCAATATTAGGTGAACTTGAAATAGGATTCAAACCATCATTAACATTTTTGGTATTTTTATAAGGTTCAGGTTCAAGGGTTTCTTGTGTGCTTAGATGAGGTATTAGAGGCGGGGTTGCACAATATTGGTACATACGAGGAATGGAAGAAACATAGGAGACCAAATATTAAGGTGACTTGTGATGGCCAGTTGATGGAATTTGTCTAAATTTATGTTGAAATGTGTTATCACTCAGATTGAACCTCAGGCGAATTCCGAGGTAACCTCGAACCACGCTTAGACAAGTAGCTAGCCCTACTAGGTAAGGAGAGGGATCTCTCCATATAGATCACAGCTAAGATTACTGTGGAAAGAAGATATTAGGCTAGGTATAGTAGCTCAGGGTTTTGATTTTGATTGTGTATGGTTTTGCTGGATCAGGAGGAGTCAAACAGTCAGGGAAAGGAAATTAGGTCAAGATTTGCAGGGTGTTCTAAGGGGAAAGGTAGGTGAAATGTTTAGCACTTTAGGGTTTCGATGGTGGGATGCTCAAGACAGGTGAGGAGCTAGAAAGAACATGGTGAAATCATGGTTCCTTTCTAAACTAAATAAATTACAAATTGTGAATATTTACCCAAAACAGAGCATAGAAATTATGGATTCTGCCTTTCAACTTGAAAACATTCACTTAATAGGTGAAATGATGGATGAAATACAAAAAACATTCTAACATATGAGCACAAAAGAATAAACTGAACTAAACACCATACCACATGGATCCCATAAAAATAGCTGCAAATTTGATTAATGTCCAGGCCAAAACAGATACAAAAGTTTATCTCTTCAAAAGCCAAAACTCCCAATGAGTCCCCCCATTACAATGACCGAGAAAATACATTATATACACCTCAAAACCACTCTCCCTAGCCTTAAGGAGTCGAATACATGAGATAGGAATCAGTTTCACCTACTTCCAAACAAGAAACTGAAGACTAGGAAGACCCAACAATTTGCCTCTAAAAGAGAGGAAACTGATTCATTTGACCTCTAGAAGACTCACCTAATGTATCTACCTTAGATGAAATTCAAAACATGAAATTTAAATTCACCATGACCATTTACATCAGTAATTTCTTCATTTTTCCAAGTAAAAAGTCAAAATGGAGTGAAACTTCAAAATTTGCTGAAGATTGTGAAAATTGCATTTTCTTGGCAAATGCAGAGTGCCCTAACAGGAAAAATAACCTCTTTTGAAAGCAACTTTTGAGTGCCTTCCTGGTGTCCAAATCAGCTCCATGATAGCTCATTGGAAATATCTCTACGTATAGTTTCCAAATCTACCTCCAGATTCCAAAATGGTGCTCATTTTCCTTGTCAAAAAGTCAATCTCCCAAGACTGGTAAACACGCAGTGACTAGGACAAAAAGGAGGTAGAAACATGAAAATTTGGTAGTTTTTTTCACTTTTGAGGAATCAGTTCTCCTCCAAATTTTTTGAAACTTTCTAGGATTGATGTCTTCATCATTCAGAACACAACGGTGGTGGCCATTTTTCAATTAGAGGCCCCAAAAAAGATCGTAGCGTCCAGGTCGTTGCGCGTTTGGCATAATTTTTGTGTGCCAAAAAGACTCAAAAACACATAATTTTCACCTTTTTGAAGACCACATTTGGAGGCCTTCCTGGTGTCCAAATTGGGTCCATGGTAGCTTGTTGGAAATTTATTCAAGTTTACATTCAAAATATACCTTTGGTTTTCTAATTGGAGTTTATTTACCTTGTCAAAAGTTGTTGTTCCAAAGATTGGTAAAAAAGCGCTGAATGAGGGTGCAGAAATGCAGAGTGCTGGTGCAGGAAACTTTTGGAGGCCTTCCTAAACTCAAAATTGAGCTCATGATAGCTCATTGGAAATCTATCTCTATCTAGTTATCATTGAACTCATCAAGCATGTAATTTGGACACTCCAGTTATGAGAAAACATGATTTTCCTAAGGTCACTATAGAAGTGCAACAACTCTCACGCGGCACCTGTATTTTTAACATTTCTCTAAAACCATGACACCTATGTAAAAAATGAATGATTTTTTCCTTCCTTGAACTATTATGGACAAAAAAATCTCTCACGTTTTTCAAATTCATCTTTGTTTGGTCAGAAACACAGTTTGAAAAAATCGACCCTATGAGTGGCAAATGACTTGACTCTTGGAATGAATTCTAAAAAAATGATGGAGAAATGATGTTTATGAGTTGAAATTACCTCATAATTACTGATATGACCTACCTTATGGGCTCCTCTGCTCAAATTTCTCGTTTCCATAGCAAACCCTAGCTCAGTGGGAGAGGAAATTAGGGTTTGTGAAGCATTCTGACTCTAGTGGAATGCATAAGAAGCCGGATATGATATGAATAGAGTCGAGAAAACCTCCCCTCATAGGTGAAGTATTTCATGATGATTTTCAACATAGGAACATATCGGTCAAGAATATGAGAGAAAGGGAAAATGGTCTTTTTTTCATCCTTGTATCTAGGTTTAAGATATGGTTCATCGTAGCTCTGAAAAAGGTTTCCTTGTTTAAACCAATTCTCTCCCACATTACGGATCCCTGTAGTAGCTACAATGATATTAGTGGACATGGTAAAAGTAACCCCAGCAAGAGTGACCTGCCTATCATGAATATTGGTAATGAAAAACCTTGTCAACATAGGGTGATACTGGATTTGCTATAATTTCTCACAAAACTCAAAACAAACAACATGTTTAAAACATGACACAGTGAGTGGAGAATCCATGAGCTCTTTTGTGGTTGGTGGTTCATATCTGATGATTTTACCTCCTTTCTTACATGATTTTTCTTTGGTGATTGTTCCTCACTGAAACTTCTGTCTTCCTCTTTAGAAATTTGATTTTGAAGGCTTTGGAAATTGTAGGGTAAATGGAATGAGATGAAGGGAGTGAGAGATGAAATGACTTGCTTAGGAAAATGGAGGGGGTGAATGTCAATGAAAACCTAGGTCTATGAAAACCCTAGGATTTAACAGTGTTTATGACTGATATGCATTTAGGGACATGAATATGGATATGATGTATGAAAATGAGAAGGAAATACAAGTTAGGGTTTCAGAGCAATTAAGCACTTCAATTTTCTTATGGAACACCAAATATATTTATAGGAGAGGTGTCTTAGGGTTCAATTACTGTTTTAAAGCCCTTTGAAGAAATTTGTGAGGAAATAAAACTTGTTGGAGGTTGTGAAACCCTTTGAAACCTTGCCTGAGCAAACACACAGTGCCCTAGAGGAACGCAGCGAATGGGAAAACGCGTAGAGACCGGGAAAATGTGTAGCGACCAAGGGTAAACGTGCAACACCTGTGTAAATTGTTCAACAATTGTCGGGAAAACACGCAGTGCCTAAGTGAAAACACGCAGTGATAGGGAAAACGAACAACAACCTAGGGAAAACGCGCAGCGCCTGTGTAAATTGTTCAGCAATTGTCAGGCAAACGCGCTACGCCTGAGTGAAAATGCACAACGACCGGGCAAATGCGCAACAACCTAGGGTAAACACGTAGCGATTGGGAAAATTCACATCGACCTAGGGTAAACGTGAAACGACCCTGAAATTTGACTCAAAATGCTTCAAAAACTTGAAATTTCTCCTTTGCTGGAAACTCCTGATGGATGAATGAAGGAAATGACTTGCTTTGAGGTGTTTGAATGGCTTTATAGCTTAATGGTTTTGAATTTTCAATTTGAATTACCCACTTTTCCTATGTTCACTTTTTCCTTTGGACTTTGGCACTGATACTCTTTATCTCTATGACTTTTGGCAATTTGCAATTTGATCAAGGCATGGAGTTTGGCCTCCTTTGCTCCACTTAGGCTAGAAATGATTGCATTTGACAACTTGGGATGAATTTATTACATATGAGAACATTAAATTACATTTGGAAATATATAAATAAATTACATATTGAATTTTATATGGAAATGAAATTTTGATATAAAAGTCATTAAGCTAAAAAATTACAACTTTGAAAATTGATAATTACATCATGATGATATTATTTAGTCCCTCTCATATATGTGCTGACCTCTTCTGAAATGAAGGAGTGACCTTGAAAAATATAAAAACCTAATGATCTAATGGGACTACTTTAGACCCGACTTTCATGAATGAGATTTGTTTTAAAAGACTTCCTGGTGAAACGAGCATTTCCATAGGTGTTGTTATGCTCAAGGAGACATAAGAATAAATCATCCAATATGATCTTCTGAGGGAGAATAAAGTTTATTGATAAGGACAGCCACCAGTGGAACAATTTTATATCATGACCTAATGGAATGATTGAAAATTTCTTTAGAATGGGAGACCTAAGATGCACATGCAAAATGTGTTTTGATCCCTGGTGGAAGTATGCAAATACTGACACTAACATTGGCTCTAGCTGGGGATGGTAGCTCCTTGGAGGTGCCAAGAACACCGTAGACCAAGTGCCTATCCATTGGGCATGGAGTCAAAAGATAAAGACTAACTGAATACTAAAAACTTGACTCAATAAACTGACTCAAGACTCATTGAAAAGGATGCTCGGAATTGAGCTTATTCAAAAAAACCTACTCTAACTGATCCATTCATCACTTCATGAAGTGAAGTGGAACAACCAATGCAACCATGTAAGCATTCTAGCTATTTTTTGAATTCTCTACAAGTTCTTGCTTATGAGAAAGAATAAATAACTACTGAAATACAACTCCCATGAAAACTTTAAATTAGATTGAATCTTGATGAAATTGTGAAGCATGAGCCCACCAGCTGACCTCAAGAATGTTGCAAAATTATCTTCATAGGAATACATATTAATTTCCAACCCATCTAATACATTACTGCTCTACTCTAGGTAGTCTTCGTACCTTGAATATGGAATTTCATCTTTACCCTTACTTTCCTGATATGGCTGCAAATTTTTAGATGAGCTTTGTAATGAGACTCCCAATAAAAAAACAATGCCGCGGGCTGTCGGATCAATTTTATATCAACACTCTTTTTAGGCTCAGAGTTAGCTAATGGAGAAGGAATTTTACTGTAGATATCATCTAACACATCAGCTATTGGGTCATGAAAAAATTGAAAAGATTTCTGAAATGTATCCATCATTTTTAATGAGACTACATGACACTGTATAGGCTGCTCATCCTTTTCTTTATAGATACTATGAAAATTTTTCTTTAAAAATTGAAATGCTTTAAAAAATAGTGGTACAGAATCATCTTGCATCATTTGATCATGTGTTTCAACTTCCAAACCTTCATCTGCAATTTGACATTCAATGGAATTTGGTGGCTACAAATCTAGAGCTAAGGAGGATTCTATGTCGCAAATGATTTCCTCAACCAATTTAGGAGAATGTTCATCATTTATAGTGTTGACCACTCGCTTATCTGCATGCTTATAGTTTTCTCTTATTTTTTCAAATGAGGAGAAGCACAAGGGCAAGGAGCTTTGATCAAAAAATTGATTATCCTCTTGATTGTCAAGATCAAAACTCAATGAGTGCTGATTTCTGAGTGCATGAAAGTTATGTCTGATGAACTGAAATGAAGTAAAAAAAAGAGGCAAAGATCCTTCACTTACTTCCAAATTTTCTAGACTTTCCTCATCACTGTCATATCTGATATGCATCAGCTGATCATTGTTTTGGAGCTGCTGAAACTGAACTTCCTCCCACAAACGAACTGTTGATTGCTCTGCAAGATTAACTTCTGTTTGGAGAACATAATCATCATCATACTGATCAAAATTTGGCAAATCATCAATATAAGTAATGTCACCAATCATACACATTAGATTATCAGATTTTTTCTCCTCGGATTGATCTACAAATCCATTTTCTGATCTATGGTGGCTGGGATTAGTAGGAAAATATTTAGGGCTTGCAATCTCTTTATTTTCTAGGATAAGTGGGTCATGATGATTTTGAACGGAATATACATCTCTCATGGTGATCCTTTGCATCATTTCCTCTATTTTACTGACCAAAATGTCGAGCTTTACCTCTGAAGATGTCAGGTGCTCTGCAATGTTTTTCTTCTCTTCTTCCTTCATCTTTTCCCTTTTGATCAACAGATTAGCCTCTACATCTACTAAATTGTTATAAATCTCTTCAAGTATTGCAAGATTCCTTTCTCTTAGCTGAAACTCCATTTCCAGATCAAAGGCATCTGGGTAATGTAAAAGAGCTAAGCCAGGAGGGGGTCTTATATCACTAGGTATCAAATAATAGACTTGATTGAATTTGGCAGAAAACTGTTGTACTGTCTCCCCTAGCTATCTTTTCAGCTGGTCATACTCTTTTAGAATTAGGAAAGGGTTTTGTTTGACCAACCACCTGTCAAGGAAAACTTTGACGAATCGCGAGAAATCTGAAATTCTCGCAGCAGGCAAGTTTTTGAACCAACTCTTGACTCTGCCTTGCAAAGAAAGAGAAAATAGCCTGATAATGACATCCTCTTCGTCAACTTCAAAAAGGTTAAGTAAAGTCTCAAAATTCTGCATATGTCTCTCAACAGTGATGTTGTCATATTCACCATCAAACCTCGGCAGATATAGGTAATTATATTCAGGGAAAGCATGGAGTATAGGAGGTTAGATGAGTGGTTTGTATTGATATGGAACTATAGAAGGTGTAGGAGTATGTACATAAGCTATAGGATTAGTCTTGATCTCTTTAGGCTCATCAATTTGAATATGGTCATCATAAGATTCAGAAAACGTATGTGGACCAAGATCAAAGAAAAACTCGGCATTTACACTTTTTGAATAGGTGGAATCAAGATTTTGATCATATTTTTCATACAACAAACTCCAAAAAACTTTCAGGATAGTTTTAGGAAAAGAAAATAAGCAATTTACAAGAAATCAGATTAGATCTTGAATACAATTCCACTTTGAATACCCGACCTTTGTGTAAGATCCTTCCATTTTCATGCTGGCAAGATCGATCCTCTAGTGGAGTCTTTACATCAAGTTGGAGTCGCCAGGTGAAGAATTCAGCATTCATACGCATCTCATTGTTGTCCACCATCATCAATCAGATCTAAACTTTGTCATTATTTCCCAGGGAAGATATGATCTTTTTCTTCCCCAGTATGGTCGCCAAAATGTTATCACTCGGATTGAACCTCAGGCTGAAAAAGGCAATTCCGAGGTAACCTCAAACCACGCTTAGCCAAGTAGCTAGCCCTACTAGGCAAGGAGAGGGCTCTCTCCATATAGATCACAATTAAGATGACTGCGGAAAGAAGATATTAGGCTAGGTATAGTAGCTCGAGGTTTTGATTTTGATTGTGTATGGTTTTGTTGGATCAGGAGGAGTCAAACAGTCAGGGCAAGGAAATCAGGTCAATATTTGTAGGGTGTTCTATGGGGTAAGGTAGGTACAATGTTTAGCACTTTAGGGTTTCGATGGTGAGATGATCAAGACAGGTGAGGAGCTAGAAATAGCATGGTGAAATCATGGTTCCTTTCTAAACTAAAGAAATTACAAATTGTGAATATTTACCCAAAACATAGCATAGAAATTATGGATTTTGCCTTTCAACTTGAAAACATTCACTTAATAGCAATGAAATGATGGATGAAATACACAAAACATTATAACATATGAGCACAAAATAAGAAACTGAACTAAACACCATACCACATGTATTCCATAAAAATAGCTGCAAATTTGATTAATGTCCATGCCAAAACTAATACAAAAGTTTATCTCTTCAAAAGCCAAAATTCCCAATGAGTCCCCCCATTACAATGAGTGAGAAAATACATCATATAGACCTTA
Organism: Pinus albicaulis; assembly: GCA_034641835.2. Taxonomy (NCBI): domain Eukaryota; kingdom Viridiplantae; phylum Streptophyta; class Pinopsida; order Pinales; family Pinaceae; genus Pinus; species Pinus albicaulis. The sequence continues at coordinate 1,187,438,462 of CM076578.1, read as the reverse complement.
AAATGACTCTCCCTAGCCTCAAGGAGTCGAATCCATGAGACAGGAATCAGTTTCACCTACTGCCAAACAAGAAACTGAAGACTAGGAAGACCCAACAATTTGCCTCTAAAAGAGAGGAAACCTATTCATTTGACCTCTAGAAGACTCACCTAATGTATCTACCTTAGATGACCTCAAAACATGACATTTACATTCACCATGACCATTTAAATCAATAATTTCTTCATTTTCCCAAGTAAAAATTCAAACTGGAGTGACACTTCAAAATTTGCTGAAGATTGTGAAAATTGCATTTTCCTGGCAAACACACAGTGCCCTAACAGAAAAAATAGCCTCTTTTGCAAGAAACTTTTGAGTGCCTTCCCGGTGTCCAAATCAGCTCCATGATAGTTCATTGGAAAGCTCTCTGAGTCTAATTTTCAAATATAGCTCTAGCTTCCAAAATAGTGATCATTTTCATTGTTAAAAGTTCAATCTCCCAATACTGGTAAATGCGCAGCAACTAGGCCAAAAAGGAGGTAGAAACATGATTTTTTAGTAGTTTTTTGCACTTTTGAGGGACTAGTTCTCCTCCAAATTTTCTGAAACTTACTAGGGTTGATGTCTTCATCATTTTGAACACGATGGTTGTGGCCATATATTAATTAGAGGCCCCAAAAAAGAGCACAATGTCTAGGTCATTGCGCGTTTGGCAGAATTTCTGTGTGCCAAAAAGGCTCAAAAACACAAAATTTTCACCTTTTTGAAGACCACATTTGGAGGCATTCCTTGTGTCAAAATTGGGCCCAGGATAGCTCATTAGAAAGCTATTCAAGTATTATTTATAAATCTACCTTTTTCTTCTGATTGGAGTTGGTTTCCCTGTCAAAAATGTTTTTTCCCAAGACTGGTCAAAAAGTACTGAATGAGGGTGCATAAATGTAGAGTGTTGGTGTAGACAAATTTTGGAGGCCTTTATCAACTCCAAATTGAGCTCGTGATAACTCATTGGAAATCTCTCTCTGTCTAGTTATCATTTGACTCACCAAGTAGATCATTTGGACAATGCAGCTATGAGAAAACTTGATTTTCCCAAGGTCACTCCAGAAGTGCAACAACTCTCCCATGGCACTTGTATTTTTGAAATTTATCTAAAACCATGACACTTGTGTAAAAAATGAATGAATTTTTCCTTCCTTGACCTATTATGGACAAAAAAATCTCTCACTTTTTTCAAATTCATCTCTGTTTGGTCAGAAACACAGTTTGAAAAAACCGACCCTATGAGTGGAAAATGACTTGACTCTTGGAATGACTTCTAAAAAAATGATGGAGACATGATGTTTATGAGCTGAAATGACCTCATACTTACTGATATGACCTACCTTATGGGCTCCTATGCTCAAATGTCTCGTTTCCATAGCAAACCCTAGCACAGTGGGAGAGGAAAGTAGGGTTTGTGAAGCACTTTGACTCTAGTGGAATGCATAAGAAGCCGAATATGATATGAATAGAGTCAAGAAAACCTCCCCTCACAGGTGAAGTATTTCATGATGATTTTCAACATAGGAACATATCGATCAAGAAGATGAGAGAAAGGAAAAATGGTCTTTTTGTCATCCTTGTATCTAGGTTTAAGATATGGTTCATAGTAGCTTTGATCAAGGTTTCCTTGTTTAAACCATTTCTCTCCCACATTAGGGATCCCTGTAGCAGCTGCAATGATATTAGTGGACATGGTAAAAGTAACCCCAACAAGAGTGACCTGTCTATCATGAATATTGGTAATGAACAACCTTGTCAACATAGGGTGATACTGGATTTACTGCAATTTCTCACAAAACTCAAAACAACCAACATGTTTAAAATTGACATAGTGAGGGGAGAAGCCATGAGCTCTTTTGTGGTTGCTAGTTCATATCTGATGATTTTCCCTCCTTTCTTACATGATTTTTATTCGGTGATTGTTCCTCACTGACGCTTTTGTCTTTGTCTTTAGACATTTGAATTTGAAGGCTTTGGAAACCCTAGGGTAAATGGAATGAGATGAAGGGAGTGAGAGATGAAATTACTAGCTTAGGAAAATGGAGGGAGTGAAAGTCAATGAAAACCTAGGTAAATGAAAACCCTAGGATTTAACAGTGTTTATGAATGATATGTATTTAGGGACATGAATATGGATATGATGTATGAAAATGAGAAGGAAATACAAGCTAGGGTTTCATAGAAATTAAGCATTTCAATTTTCTTATGGAACACCAAATATATTTAGAGGAGAGGTGTCTTAGGGTCACTTACTGTTTTAAAGCCCTTTGAATAAATTTGTGAGGAAATGAAACTTGCTGGAGGTTGTGACACCCTTTGAAACCCTGCCTGAGCAAATGCGCAATGTCCTGGAGGAACGCGCAGTGACCAGGAAAACGTGGAGCGACCAAGGGTACACGCAACGCCTGTGTAAATTGTTAAGCGATTGTCGGGAAAACGCGCAGCACCTGAGTGCAAACGCGCAACAACCGGGAAAACGACCATTGACCTAGGGTAAATGCGTAGCGCTTGTGTAAATTGTTCAGCAATTGTCAGGCAAACACGTAGCGCCTAAGTGAAAATGCGCAGTGACCGGGAAAATGCGCAATGACCTAGGGTAAACGTGGAGCGGCCCTTAAATTTGACTCAAAATGCTTCAAAAACGTGAAATTTCTCCTTTGCTGGAAACTCCTGGTGGATGAATGAAGGCAATGAATTGCTTTGAGGTGTTTGAATGGCTTTATAGCTTAATGGTTTTGAATTTTCAATTTGAATTACCCACTTTTCCTATGTTCACTTTTTCCTTTGGACTTTGGCACTGATACTCTTTATCTCTCTGAATTTTGGCATTTTGCAGTTTGATCAAGTCATGGAGTTTGGCCTCCTTTGCTCCACTTAGGCTGGAAATGATTGCATTTGACAGTTTGGGATGAATTTATTACATATGAGAACATAAAATTACATTTGGAAATATATAAATAAGTTACATGTTGAATTTTATATCAAAATGACATTTTGATATAAAAGTCATTAAACTCAAAAATTACAACTCTGAAAATTCATAATTACATCATGATGATCTTATTTATTCCCTCTCATATATGTGCTAACCTCATCTGAAATGAAGGAGTGACCTTGACAAATATAAAAACCTAAGGACCTAATGGAACTGCTTTAGACCTGACTTTCATGAATGAGATTTGATTTAAAAGACTTCTTGGTGAAAAGAGCATTTCCAGAGGTGTTTTTATGCTCACGGAGACATGAGAATGAATCAACCAATATGATCTTCCGAGGGAGAATAAAGTTTATTGACAAGGACAACCACCAGTGGAACAATTTTATATCATGACCTAATGGAATGATTGAAAATTTCTTTAGAATGGGACACCTAAGATGCACATGCAAAATGTGTTTTGAACCTTGGTGGAAGTATGCAAATACTGACACTAACAAAATGGACATAAAAATGAACCCTTTTGTTTCTCCCTGAATCCCACCAGCCAGGATGCCTATTCCTTCTTCCCCAACCTCTACCTTGTCCATGAGAACCTAAATTCATATTTGCAAATAACCAAAATTAGTAAAATCCATTAAAAAAATGTGAAGATAAATCATCAATTCATTTCTCTTTTAAATTGCTACATTCCAGGTATATCAATTAAAAGCTAGTTTATTCTCATGTGGATAGGAAAAGGTTAGAATAAAAGGGATTCAATTTGTGGAATGCATCAGGAGGAAACATATGCAAGGGTTTAAATGCTAAAATTAAAGAAACCCTTTATTCAAAGGAATTAGAACCCTTTAGTCTTTCTTCTTCCCCTTTTTATTTTATTCTCACTGGCCATATGGAGGGCCAATGTAAACATAACTCTTCATTTCGACAAGGGATTTTCAAAATATTTTCTACATAATTTCATTCATTGCAATAATGCTAGGATTGTTTAAAATTGGCATTTTTTATTTTTTTATTTACCAAGGTTTTGAACAGGGTTTCGAGCTTTGCCAAGATTACAAGGATAAATTGAGGTAATCAAAGAATTGAACAATGGAATGAGGGATAAAATACCATGTAACAAAGCCATATAATACATTTTTCTATGGCGCTTGAATAAAGAGAGTTATGCATGTGATGGTTTTTACATTTGCAACCCTTTTAATTATATTTTTTCTCATAGTATTGATTGCACAAGGAAGCAGAATGTGAGTACAGGGTTAAGTGGAAAAATTCCAAGTTGGAATGAGGATTTTTTAAAATATGAGAGGACAACATGTGGGTTTTTTCCCCTTTAAATACCGTTCAAATCGTAAAAGTTCCATGGGGTAGGCATAATAACAAATAGGGTAAAGTGAAAGTGAGATTTAAGTGCATGGGAAATTGACCCTTAGACTTCTTCATTTATTTGCAATATGGAGACGAGTAAGCCTTAGTTAAATTTCCGGGTCTCCAAAATTAAAACAATAAATTTAATTAAAACCGAATTTGGTGAATGACTTCGAATTACAGAGACAAAGTGTTCAGTGAGAGCCAAAAAGAAATGGCCATGAAGTATGCATAGGGGAAATGAAATTAAAGACAACATTATGACAAGACGCACAGATCAGCCAACCAATGAAAAATACTGTGAAATGCATAATTAACCATCATTACTCACTTGTAATGCAACTTAAATATTGATGAAAAAAATAATTTCCGCATTGAACAACTCGCAGACTTCTAATTTAAGCTAAGTACCTCTTAGTAATCACAATTGTTTCACACAAAGTAAAAACTCCAAATGAAAATGAACAATGAAAAGTCTAAAAGTTAAACATGGATGGAGTAAAAAATCTTATAAAATGAAGTTGTAGATATAAACCGAGATCCATATCCATCATAGATCAACAGAGTTATGAAACATTAAAATCACATGACAGAGTTGCGGATTTCTAGTCTGAGCATTTGAGACCAAAAATGGTGGGGAGCTTACACAGTTCTATTAACTAAACTAAGTGTATGCAACTCAAAACACGACTAATCTCAAATGGGTGAAATAATGAATTGTCATATTACCTTGCATGCCATGTAACACTAAGGGTCAGATCACAAGTGGCTTCCATCATGTAAGTTCCAGTACATAAAACTCATCAGACTTCAGACAATTCTGTAACTGCATAGGAACAAGGCCAAATCAAATAATCAACATATGTAGTTACCATATAGCCGACACCATATTAAAGGTCCGCTCAATACATAGTTTCAAAAGGCCAAATCAAATAATCAACATATGTAGTTACCATATAGCCGACACCATATTAAAGGTCCGCTCAATACATAGTTTCAAAAATCATATCCAACTGTACAAAGGTCCCTTCATATTGTCATATCAAACATATGAAATCACCATATCAAATATCTATATGAAATAGCTACATCAAATGTGCACCAATTTTCATACTATAGCGTCCAATGCCACTTTAATGCCACAATATATCCATATGGTTGTGACAAGCCTTGAATGCGCTGAAGAGGTTAAACTCATGTATTTAAACTGTTAAGAATGTAATTTTTTAAAACAACTAGTGCAATAAGGAAATTTTATAAAGTCATTTAATCCATGAGTGATTTTTTAGGTATAGTTCTCATGCTTTTATGATGGCAATCGTAAAAAATATGTAATAGTTGCAACCACTTCAGATTTCACCCATACACATAGTAAAATCAACATTATGCTCAAATGAAGACATATAGTCACCAACATGCATATCTTAAGAAATAGTAGATGCAATCTTATGTATAAAAGAATATTAGTGGTCCTCCCCTTCAGTCATGGTAATAAAATGAAAAGTTTCAAGATGATGAAAACAAATTTTCCAATGACCAATTACTGTATGACCAAGCATGACAGGGGCGGGAATTTTGTAGCTTATTACAAAATTTCAAAATTTTGAAAGTGTGTGTTAAGATTTAGTGACTCCAATGGGAATATAGGTAGCTATATTGAATTTAGAATTTTGTTTTCATAGAAATGGAAAGAAAATTCAAGATGAGTAAACCCAATATCCTCCTCCTCGAGCACAATCAGAGGAATTCGTCTCTGAGGCAATGATCTTCCTTTAACTCATCAACAATTCTTTGATGAAATCATGTTACTCTGGCAAGTTTCCCTCCGAGAGGTTATAGAAATCAAATCCATCCTCCATGATTTTATGCAAGATTCATGCACTGTTATCAACAACGAAAAATCCAATATTTAATTTTTCAACATTCCCACCCCTCCCTGGTCTTTCCTAGCCCAGATTCTGGGTTTTAATATTGGATCGCTTCCTTCCAAATATTTGGGTATCCCCCAGAGTAGAAGAGAGACACTCACCTATCAATTTTTCACTTCACAAAACAAAGGGCTTTAGGGTGACTTTTTCCTAGAGAAAATAAGATTCATATATCACTATCTTGTTGGAGAAATGATAATTCATTATAAACACTTATGCTTTAAAAATGATATGATACTAGACATGTGATTGTAGTGTCAGTGCTTTCACCTTTTGAGTATGTTGTAGCTAAGTAGACAAAAAATTGTTGTTTTGTGTGAATATTTCTTAAAGATGCACATTTGAAATTCTTCAAGCAATCAAAAAAATATATTACATATAGCAGCTAGTAAAGAATGAAAAGCGGGAAAATTAATGATAAAGAATCAGTACTATCAACAATAACATAAATTCAAGAAAACAAAGAAATATTGAGATTGAAATTGAATAAGACAAAGCACAAAATTGAAATGGAGTTTTCAATATAAACCTAAAGGAAAATAAATAAATAAAACAATCAAAATTTATTTTATTTATATACATAATTAGGATGAAGAAAAGTGCCAACTTTCATGTTGAGTGAAATTTAGAGTAAAGGAATGCATTTAGCATCCTATGAGCATAATTTTCATACTAAGTATATTTATGTGAAGTACATGAACCAACATGACAGTCACCGATGACATGTAATAAAAAAGAGATACTCAATAATATCCAAAAGACTTGGCCATTTTCATGAAGAACATACCAACCAATAGGATAAATCTTTCCTATGATACCAAAAGGTTGAATAAGAGCATGCATATTAATATCAATTCTTAATTCCGGCTTCATCTATTGATTGGTATTGCCACAAGTATAGGATCAAGGGTTTAGATTATTCCTTTTTCAAATGTATCAAATGAGTCATTTTTCATATCAGGAAGGCATGAGGCATTTTCAAGATTAAAAGTGGAGACTTCTTCCTCAATTTCATGAAAGAACGTCTCATCATTGATGTCCGGGAAGTGCAAGGCATTTTCAAGATCAAAAGTGAAAACCTCTTTATCAGTATCCCAAAAGGAAGATCGGTCATGCAAATTAGGAAAGGTATTCTCATCACCAAGATTCAACCCTTCTTCATTATAATCATCCCATGGGACAAATAAGGTCGAGGTGAGTTTGAGGATCATGATTGTTGTTGCATGCATGAAATTCAGGATCTATTTGAAAGAGTGAGCCATCAAACAAGAATGCATGAGATAAGGTTTCTTGTTCAATAGAGTATGGATTAGTAATAACATCTTCATATCTTCTTGGGGGCACAAGTTTGACATTTGTAAAGGATTAAAAATAAACAAATTCCCATCTATATGAGGTAACAAGATTCTCCCTTTCAAGCTTACATTGCCTTTTAACCCACAAAAATATCTGGAAAGTTAAAGTAAAATTCAGGTTGCAGACCCAGCTTGGAGATGACCAACTATTGAGAGAATATGAACAATGTGGCCTACGGCAAGGAGGAACGTCGAAGGTCTAAAACCAATTGTTTTTTCAACAGCTAAGTGATTTTGTAACATTAATTTAATTTATGTTGCAATTACCTAAGTAACCTTGTTTGTATTATGTATGAATTTAATTGATGCACGTGAATTGATAATTTGTGGTGTTAAAAAATTAAATAGCTTGGAATTTGCATTCAAATGCATTTAGATGTGCATATTCAAAACTGAAAAATGAAATAAAAGGAAAGGAAAATACCTAGGTAATAGGGTAAAATAGTAATTGGCATAGAATTATGCCTTGGCCGGAGGTTGAAGGCATTGTTGGGGTTGATAAATGAAAGGGAAAACCATCTATACTTTAGTTACAAGTAGGCTTGAATATATTCAACCAAAAGGTAAAATGACCCAAGAATGGGTTAGGAGTGTTACATGCCAAGCCAACAGTGATCTGGGGCATTAAATTGCCGTTAAGTAATCTAATAAGTTTACATAATTGTCCATATCATCCCTCTTATTTATAACCTTAAGACATTGTAGATCCACCCCGCATATCATCTTGCTTTAACTTTCAATGCATCACTAATTACAACATATAGTTCACAAAAAGAAGAAATTCTCTTTTAGCACCATAAGTTAGCACCACTTATGTTATGTGGTGTTAATGTGGTGTAAATGTTTATGTATCATATTAAAAATGAAGTATATCACTATAATTTAGTCCACTTACGTTATGTGGTGTTAATGTGGTGTAAATGTTTATGTATCATATTAAAAATGAAGTTTATCTTACGTTATGTGACATTAATGTGGTGTAAATGTTTATGTATTATATTAAAAATGAAGTATATCACCATAAGTTAGCACCACTTATGTTATGTGGTGTTAATGTGGTGTAAATGTTTGTGTATCATATTAAAAATGAAGTATATAATCACCATATTTGATGGACAAGTTAGCACCATTCTTACTATGTGGTGTTAAAGTGGAGTAAAGTTTTATTGATCTTATTGGAAGTGGATTATATCACCACATATTTAAAGATGTGGTCTATGCTATATTGTCAAGTTCTATAAAGTAGGGTAGTTAACTTTGTGTTTGCTATGTTGGGATGTACAAGTTGATTTATTTATGTGAATTGTCACCATAACCATAAAAAAATTACAAATATTTATATTATGAATATATAAATTAGAACTAAACTCACACATTTATTTTATAATATTTATTTGTTTGTCATGTTTACATGTAAAATTAAAATTCATTTATGTAAGTTTGCACCATAAATACAACAAATTCAAAGTAATTGTTTTCTAAATATTTTATTTCAATTATTTAGTTTTTATATTATTCTCATGAGAAAACAAATACACAAAACCATAATACATAATTATTTATTTTATGAATAAGCAAATTAAGATAAATATTTTAATATTATTGTGATTTCAAAATAAAATAAGGGTGAATTTGATGGAGTTGGGTTACTCATTTTTTGGAGGAACTTCTGTTCCAAAGGTTGAAAATGTATCTTTGTGAGGGTATTTTTTAAGCCCTCCATCAAGATTTTAAAAGGTCCATCTAGGACTAAATAAAACCCTTAATTAAACTACATAGCTCCATTGTGCTATGGAGCTTGATGGAGACACATAGTTTGATAGAGCTATAATATGTACATGTACCATTAAATTTTTCTTCAACTTAATGATAGTGTTTTATGGGCTCATGGCATTGAGAATCCAATAGTATTGCACATGGTATAGTATGGTTTGCATTTTTATATTATACTTAGTATATTTTTTATTATTTCATTACATATATGTATGTATGTAATTTTAGAATTTGTTATTGTTATTAATTTTATACATTTTATAGTGTTTTTTTTTTGTAAGCCTGGTAGGACTCTTTTCTCATTCATTTTATAAACAACAAACAATGAGATTTACCAGTTTGGTCGTCTCAACCCGCCCTGAGTGGGAAACTGAGCCTATTGGCCACTTGATGGCGTGGTATGCCATCCAAAAAAATAAGGTTTTGAGTCTGTCATACCAAGAAAAAAAATCCTGGATACTCACACATATACAATTTTTCACAGATCGACTAACATATTTACTGGACACTTGAAATTTAAATGCTAGCCACATATAAATACTAAGAAAAAAGACAGATTAAAACAATCACGAACTACTCAGCCTCATCTTGAACTGAGGTCGACTCCACTAGTGCCGGATCCTGAACCTAGGTACCTGCCTGCTCAAAAGGCTTGGAATACATGAGAGGTGATAGTCAATATGCTCGAGGCACCCATCCTGTTTCCTCAGATGGAACTTGATCTTATTGAACTCGCTCTGGTAGTCTGGGAAGTGTTGGGCTAATGTCACCAGGCTCATAGAGATCTTCTCCAAGGCTTTGCCAAGGATACTCTTCATATACCAATAAATATATAATGTCTGCTTGAATTATGTTAGTCTGCCTCTTGTTTGTCCCAGATTTGGTATTAAACCTCTCCATTCATTAGTATCCATCTCTGTCTCTGCATGTATATTTATGTCAACTTCCCATTTTTTAATGAGATTTTGAATTTCCTCTGATGTGTTATCGTGGTATGCTTTCGATTCCTCTTGGATCACATCGATTGCAGGCCTCTGTTCTCTCGGCTTGCTCGGGGGTGAGCTAGGTTGGGATTTTACCACCTTCCCTTTATCTTTCTGGCCATAGCCTCAAGCTGTAGGGCTCCTGGAATGGTCATGAGCTGCAGGACTCTTGGAGCATGCCATCCCACAATATTTGACTAGGTTTCCAGGTAGGTGACCTATCCACACAATCAAACAGAGGCATAATTCCATATAATGAAAATGATCAAAGGTCCATGCATCCCAATTATCAAAAGAAAGGTGACCTGGGGGCCTCTACCCAGGACTTCTCTCTTACCCATCCCTCTGCGGACCCATCTCCCTCATACCATGCTTAATTTCTGCCACCCCCTATCCCTTATGGTCGTGCGCACCCCAGCAATTATCCCCATAACCCAAAGAGATCCCACCTTCCTTCAATATCCTGACCTCCCTTTTGGTGTCCTCTCTCTCGTCATACCTCCCACCCTCGAAATTGACAGAGGAGGTGTCGCTACCCATTGCTCGGGCCTGGGTAGAATTCCCTCTCCCATTCCCCATGTGCACCGAGAAGTAGCTCAAGGTGGTATAAACTAGCAAAGCCTCTGAACTAAACACAACCTAGGACTTCTCCTTAACTCTATACCCTGGCAAGATTGCCCGACCCCCCACCATTCCTTCTTGTTGGCATCCCTTACTTGACAGACTCACACGTGGGTGCATGCTGAGGCCATGCCCAATTCCTACTCCAACACAAAGGCAGAGACCCAAAAGAACCCCAACCTTCCCCCAACCAAATTCAGAATGGTTCCACTCTCCCCTACCTAGTAGAAGACTATACCAGTCCAGCTTAATCCCCTTAGGCTCCCATAGACATCGACCCAAATCATAAGACATAAACATGGCATGAACAAGGGAGAGGAAACCAAGCACATACCTGAGTTTCGTCGTGGTGGAAGTGCAATGGAGGTTTTTTATCCCGTAGTCGCGCATGCACCAAAGTCTTCCGTCATAACTAAATCCCCACGCCTTCTTGTACCCTGTTCTAAACTCCATGCATGGTCCTATGTCCCGCCACCTCACCTCGTGCTACATGCGACAGTATAGCCTTCCGCCCTTGCCACTCATGTGGAAGGTGGTGGGCTTCAATCCCAAGGCCACTACCATTAACATTGATGGGAGGATTGATCTTATTCGTTACACCTCGATTTGGGAGCTAAGTTCGAGAACTGTGGGTGACCTCTGCCCTTTGACCTGTCTAGCTCTATTATGCTCTGCAGTTTGATCCATGGTTCTTCCCCAAGATTAGGAGGCCTGCTTAATTCAATAGGTTCATTCGGGTGAGCGCAACCACAATTTTCCAGCAGGTCAATTGCTCTGTTTCCTTCCATCCTTACATGGGTGATAATGATATAATCAAATTTATTGATTCTATCCTCCAATCCATGCACATGCGAATCAGTACACCATCTCTGGTTGAGTTTGTCCCACTTTGTTCCTTGATTAAGTATTTTGAGAGTGTTCATAACCAACTGTGTAGTAATTTACAGGGTAATTTCCTTAGATAAAAAATCAAAGGTCACCGCTCACAAATAGATCACATATCAATACACCAGTATTATCACGTGGTTAAAACCCTCGAAGAGGGAAATAGTCCACGGCCTGAACCAATGTGGAAACTTCAAGCAATTTATTAATATAAAAAGAAAAGTTACATATGTTTCTCTCAAAAATGGTTACCAGACAAATGAACCTCCATGCTCTTTAAATAGAGATCATGGACCAATCGGGTGTTAAGCCACAGATCAAGTGTTCTTAATACTGAGGAGAGAGTGAACCGTCAGATCACTACAAATCGTGACCATCGGATTATAAGTTACAAATGTACATAGTAAAGAAACACACTTTACCTAACTCTACACTAGAATAAGTTATTCTTAATTATTTCCTATGTGTCAGAATATCCTAACATCCCCCTTACGAAAAAATTGGGATAGGATTGAAGGTTTGACAAAGGTTACACAAAAGGAGCCTATTTCCTATGTGTCGAAATATCCTAGCATCCCCCCTTCAGAACAAATTGCAATAGGATTGAAGGATTTACAAAGGTGACACAATATGAGAAGGGAGGAGGCATTAGAGCCTATCCCACCTTAATGAGAACTTTCCTGAACTCCAAGCATGGATTGAAGTTTGGTAAACTTCGCTTCTGTGACAGCCTTTGTAAAGATATCGACTACTTGATCATTGGTTGGACAATATGATCATTGGTTGGACAGTACTGCACTTCAAGAACATGATCATGAATGAGATTTCTTATGAAGTGTATGTGGAGCTCAATGTGTTTCATATGATGATGCTGAACTGGATCTTTACATAGCTGAATGGCACTCTGATTATCACACCAAAGTGTAGTTGGATGCTGTTGATGAAGACCAAATTCAGAGATTATCTGACGAAGCCACATGGCTTCCTTGCTGGCTTCAACTGCACCACGATACTCGGCTTCTGCTGAAGAAAGAGAGATGGCACTTGGTTTCTTACAAGACCATACCAAGAGTGAATACATATCCGGCAGTAGACTTTCGATCATCAAGGTCACTAGCCCAATCAGAATCAGTTAAACCAATCAACAATGGAGATGCTCTTGCACTGTAATGGATTCGAACTGAACTGTACCTTGAATATATCAAATTATTATTTTAGCTGCTTTGCAGTGACTTTCATGAGGTTGGTGCATAAACCGAGCGACAAGACCAATGACAAAGGAAAGGTCAGGACGGGTATGGGTTAGATACAAAATTTTACCAACAAGTTCACGGTATAAGGTAGCATCAACTTCAGGGGTAGTACAAGTGACTAAAATCTTGAATCTAGACTAAAAGGGAGAAGGGGCTGGCTTATAGTCTTCCATGTGAAAGTGGTGTAGAAGATCACAGGCATACTTGGATTGAGAGAGGGTAATACCTTCTTTGGATTGCAAGACTTGAAGACTAAGGAAATAATGCAAGTGTCCTAAGTCTGTCATTTCAAACTTCTTTTTGAGGCTAGACTTCACATGGTTTATATGGTTAGGATCATTACCAATAAGGATAAGGTCATCAACATAAAGAAAAAGGATGGTGAAGGACTTACCCACTTTATTGGTGTAGATAGTGTTGTCAGAATGAAACCTAGAAAAGCCATTATCTAATAGAAATCTATCCATTTCGGTATACCAAGCCCAAGGAGCTTGTTTGAGACCATACAGAGACTTCCTAAGGTGAAAAACAAGGCTAGAGCCATTTTGGATAAAGCCAGGGGGTCATTCCATGCAGATTTATTCATGAAAATATCCATGTAAGAAGGCAGATTTAACATCCATCTGATGGACTTCCCATTTAAAAGACGCAGCAAGGGAAAGAACAAGGCGGATAGAATTCATTTTGGCAACAGGGGAGAAGGTTTCTGTATAGTCAATGCCCTCAACTTGTGAAAATCCTTTAGTGACAAGACAAGCTTTATGTCTATCCACTTTTCCATATGGTCCAAACTTTGTTTTGTAAACCCATCTGCATTTGAAAATTTTTCTTCCTTTTGGAAGAGGAACAAGATCCCAAGTATCATTCGCCAATAAGGAACAATATTCTTCATTCATAGCTTCATCCCAATCTGGATGACTAGAGGCTTCTTTGAAGGTTTTTGGATCAGGATTTTCTGGAACTTGAGCAAATAAGGAAGAGGCTCTTTCGAACTGAGAACGTGTACGTCGTCAATCGACAGGGCCACCTACAAGAGAACCTGTTGCATCCCGAGTAAAGAAGACCCATCTTGGAAGCTATGGATTAAAAGGAATAATTTCAAGAGGTGGAGGAGGATTGTCATCCTCGCTGTCATCATCTAAACTAGAAGGAATGCTATTAAAAATAGAATAGAGAGAGAGAGGTGGCACATATGCCGAATCAGGCTCGCAGGGCAAAGGTGGCACACCCACCGAACTAGGCTCGCAGGCCAATAATTTTTCATCAAATTTTACATCGCTTCTAATGATTATATTTTTGGATTTTGGTTGAAGAAGTCTATATCCTTTGACATCTTCAGAATATCCAATAAAAATACATTTTTCACTCTTAGGTTCTAAGGCTTTATGTTTCACATCTGGAATATGGGCCCAAGCATCACTTCCAAAAACACAAAAGTGACTTACATCTGGTTTGATTGAGCTCCAAGCTTCTTCTGGAGTTATATTATTTAAAACCTTAGTAAGAGTGTGATTTATTATGTAATTTGCACAGTTAATTGCTTTTGCCCAAAAAATGAGAAAAAGTCCTTTAGATTGAAGCATACAATTAGCTATTTCTTTTAAGGTGTGATTCTTCCTTTCAGCTACACCATTTTGTTGTGGATTATATGGAACATTATGTTGCAATTTAATGCCATGCTCAGTGCAAAAGTTGATAACTTTGTTGTTAACATATTCTCCTCCATTGTCTGATCTTAACTTGAGAATTTGATGTCCATATTGTTTCTCAACAAAGGGCTTAAAGGCCAAGAACATGTTAGAAACTTCACACTTGATTTTTAAGAAGTATACCCAAATGCATCTGGAAAAATCATCAATGAAAGTTAAGAGGTACTTGCAACCAGAGAAAGAGACAACAGGAAGTGGACCACATAAATCAATGTGCACAAGCTGCAAAGGGGCTAAAGCGTGCCAAGAGGCACGTTTGTCAAAACTATCTCAATGATGTTTTCCGAGTACAAATTCGGAGAAAACAACATCTCGGCAAGATACCATAGGAAGACCTGTCACCATATTTTCTTTACATAGAGCTTGAAGAGAGTGATAGTTTAAGTGACCAAATCGCTCATGCCAGAGTTTGCTCACTTTATCATTATGAGTAACAAAAAGGGAGGGAAGACATGATGACCCAAATTTTCCAAACTTATACAACCTTATGGAATCATCTGCAATGCTAGTAGCTAAAATATGTCTAGGATATTTGAGTTTCTTTATTACAACATCATGAGGTGAGAATTATACTATTTTCCCTTCACTTGAATGAGTTATCTGATAAACAGAGAGAAGGTTGCATGACAAGGTAGGAACACATAGTACATCATTAAACTGACCATTATCTAGATGAATGGTTCCAGATCCAACAACACTAAGAGATATATCATCACCAACATAAATATGTTTGGTGTTACAATCATTTAAAGAAGAAAACATGGCTTTATTTTTGGGCATGTGATAAGAAGCTCCAAAATCAATGAGCCACTCATGCGAATGAGAAGAAGAAGATACATTTAATGCATAACCAGATCTTGATGCTTGACAACCACAAGTAGAAAGTGCCATTCTTGAAGATGAAGGTGAAGACTGCTCCAAATTGACGTTGTGCTTCTTCATTGTTACTTCTAAGGCTTCCATCTTCTTAAAACATTTGGACTCTATATGGCCATCACGATTACAAAAGTTGCAATGTCTATCTGTCTTCTTTCCTTTGTTTTTATTTGCCTTATCATTTTGGTGAGTTTCTTCTTCAGTTTGCGGCTGAAATTGCTTAGGACCCTTGTTTGGTTTCGGACCATACTTGCTAGGATACTTCTTCTTGGGATTCTTTTGATATGATTGCTCTTGGGATGCTAAGGCTTTCTTAGAATCATTTCTAGAAGTGATAAGACCAAGGTGTAAGGGTTTTTCTTGTTCTCTTATCAAGGAATCACAAAAGTCATCAAAAGAGGGGTTCTTATAGGTGGTTCCTGAAGAAATGATGGCTTCTCTAGTGGAATGGAAGGTGGAAACAAATACAGAGTATGCAGGGCCAAGCTTAGCGAGAATGCAATATATGAGGCTAACATCTTCCTTTTTGACCTTACAACCTTCTAAAAGAGTTTAAGGGTCTTGAATTTGGACAAAAAATCTTCAATAGAGGAGAAATTATTAGGGTCCAAAGTATGCAACTCATTTTCAAGCTAGTGGGCCTTGATTTGATTTTGAATGCCAAAGGAAATATTTAGCTTTTCTAGGGCTTCATGAGGGGTTTCAATGTCAAGGATATGAAATAGAAGATCTTGAGCAATGGAAATTCCTATCAACCCTCGTGCTTGATCTTGTTTATTTTCCAATTTAGCGACTTTATCATCATCATATGGTTTAGTTTCTTTTCCTATGGCTATTCTGTAAAGCCCTTTACTTCTAAGTATATCTACCATGTGAGGTAGCTATTGGAAATAATATTTGGTGCAATTAAGAATAATCGGGCATGAACTTTCCATTTTTTCAAAAACTGAAGCTGAAAAAAGCTGAAACTAACTACTCCAATGGAAATATCTCGAAAAATTACGCTGATTCAAGAAAAACGGCTTCTGGATGAAAAATTTATGCCATTTTGAAAAAACTGAGTTGTACATGCCGAATAGTTACGGGAACAGTTTGAAATTTGATGATGAAGTTCAACTTAAAAAAAAAATCCTACCCCTTTAACAAAAAATGTTTTACAACAGAAGCTTGAGAAAGAGACTTGAACCAAAGACCTCTATTCTCATAAACTATCTTCGGATTCTGTAATTGTTTGAAAGGAGGAAGGGTTTTTTTTTTAGTCTTCAGTGTGTGTGCCTTTTCCTGCACAAAAAACACAAAATCCGAGCACAAAAAAAGAAATGCAAGCCTTATGGTAGAATGTTAGATTTTCGGTTAGCCTTACCAGAAACTATATATTTTTTTCACTATTTTTTATTTCCCAAGGTCGCACAAAGACGCGGGGAAAGAGCATACGTAGCAAAAAAAATCACTTACTCTCGTTTCTGATTTGTCAATATCGCACACAGCGTAGAGAAAAGAGCATACACAGAGAAGAGGGTATCTATCCGGAAAATAAATAAAACCTAAAAACTAAAATAAACAGAGGGAACCAAAATAAGCATAACTATTAAAAAATATAACTGCAAAACAGATACTTTATACCTCTAGATATAAACTGACATAACTTGGGCAACTGGAAACATTTTCGCATGAAACGAAAGGCGTTCCTCACTGTAACAGATGCTCTAGACAAAAAAGAGTAGTTCTTCAGGCCTGAAAATTTTCATAAAAAGTAGATCTAGAAAATGGTAGTCGCATGTAGTCAAAATAGCTTCGGATTTGGATCAACAATGGATGCGGCCCTTAAAATAGCTCTGATACCATGTAGGAATTTATAGGGTAAGTTACTTAGATCAAAAACCAAAGGTCACCACTCACAAATAGATCAAAAATCAGTACACTAGTATTATCACGTGGTTAAAACCCTCGAATATGGAAACAGTCCACGGCCTGAGCCAATGCGGTCACTTCAGGCAATTTATTAATATAAAAACAAAAGTTACATATGTTTCTCTCATAAACGGTTACCAGAAAAATGACCCTCCATGCTCTTTAAATAGAGATCATGGACCAATCGGGTGTTAAGCCACAGATCAAGTGTGGTTAATACCGAGGAGAGAGTGAACCGTCAGATCACTACAAATCGTGACCATCGGATTATAAGTTACAAATGTACATACCTAACTCTACACTAGACTAAGTTATTCTTAACTCTTTCCTATGTGTCGGAATATCCTAATAAAATAAGAGTCTCCTTCGATTGCCACCTTTCTATATCCTAGCCTGATGGCCAAGAGGAGACCTTGGTTCACTCCTATGAATTATGCTTCATTGTTGCTGGAAAAGCCACAGGAGTCAGCATATATAAATCTTGTTGTTCCTTGACGATCTGAAAAAATCCCTTCAACCCCTGCTTGCCCCGGATTTCCTTTCGAGGCTCCATCAAAGTTGAGTTTGATGAATCCTTCTAGAGGTGGTTTGAAGATCCTGATGGTGTCCCCTATGTCATGGATAACTTTCCAAGTAGTTGGGGAGACCATTCTAGGCTCTAGGTGGAGGCCCTGGAGAATTCTTGCTTCTTGAGGAGCCATTTTCCAATCATCTGGCATCAATTTCTTCAAGAGCTTGCACTAGTATAAAATTATGAAATTGGTGATTATGTGACTAAAAACGTTAGTCACCATAATTATTTCAAGTGAATTACTACTAAATTTGATCAATTTTAAGTGACCGAACTAAAAATGACTAATTTAGTCTAGGGTTAAAATATACGACTAGATGATATTATTGTACCAGCTAGCGCTTTCTCTGACAATTCAAGCATGGGATGACCTACCTGCGATGTCCCATCCACCATGGCATCAAGAGGGGAACCCGAGGCTCCCCTTTCTCCTCCTCCAGAAGTCCTTGCATTCAAGAAACTGATAGAAGCCAGCAGTAAGTTCCCTCTCACTGAATCTTAGCAAAAGTTCGTGAAGAAGGTGGATAGCATCCCTTCGATGGCCCTTCCAATCGAAGAAAATGGTTGATATGCATTGAACTTGGATGAAAGAGTGCTCATTGGACAGTTTATTGGCCTCTGGCCCTATCCCAAAGTTGTGGAAGACTGGGTGTAGAGGAACTGGATTCCTTTAGTCTCAGAAGGCATCAAAAGCCAATTCGTAGGCAAAGCATACTTTGTTTTTTTTTTGAGAATGTGGAAGACAGAAGCCTCATCTTTAGAAATGACCCATATTTTATGGGTCCTAAGGGACTATACTTAAATAAATGGACCCCTCACTTTGATCCCGCTCAAGATGTGCCTTCAACTGTTCCAATGTGGGTACGCATCCCACATCTCCCACTGCATTGCTGGAACCAAAAGTCTCTCCAAACCATTGGAAATACCCACAGAAAGTATATTGATCAAGCAGTGAGAAAATATCAATACGCATGTGCACGTATATGTGTTGATGTGGATTTGGAATTTGGGCTACCTGAAGCTATCAAACTAACGGTTTCTGATTGAACCCATATCCAGGAGACGGATTATGAGAAGCTTCCATTTAAATGCAGGCACTATCACAGCTATGGCCATTTTGCAAGGCTCTCCAAAAATAAGGTGGAGGAAGAAAGTGAGAATTTGAAAGGAAAAAAATGGACCTCGATTCAGAAAGAAACCCGGACAAAAGCTAAAGGAAAAGGAGTCAGAAAAGGGACCAAAGTATTAGCAGTAGGGAAGAATCTTGGGGCAGAGAACTATGTTCCCCCATTGGTTGAAGCTGAAAAACCTATTGAAGAGCTCAACACTCCTGTAGACCCCTCAGTACCAACTTTGGAAACCATAGAACACTAGAATACTTACCCCTCCTTGGGAAAAGGTAATTAAGAAACATCCCCCTATGGAGTAATCCCATGTACCTCCTCTCCACCCTCATATGTTGAAATGATCAGAAATAAGCCATTGGAAAACTCTTGCTCCTCGGAGGATGAAACCTTTGAGAGACCTTCGAAAAGAGTGGGAAGAAAATCACATAAAGAAGCCAGGGAAGAAGAAGTAGAATAGCAAAAAACTCAAGGAATTCAATCCACAATCAAAATGTCCATCGAGATAAATACTAGAACAAGGCCTCCCAAGGGAGGAGCTACCAACCACTCCAACAGTAAATAATGAAATTAGTCTCTTGGAATTGCAGAGGCTTTGGGAACCTTATGAAAGATGAAGCTATCAAAGATCTACTAAAGATGGAACATCTTGAAATCCTCATGCTCCAAGAGAGTAAAATCGAAGGGGACACCCTTCTTGACATCAAAAAATCGAAATGGAAGAAAAATGGAGGGAAGGTCGTAAGTGCAAGGGGCTCCTCAAGTGGAATTGCCACTCTATGGTCGAAGGAACAATTTCATTTGGAGAAATCCTTCAAGACCCAACACTAGATTTTCACCCAGCTAAGGCACTCCACAAGTAAGTTAACCTTTTCTCTTTTATTCTTTATGTTCATGTGTTGCACGCTGAAAAAAGAGATTGCTGGAAATATCTTTCTAAATTTGTATACCTTCACTCTCCCAAGAATGTCGTATTAGCCAAAGACCTAAATATTGTCTTGGACATGAAATAAAAGAGAGGAGGCAGTAGAAGTAGGGACCAAATGCTCCCCAAGGTGGAATACCTTATACTCCAATGGGATCTCTTGGACTTTAAACCAACGAGAGGACTATTCACTTGGTCCAACAACAAAGTAGGGGAAGACCACATCTATGCTCACTTTGATCGGTTTATTGTACATAGTTCGTTGCTGCTGGAACAAAGGCTAATTTCCTCCAAAATCCTTCCCAAGCTAACCTCTGATCATAAGCCTATCCTCCTCCTCTTGGAAGCAGAAGAAAATTTAGGCCCAATATCGTTCTGGTTCAACCCTCTCTGAAGTGAGAGAGACGGGTTTCTTGACATTGTTCACTTGGCTTGGTCCAAATTTTTCATAAGATCCCTAAGCTATGTGTGGGAGCAGAAACTCAAGGCTACAAAACACGTGCTAAAAGAGTGGATCAGAAAGCCCACAAATACCCCAAACAGTCAGAGAAAATAAACAGTCCAGTTGTTGGAAGACCTGCAAATGGAAATGGAAAAAAGAGACAACACCTCTACGGAGCTTGAAAAGGAGCTTGAAAATGATTAAGTCTCGCATCTTGTGGCTGAAATTTGGAGACCGAAATACTTCTTTCTTCCATCGATAATATAGAGCTTGCCTCTCATGTAATCACATCTTAGAAATCACCACTCCTGAAGGGTTGGTCTGCAAAGGTTTTGACAATATCAAAGGAGCTGCAGAGTCTCACCTCCAAAATCTATATAGAAAAGAGAGTGATAGTAGTGAAGAGGAAACAAAGGACTTCCTCTCTCACATCCCCTCTCTTCTCAGTAGAGAAGACAATACTAACCTCGTGAAGCCTTTCTTTGATGAATAAATCTTTAAAGTCATATGGTCAATGGAACCAGACAAGGCCCCTGAGCCTAATGGTTTCTCAATCCATTTCTACAGAATTTTTTTGGACATTATCAAATTCGATCTGCCGAGAATGATCAAAGGTTTCTGGAATAAAGCTAAGGTGGGGGGTGGCACCAATTCCACCTTCTTAGCCTTAATCCATAAAGAGGTGAACCCCAGATCCTTTGAAAGATTTAGGCCCATCTCCCTCTACTTTACTTCGTACAAAATCCTCACAAATCTCCTAGCTAATGTCATATAATCAAGACATTGCTGGGGAATCTAATCTCCCCCTCTCAAGGTGGGTTTTTCAAAGGCAGACACATCCTAGCTAATGTCATATAGGTACAAGAAGCAATGAATTCCAACCATCAATGGTAGGAGCAAGGGATGCTAATCAAGCTTGACATGGAAAATTACTTTGATAGGGTTAACCTCTCGTTCCTCTATAAATTCCTTCTTACCTTTAGGTTCTCCTCTGATTTCGTCAACCTGATCATGGCCTGCACAGATAAGCCTTGGATTGCCCCACTTGTCAATGTTCGACCTGCTAATTACTTTCAAGCTTTAAGGGGATTAAGGCAAGGCTACCCTGTAGAAATTATAGAACATGCATGTATATCTTGGATTCACCCGATATAACAATGTACTAAAGTTAAATACTGAATCGCTTCTAAAAATATTTTCTAGAATTAAAAACACAATCACTAATCACATGAACTTGAAGAAAGAACAATCACACACAACCTAGATATTTTCCCAAGAAAATCTCACCGCTAAAAACCCCACTATCTTCTATTGTATATTCAACATGGATCATGAAACAATTACATACAAAA
Source organism: Pinus albicaulis (assembly GCA_034641835.2). Lineage (NCBI taxonomy): Eukaryota > Viridiplantae > Streptophyta > Pinopsida > Pinales > Pinaceae > Pinus > Pinus albicaulis. The sequence goes on along the minus strand of CM076578.1, from coordinate 1,187,416,427 downwards.
CTCTTCTCACAAGAGCCCTCCAATACTCAGATAATTGTCTCACACTGTCATATGCAAAAATGACCAACACATAGCCAATTCTCAGCCTCCAGACAACCTGCCTTGCTTGCGCAATACCTGATGGTATATATCCCTAAAACATAGGAATTCTTGCCTGCCTTGACTACGCAAGTGTCATGGGCACTCCAATGGGTGTTTGGTTGCATGTGTGCAACCCAATAATTCTACAACTGATAGTAAACTTCCCTTTCAGCTAGAACTCAACTGGGTCTCCACTGAATCTAACATGCATGCAACTAATAATAGTAAATCCTCAATTGCATGTAAGATAACGAATTGCGAATTAATTAATATTTAATTCACTTGATATCTCACTAGTGTATCTTCAGTTACAACTAGCAGAACTGAGTTTAACTCACTTAACTGAGTTAAACTATTTACAACTTGCATTAGCTAATGCACCATTGCACTTCGAACTCTGTTAGAACTAGAATTACTTTGCATGCCTCACCAACTACCTCTAACTTGAAATCCACTAACTAACTAAATTTATCACTTTCAGTTAACTGATTCAAGTCCAGATTGAGAATTTATCCTAAACAAAAGACTTCGAAGGATGAAGTACAAATTGTTAGACTTCCACTCATACCAATTTTTTCACATACTCAAAGGTTCAAACAAGGAAGCAGACAACAACGCAAACAAAGGCTGCCTCCTCCTGCAAGGAGCCTCCCCTTCTCAAATCCTAATTCCTTGAATTTGTAATGAAGACCCGCATGTCATGGAATTTGGCTTGAAATAATGTATTGATGGTTGTTTTGGCCCCGACCCAACCCTTAGCTAGACATGGAAAAAGAGCATAATGTCGTCAACAAATTGTTGGTGGGTAAGAGGGAGGTCATTTCCCTAGAGCCTAAGACCATGAATCTTTAGATTACGAGCTTCCTTCTTTAGGAGTCTGCTAAGGCCTTCATTAGCCAGAATAAATAAGAATTGGGACAGGGGATCTCCTTGTCTTAGCCCCAAAGTATGGTTAAAATATTTTGTGGGGGAACCATTTAGGAGAATGGAATATATAGGAGAGGAAACCATAGCCTGGATCCATCAGATCCATCTCTGATCAAACCCATAGAATTGAAGGACTTTGGTCAAGAAGATCCAACTTATGTGGTCATAGGCTTTAGATAAATCTAGCTTGATCATCATCCCCGAGATTTTCATATGCTTCAAGGAGTGAATTTCTTCCTGGGAGGTAATAAAACCATCTAGGATTTGATAGCCCTAGTTTATTAAGATGAAATGAGGGAAGGCATCAAAGTTTTAAGGTGCTTAACCATAATAGTTACAATGATCTTGTATATGACATTATATAAAGAAATTGGGCAGAATCCTTGGGGATCCTCCGATTTAGCAGATTTAGGAATCGACGTTATAAAAGTGGCATTGAGACTCAGACATGCATTTTGGTGTTGTCTTGACTCCTCCAGCACTTCCATAACGTCTTGTCATATGAATTTCCATGCATCTTGGAATAATTCCATGGTGAGACCATCAGGGTCTGAGGCTTTGTTTTTTTCCATACCTTTTACAACCTCCTCCAGTGTTACCACCCGGATAAGGCTGAGGTTTTGATCTCTGGTAATGAGGCACACAATTTTTTGGGTGATTCTATGGATTGCCTCAGAGAGATGCTTCTCTGGTTCAAAGAGCAAGGTATGAAAGTGATGTACAACCAGTTCTTCCATGTCCTCATGACAGACTATTCTGTCTTCGGCCTCATTTTTCAATGTGAAGATCCTGTTATGTTGTCTATGTTGGACCATTTCTTTATGGAAGAAGCATGTGTTCTTCTCTCCTTCCCTCAACCAGTTGAATCCATATTTCTGTTTCCAGAGTATCTCCTCCTATTTTTTGCATTCTTCTAGTTGCATTATGAGCCGCCCTCTTCTTCTACTATAAGTTTTGATATGCCCTCTGTGATAATCTGCAGTTGGACAGTCTCTATCTTCTTCTTTAACTCCTCTTGGTCTTTTAAGATGTTTCCAAAGTCCTCTTTGTTCCACTTCTTGATCCTTTTCTTGATCTCTTTTAGCTTTAGTTGGAATGTATTCATAATATTTCTTCTCACTACTTTTTTTTTCTTCCACCATTCTTCGAGTTTTCCCAACAGCTTAGGGGCTCGGAGCCAAAATGCTTCAAATCTGAAGGGATTATTAATTTATTTCTTGGTCCAGTGTTGAGGTCAATTTCTATTCTTACCGACCAATTTTCCAAGCCTATTCGGGGGATAATGGAGGTTTCCATGTATATGTCTCTAGAGATGACCTATTCCGAGACCAAGAACCGATCCAATCTAGACACAATCTGATTTTGACCTCGTCTCTGATTGTTCTAGGTGAAGGTTTCATTGTTGGTTGTAGGTCCACCGTTTTGAGCTCCAATATTGCATCCCTGAACATATCCATATCTGGGTCCTGTTGGAAAATTCCTCCTTTGTTCTCTTCGAGGGACGTAAGCATGTTAAAGTCCCCTCCTACTATCCATAATTCTTCTTGAAATTTTCTTCTCATACTAGCCAGGTTGTGGAGGAAGGTCTCTTTCTCCCCTGTGGTATGAGGCCCATAAACACCAGTAAGGAGAACCCAATCATTGTATCCTATGTTTCTAAAGTGCCCTGTAAGCATTCAGGGACTATTTACTCAATCCTCAAAGACGACTTCCATCGAGTTCCATAAAATTTTTAGTCCTCCCACACTTCCTCTAGAGTCGAGTGAAATCACTTCATATGGTAGCTTGAAACTTCGAACTATCCCTTTGAGCTTGGCTTCATGGATCTTGGTTTCCTGGATGATCGTAATGTTGGCCTTGTCTTTCCTCAGTCGCTCCTTCAAATACTATTGTTTGCCTTTACTATTAAGGCCATGAATATTATCCATATCCTTTCCCTAATAAGTGATAATTGAGGAGAATATGTTTCTAGAACCTTTAAGGATTATTTTGCAAAATATGGTATTAGAAGAGAATTGATAGCACTCGATAACCCAGAGAAAAATGGGGTGGCTGAAACAAAGAACATAAGCACAGTGGGAGAAGCAAGAGTCATGTTGGATGATCAGGGGATACTATTACATCTATGGGCATAAGCATGAAACGTTGCAGTTTATTTGTAGAATAGGAACCCTCATAGAATACTTGGAATCATAATACTTGATGAAGATTTCTCTAGGAGGAAGCCAAATGTATCTCATTTTAGGATTTTTGGAGCTACTATGTATTGTCATGTCTCCAAGGATAACAGTCCTAAATTGAGCCTAAAGTTAAGATGGGAGTATTTGTAGGATACACAGAGACACCACAGAATTACTAGGTGTATTTTTCATCACTCACGATGACAGCAGTGAGAGAGATGTCAAATTTGATCAGGAGAGAGCTATGAGATGCTCTCTAGACTAATAGATGAGTATCCCACCAGAGGAGGAGTTGTTAGCTCCAAAGGAGGAGTCTCAGACAGGGCTTCAAGATGTTATGGAGCAACCACATGTTGAGGAGCATACAAGAGGCCGAGTGGAAGAACTCAATCAACCAGAATATTCCAGAGAGTGAAGGAAGAGAACCAAAGAAGCTGATAGACTGGTACAAGCTGAGTGAGAGCATGTCGGAGCTCCTACATCTCAGTGTAGGAAGAGAAGGTCACCAAAAAGGTACACTGGGTATATGGCTCTCATGAAAACACCCATTGAGATAAATCCTTGTTCATTTGAGGAAGCAATTTCTCAATCAGTGTGGGTTGATGCCATGGTGGAGGAGCATGACTCCATTATGAAGAGAAATGTATGGGAGGTAGGACCGAGACCAAAGAACAATTCAATGGTTGGCTCTAGATATATCTACAAAGTGAAGCATGTAGCATATGGGAGCATCGAGAAGAACGAGGCCAAATTTTTCACCAAAGGATTCTCATAGATAGAGGGGGTAGACTATGTTGAAACAATTTCCCTTGTTAAGATATTCCTTGATAAAAACCATCCTAGAATTATATGCAAAAGATTCATTAGATACATGTGAATAACACCTTTCTTAATGGTTTTGTTGAGGAATAAACTTACATAGAGCAGCCAGAGGGATTTGAGACATATGACAAGGAGACACATGTGTGTAGACTCAGGAGAGCCTTGCATGGTCTCAAATAGGAACCCTAAGCATGGTACACTCAGAGCGAGATGTATCTCAGTGGATTAGGCTTTACCAAATGTGAATCAGATGCCAACCTTTTATCACATCGTGGTAGTTGGAAATCTACTTATCTTAGTTTCCAATGTTGATGACTTGATACCTACAGGGGATGAGCAGTTGATCCTCTCTTGTAAGGAGGACCTTGTGAGAGTATTTGAGATGAAATACATGGGATTCATGCATTACTTCCGTGGGCTGGAAGTATGGTAGGGTGATGGTGTGATATTTGCGAGTCAGATGTAGTATGCCTCTGAAATAGTTCATAGATTTATCATTGAGAACCACAAGCCTATAGACACACTTCTAGCCAAAAATTGGAGAATGGAGAGTGATTCTTCAGAATAAGCAATAGATGATACCATCTACAAACAACTTGTAGGATCCTTGATGTATCTAGTCAACACTAGACCTGACATATGCTATGCAGTTAATCAATTGGGTCAAGCCTACCAAGTTGTATTATAACGCAACAAAGCAGGTGTTGAGATACCTCAAAGGCACAAATGAGTATGGGTTATGGTACATGAGGACAGAAGGAGTGAATCTCCAAGACTTAATTGATGCATATTGGGTAGGAAGTCCATCAGACAAGAAAATTACTTTAGGTGCTATCTTTAGTGTTGGGTCTGCAACTATTTCCTAGTATAGCAGGAGACAAAGGTCTGTGGCACTCAACTCAACAGAGGTTGGATACATGGTTGCAAGTCAAGCAACATGTGAGGCCATATGGATGAGGAAAATACTTGTGGTTATTTTACGTCAATAGATGGATCCGGCATTGATTTATTGTGATAATGAAAGTTGTATCAAACTCTCCAAGAATCCATTATTTCATGACAGTTCCAAGCACATTATAGAATGGGAAGGAGCCTTAGGGCCTTATGGCATAGGGGCTAGGGGACCTATAGGTAAGGTAATGAGGGAAATTGATAGGGGAACTCCCAACATTTGTGACAAGGGGATTAGGGGCCACATTATTACAACCCATACACACTTAACCCATAACCACTAAAGTCCCTATCCCTTTAACCCCAAATCCATAATCCCTTAACCCCTACACCCATAACTCATAAAAAATTCACCCCTTGATCCCTTAAAACCAAATCCACTAAACCCTTAACCCCTAACCCCTAGCTTATAATCCTTGAACCCCATAAACCCTAATCCCATATCCTCTTAAAACTTTACCCTTAACCCATAACCCTTAACCCCTAAACTCATTAACCCCTAACCCCTTAACCCGTTGACACCTAAATACCATAACCCTTAGGCACTTAATCCCTAAATCCCCTGACATGTAAGCCCTTTATGGTTAATCATTAACCCCTAAATCCATTGACATTTAAGCCCTTGATGGTTAATCGTTAACCCCTAAATACCCTGAAATGTAAGCCCTTGATGGTTAATCGTTAACCCCTAAATCCCTTAACCACTAAACAATTAACCTCTAACCGTTAAACCCCCTATACCTCAAACCCCTAACCCCTAAACCCCACGAGCCCTAACCCTTTACCCTTTACCCTTAACCCCTTGCTCCTAAACCCTTAAACCCCTTAACTCCTAGAACCCCTTATCCTTTCTCCCAAACCATAGGTGATCCAACAATAATATTATTGGGCATATAATTGTGCTTTTTCCTGCTAACCACTCCAAATACAACCTCTAAGAACTAGTAGGGTCCAAGGAAAAGAAATACAAGAACCCCAAATCCAATCTACATTTTATGGAAAATCACATTTCCCCCAAATGTCCTCCACATATTTTCCTTCATGTATTGGAGTTTGAAAAATACATAGGATGCAACAAGTAATTCTAATCATAAGACTCAACTTTCCTAATGACTAGGAGGCCTTAAAATTCAAACAACATATTCACTTATACCTAAAATTGCTAAAATTTCGTATCCCAAGTATGAAATTAGATTTTCAGGACAATTTAAATGACTAAGTGGAGGGATCTGTCCTCTGAAGTAAAACCTTAGGTTAACTTTCCGGACGAATATATGAAACTCAGAGCACTTGTCCAAATTTTTGTGGGATTTGACCCACATTTAAGAGAATCTACAGAAAAGTTTAGATTTGAGATCTATATTTTGTACAACTTATGAAAACATGTCATATTTCAAGAAGATGCTTGAAGCTCTCTTGAAATTCTATAAATAAGGAAAATTTATCGCCATTTGGGCATTCGAGTCTGTGTTGTTATTCTGAGCTCTCTCTCTCTCTCTCTCTAAAGCTTTGTTTCATTATACCTTTAGGCCAATTTCGACAAGCCTACACGTGCATTTTGATTCATATGTGAACCTAAAGTGGTGGGACACCTAGGGAGTATTGGGTTTGTCAGAGACTTTTTTAAGGTTGATCCACACCTATGAACAAAGTCTATTGTATGTAAATGGTATGAGAGTCAAATTTATGTAAAGACTGTATTGTAGGCAAGTCGCAACGAGCCAAGAAACCTTCGACCTCTAACCACCGACACTAGAGCCGAATGATGCACCTCATCCTCCCATTACACCACATATGATTGCTCTCCTATAATTTTGTGAGCAACACAGATTTAAAGTGCAGAGGGGGAGTTGTCACATGACGTCCCTCCCTTGCATGTCTGATGCATGTAGTCTATAAAAAATAATAAAAAATGTGTCACTTTGTAGTATAATGTGGACCATGCTTACTATGCCAAGGTTGTTTTATGGTGGGTTTTCTGGAATGAATAAACTTTCCAAAACCAAGAGTGAAGTGCACACTAGCTTCTCTTTTCATTGATACGTGATTTGACAAGAAATAATTTCATGATTCATAGCTAACTTCTCCTGCTTCTCTTATGTTTTTGGTATTTGAATTTACATATTTCCTAATTATGTGGCTTGGTTAACAAATATATCATGGATAACACTCTAAAATCCACCCATAGTTCTAGTTAACAATATTATAATGTCAAAATTTTCATCAATCTGTTAGCCACCTATAAAAATTTGTCATATCAAATGGTGGCTAAATATTTTTAACCTTCAAGAAAAAATTTCATGTCTAAATTGTGAGTTCTTGAAGATTTTATGATGAAATTTCCTCTTTGAGTTAATCTTCAATGCTGTTTCCCTTTTAATCCTAAAAAACCTTGCTTTTAACCAAAGAAAAATGCTTATGAAACCCCATTTTCCATCATTTTCACTCCCCTTTTCACTCATAAAACAATTCCATTTTTCACACTTTTTGTTACACCATTTTTTGGTCATCTAACCTTTCATCATTAGATGGACCCAAGTACACCATGTAAGACCAGTTTTACCCCAAGTAAAACTGCTTTCACTATGTTAATTAGGAGACCCCAAAAGGAATAATTAATTCAACCATAATTTAATTATTATTCCCAGTCATGTTTAACCCAAAAACAAAGAAATTAATGAGATAAACCCATAGTTATCTTATTATTTTCTAGGAATAATTATTTAAATAATATTCCTTATTAAATATGACCAAATCAACCACCATTAATCAAATAAATCATTATTTATTTGATTATATCCCAACCACTTCCTTAAAAAGATAAATAAATCATTTATTTATTTATTTTTCACTAATCAAGGGATTTGACCCAAGTCAAACACCCTTTCCCTCCAACAAATAATAATAAAATATTCCATAGAGGTGGATCTAGATGTGATTAACATTATTTTAATCATGCACCAAGATCTAGAATGACCCAATATTTTGTTATAAATAGGAGGGTTTTCCCCATCATTCTTCACCTTTTGTTGCCTATTAGATCACTCTGGATCTACACACTTGGTCTCATTTCTACCATTTTGCTCCCATTGAGCTCTATCTTCTACATTGGGTTTTCTACATCTACAAGAGAGAGAAAGCTTAGATCTGAAGTGCTGAGGATTACAAAGAACCCATCCCATTGAGGAGATCTGGATACACCTTCTTGTTTCCTCCCAGGTGCCCTGTAATATAAAAATTCATTCAAAAATCGTGTTCTTGTCTTGTCTGTTGGATGCATGGAGCAAACTCTTTACTTTACTGCTTAATGTCTTTCTATTTATAGATCTGTTTGTTGCGGCGCTTTAACTACTAATTGCAGATCTGAAGATGTTTTGCAGCCATTATTGTTGTTAGGGCTATTAGTTATGCGTAGCTAAAGTGGTTCTTTTTCGTACGCTTCGACGAAGAATTCATACTAACAAATGGCGACTCCACACGGGTTTTAAATTACGACCGCTGTCGTTTTTCCTATTCCTGCATATCCAGCTACTTCAGGCCCTAGGGCTTCTTTTTTAGCTGCTTAGTTTTTCTCTTTTCATGTCATTTTTCTCTCATAAAACCCTAAAAACCTAAAATTTCTAACTTCCGTGTGTTTCTGGCCCTATTGCGCAGGTAAGCGACACCAGCCGCACCTGAGACGGCAATTTTTCAGAAAATCTGCCGCCGAAACAGCCGGAACGGGGGGGTCGCACCTTTTAGCCCAAAACCTGCGACCTGGACGCACCTTTTGGCATGTTTCCTGCGACCTCAACTCAGATCAGGTCAGAACCTGCGACCTGCCCTTTTTTCAGCATTTTTTCTGTAATTTTTCTGGGTTCTGCTGCAGCCTCTGCCAGGGTTTTCCAGCCTCTGTCTCAGCCCGCCTTGACCAAGATCTGATCTATTTTTACTCATCTAAGTGGGAACCCAGCCCCTTAGGGCTTTAGTACCCTCCACTTTTGGTGGAAGAGTTTCAGCTGTTTCAGCCGTCGGTTTCAGAGCTTCAGCCCTTTCTTTTTCCAGATCTGTGACCTCACTTCCAGATCCATCGAAATCAGCCTCTTTTCCTTTCAAATCACCTCTTGTCGTTTTGTTTTGAACCTCCCCTAAAAGGCCTCTGCCTTGCCCCTCCTGGCTTTTTGCTGATTTCCCTTTTTTTTCCAGCCACCTTGCCCCTGTCTCTTGGCTGTGATCTGCACCCCTTATCTGCAGCTTTATCCTCCGGATCTCTGTCCCCTTTGACCCTAGATCTGTTGAGCTTCCTTTGTGTGTGTTTCCATAGTTTTTTCCCTTTCTTTTCAGCATAGTTTTGAGAGACCCACTTTCTTGGGTTTGATAGATGCATATGTAGCTGTTATTTTTCTGTTATTTCAGCATTTTTATTCTGTTCTCTGTAGGTTTATTTTCAGCTACGTTGCACACTTTTTTGCTCTCAACAACGGAAAGGGTTTAAAAATTAAAATTAACGCACACCACACACTAACCCTAAGTGAAGAAGCGCCTGGTTTACACCGCCTGGCAAAGACTCTAAAATCAATCGTCACTGCACCTTATCTGCCCTTGACCTTCTTGATTCTGTCCCTTTCTGCCCTTGTCGGTTTCCTTCTTCATGTCATCATTGCGCCCCCAAGGCGCCTTTCCCGGAGACTTCTTGGCCTTCATCCTCAGTTTCCGGTTGATCGACCTGCTCCGCACCGTCGTCGTCGAGCCAGTCCACCTTCGAGTCCGCACTCCGACTCCTCTCCTGATTCATTGGATCCCCCTTCTCCTTCCGGTTCTCCCCCTCCGACTCCTTTTACCTTCACCATGTCCGGATCAGGGCCTAATGCTAGCGGTTCTCTCGGCCCCAATGCCGGCCCTACTTCTAGCGGAACCGTCACAACCACTACTCCGGCCACCCCTGTGCTGCCGTACATTGCAGGCCTCAGCCTCCCCGATTTCCATCGGTTGATTAACGACCCCATTCACCATAATACTACCTGGCCCACTATGCCTACCAAGTTACCCTCCGATATCCCTAAGTTCGAGGGCCTTAATGGCGAAGACCCAACCAATCACGTCCGGTCTTTCCACATGTGGTGTTCCTCCAACTCCATTACCGATGACTCCATCCGTCTTCGTTTGTTCCAACGCACGCTTACCGGCGAAGCCTCTAAATGGTATGTCGAACAGGCCACTTTCTCCCATACCACGTTCGAGACTCTTGCCCAAGCCTTCTTGTCGTACTTCCAGCTCCCTCTCCGATACGACACTGGTACGGAGCTCTTGACTTCATTTAAGCAATCCTCTTCCACACGCCTTTCTGCCCATGTTCAGGAATGGCGACGAAGACGGGGCTTATGTCGAGCCCCTCCCTTTGAAGATCGGGTTTACATGGACTGGTTCCTTCGCACCCTCCCGTCTCCCATCGGAAAAGATGTCGCCTCTCACTTTCCTCAATCTGAAGAAGCCGCCCTCCAAATAGCTTTAAAATATGACCTGATCTACGCTCAATCTGGTTATGTTTATACCGTTCTTCCTGACATCCCCAGGCCCGGTGGCGCTAACGCCCCGGGGGCATCTCATTCCGCCGACGGTATTTTTGGATCTCTTTCCCACCCCTCTGCTCACCCTCCTATGAGCCATGGCCTTCCTCAGGGGGGGGCCAGCACCTCTAGCACTCTGCCCCCTCCCGGCAACATGTATCCAGGATACGGCATGCCTCCTCTTTTTGCCCAACCTCCTGCTTACCTCAATGCTGCCCAACCCAACCATTACTTTTATCCGCAGCCTGGTGCGCCGGCTCCTCCAGCATATGCGCTTCCGCCTCCCTTGCCTCCTCACCACCTGAAACAACCCTTACAACCCCCTCCAGGGCAAGTATTTGCGCAGCAGGGTGCGTTTAATCCCCCTTCTTCTCAAAGAAGGCGGAGAGGCAACCAGAACCCATCTGCCCCCGGTAACCGAGGTCCCAATTCTGGTCCGGACCCTAACACTAGCAACCAGCCTCAGGGCATTCCGCCCAGGCCGGACAGGCCGCTCCGCACAAACAAGCCCTGTTCGTGTTGCGGTGTTTACGGTCACTACACTCACGATTTCCCTCTCTTACCCCAGATGCGACAGATGTGGGAGTCTCAAGCCACATTGCGCGGACAGCACGCCTCCCCTCACACTCCTCCTAATGTGGCCACTACCCAGCCAGCTGTGTTCACTGATCCTTTCCCTCAACAGGGATTCGTGGCTACCCAACCCCCTGACAGCCATGTAGCCACCCCCTCGTCCATTTCTGGTTCCTCTGATTACCAGATCCTTATGATGCGCTCCAATCCTTCCCCTTCCGTCGACCTTCACCTTCAAACTCGGTCTCGCCAGTACCCCAAGCCTCCTGCTCAGTCTGCTTCCGAGCCTCCATCTTCAGGTTCTACAGAGCCTCTTTCGACATCCGGTGGCCCCTTACACATCCCTCAACCCAAAGTTGAGGTTCATCCAAAGATTCCAAAGGGCCCATTACGCCGAAATGCTGCTTCCGGTCGAGCCGCTCAATCGTATAGTATAGTAGATGATTTGGCGCAATCCCCTGCTGCCATTTCCACACTGGAACTCCTCCAGTCGTGCCCTTCTCAAAAGAAGGCTCTACTATCTGCCGTGGGTGCTGTTGATCCTGCTGATGAACAAATGATTGTTTTTGACGCCACTCAATCGGACCATCCTCCTCTTCCTCCTTCCGTTGCTTTCCAAATCCCAGTCAAAATCCGGAACGCCACTGTATCCCGGTGTATAATTGATGAGGAGGCATCCACCTGTGTGATGTCCGCTTCGGTTTGGAAGCAACTCGGATCCCCTGAGCTGGCCCCTTCCACGATCACCCTTCGAGCGTGGGACGGTCATGCCTCCCAGCCTATTGGCCTGTTTCGTAACTGTCCCATCACCCTCGCCGGTAAGCCTGTTTGCGTTGATGTCGAAGTCATTGACGCCCCTCTAGACTACAACATTCTATTGGGGCGAAGCTACACCTATGCCATGTCTGCTGTCCCATCCGCGTTCTTCCGCAAGATGTCTTTTCCACATAATGGAAAGATAGTCACCATTGACCAGCTATCGTATCATGAGCCGCCGTCTCCATCCGCCTCCGAGACGACCATCTCTTCTGTAGCCAACAAGCAAACCGTCGATTTTTTGACCAGTGTCTCCCCCGGCGTCTATAAATATTCCACCCTGCTTGGAACTTTTCCTCACCTTCCTCCCCCTCCTGTTACTGATCCCAGCTTGTCGAATGTTTGCATGATGCAATCGTCTCAGGCTGCCCATAAACGGCCTGCCTCGGCTAGCCCGCACCCTCCTCCCCGCCCTCCGCAACCCGCTCCTAGCCATCCATCTCAGCCAGCCGGACCTCCTCTTTCTGGCCCTCCCCCTACAGCTGGCACCCCCGAACCTCTTTATCCTCCAGGCTCGGTCCCCCCCGGCCTTAACCATCTTGGAGCCGTACCTCCTGGTCACTACCCTGCTGGACAGATCCCCTTCCTGGCTCCCCCTCCCGGAGTATATTCTGTCCCCGTCATGGCCACCCTCTCTCTCCCTAACTTGGCCTTGGGTATTCCGGTTTGGTACCTTGACCCCCCAGCCGCCACCCCCCCTGGTCACCCCAAACCTTACATGGCTTTGACACCGGTTCAACCGGTCCCCCTCGCTTCCTCCATAGCCAACGTGCCCCCAGCACCTCCACAGGACCCTTCTCCTGCTGAGTCGGCTCCCGGGAAGAAAGGAAAAGCCCGCAAGGGGGCAACCAAAGACCAAACCACCACAACTACCTCGGCTCCTCCCCCACCCTCGAAGCCTTGTGCCTTATGTGATATCATCGGTCATGCCACCCATGCTTGTCCCGAGTTACCCCGTATTCGCCCCATGGTAAAAGTCGCGTTCCCCGACACTACGGTCCCTGAAACTCCCACTCTTGCTTCGACCGTCTCCAAGAACCCCAAGACTCTCCGCACCAACAAGCCTTGTGCTTTGTGCGGTATCCATGGCCACTACTCGCATCATTGTCCTCACCTGACGCATTACCGTGCCTCCCTTGAGGTGATCCGCGAGTATGAGGTTGAACAAAATCAATCCGCCTCTCCCATTCTCGCGCAGTATGCTGCAGCCCAGCCTGAGGATTCCACCGCTCCCATCCACATCCCCCCCCCCTGATGTCCAGATGACGGAGTCTACAGTCACCATTCTTTACCTATCCTCCTCTGCACGACACTTGGAACCTAGCCCGTCTGCCGCCTCCCCCATTGTGTCCCTTGATACTCCAGATCACTCCACTTGTGTCTCTTTTGACCTTCGCAGCCCGAGTCCTTGCCATGTTTCCGATAGTTCTCATACATCACCTTGTTTGAGTTTTGTTCATCCTGCCCTTTCCCCCCGCCATTATCGCTCGATGACTTCTGTCCCCTCACGCTGCCATCATTTCCTTTCATCCCCTCATGTATTGTCTTGTCACACCACCTTGCGCATCCCCCCGTCCACATCCTTTATCGGTTACGCCGATGGTGCAAGTCGCTACTCCAGGAATCTTGCCTCGGCAGGGTGGGCCATCTTCACCCCCTTGCATGACCTCGTTCTGTCTAACGGGGTATGCATTGGTTCTTCCACCAACAATCAGGCCGAATACGATGCAGTGCGTGGCCTACTAGCTGATGCTTTGCTGCATCGCATTCACCATCTGCACGTTCGTTTGGATTCCTTGCTTCTTGTCATGCAACTAAATGGTGTTTATCGTGTGCGTAACCCTATGATGTTTAGACGCTATTTACGAGTAAAAGTCTTAATACGTGCGTTTGAAACCATAACTTTCAACCATGTACCCAGAGACCAGAATCACTACGTAGATAGTGTTGCAAACCATGTTCTAGATTGGCATTTATCACACTCAATTCATACAAGACAATAACATTAAATCAACCATCAAAAGACGATGCATATCCATAATATGTGTCGCAAACCATATATTGATGAGTCCATCTACTCTGATACACATGACATGCCCATAGCATGTTCCAAAACTGGGGGCACCATACGCCCCCCCCATACATATACATAAGACATGCCCATAGCATGTTACAAACAAAAAAATGGGGGCACCATACGCCCCCCCATACATATACATACGACATGCCCATAGCATGTTACAAACAAAAACTGGGGGCACCATATGCCCCTCCATACATTCTAGGGGGCACCACCTGCCCCTACATACATCAGACGGGGTACCATATGCCCCTAATCACTATCTGGAGGCTCCCGGGCCAATGGCTCTGCCCCAGCAGCATGTAGATCCCGCATAGTTTGACCGGCCATCGCCATGCGCCGCATGATGCCTCGCCACTCCGAGGGGAGACCAACACATGGCTCTATGTACTGGTTGTCTAAATCCTGCCACCCACGCTCTGATACTCCGGTCAACAGCTGCTCACATCTACGGCGGATGTCCTCCAGTAGGGCGGCTGCACCATCATTTTGCGCTGCTCTCGATCCACTCGGACCCGTAGCTCCAGACGCTGCCGGTCGTCCCATATATCCGGCCGGTTTTACAGGTGCTATATCTGCATACCAAAAGTCCCTGAATCAGTATCATTATTTACTATTCAAAAAACTTTAAACATGCCCATATAAGAATAGCAATTTGTCACTTACCATCGGGCCCCCAAACTCGACCAGCCGGAAGTGGCAAATCCGGATCCACATAGTAGCTCATCCCACTATAAGGGTAGTCGTCTATGTACAACGGCATCTGATCCCAATGGGCAAAGAACTCCGGTCGAAATGTTCGCCCGACCGCCCCTCCTCCTCCTTTGCGGAGTAGTCGTCCCCAACGACGCATCCTGGGCTCTCTCGGGCCCCCATCTGGAAGATGCACACGAGGCCTCAAGGTCGGGATCTTCTCAAAGAAGAAGGCGCACAACAAAGTCCCATATGAGCAATCATGATTCACCTGCCGCTTGCATAGCGACAACTGTCGCTTTAGCGACACCAACATCATTTGGGCCCACCCCAAGTAGGTCCCACTCAACACACTCTCCACTATCATCATCTGCCCACCGGTGATGTGATGGAACGCCTGGGTGCCCAGGATTCGCAGCACAGCTGCGGCCACTGCACGGGTTTCTAGCCTCTTTAGATCCCCGATCGATATCCGAGTCCCCTTGACTTGGAAACCCGGTCGACAATGGCGTTCCACAAACTCCATGATATGCCGCCCCCGCGGCAACACTGGTTGCGTGTCTCCCACTATCCCCAATGGCGGGAGGCCGGTCAGGAAGTACACATCCTGGACCGTCAGTTCGATCCTGTGCCCCTGCACTACAAAGATCTCCTGATCTGGATCCCAGTAACTGATAATCCGGGCCAGTAATGGTTCCCCTGCTCTCATCAACGGGTTCTTCACAAACTTGAGAACCCCAAATCTGGCCAATACACGACGGACGCCCTGATCCGCCTGGATCTCTGCCCGAAGTGTTCCCAGATCCCTCTCTCTCCAGTTGACCCGTAACTCTGCCATACCTGCACAAACACATTCTCTTTGTCAGGGTACAGATCGGGCAAACCATAACCACACACAAAAACCAAACTCCCAACCATCAAACAGCACCAAGCCCCCCTCCCCTCCCAGGTCGCAGTTTTCTGCCCATTTCTGGACCAGGTCGCACTTTTTGCCCTCAAACCTGCGTCCTGGGTCGCACTTTTTGCCCCAAAAAGTGCGACCCGGCCGTAGAGAGGAGGGAGGGGCTGTTTTTGGGGTGTTGGGCCCTAAACTGCAAATCTAATCCATCAAAATGCAAGAGCAAGGATAGGCCTCTTACCTCCAACTGACAGATCTCGAATCCAACGGTCGGTTTGTCCGCTACGTTCGCCGCAAGATTTAGGGCCTTCTCTCCTCTCCACTTTCACCACAGCAACAATAGCAAATGAATGATTTTGGAGGGAAAACCGCCTCATTAAAAGAGAACCCCTGTTTATTCTTTCGACTGCTGCGACCACACCGTAGCCCCATTCGACGAACCGTCAGCACCGCTGGATAGATCTCACCGAGCTCTCAAATGGGTTTTAGTTAGTTTTTGGTGATTTGATACTTCACCCGGACACATTTTTTCCATGAAGGGTCACTTCACCGCTCCTTAAAATCGAATTTCCTCACTTACGACACTTGTACTTGGGGCACCATATCGCCCCCTTACTTGTCCATGTTCGTGTTGATTTTCGTCATGAGTGCCCACCTTGTACTCATGCTTCCTTGGTCCCCCATTGGGGCCTTTACTGTGTGGCAACACTATCATGTCGCCCTTGTTTAGAGCATCCGAGTTGAGTCATCATTGCATTCATGGAGTCTATCCCGCGGCCTTTTACACCCTACTAGAGCCCTCCATTCTTTTTGCTTGGTTCCTCTCTTGTGTCGCATATCATGACCTTCAGCCCCACTGTCCCCTATCCTTTCGATATTGTGCCAGTCGCTGCCATGTCATTCATGCCCTTTATGCTCTAACAAGGGAAGTCGTCCATTCGCCACTCCATCCTTCCCATTTCCACCATCATCATTAGTGTCAGTCTGTCCGTCGCTCTATTGTTCTTCTCTCATGCCTTAGTTGAGGATATCTCATTGCCTCACCTACGGCGGACCTCCTTCTGTCGACATCAGCACATTTATTCCAGAAGAAAGGTCTAGAGGGCGGTGTACCTTGGTTCTAGCTTCCACTTTTGTTCGGTGCCTCGGATCAGGCAGGGGGATCTCTCACTTCCCTTTGACTTGATTGCTTCTCCAGCTCCTTTCAGCATGATCGAAATTCGTATACTGGACAGTCCAGTGACCCAGCAGCAGCTCTTGATGATTCCCGGGCGTGTGTGAGATGTCTCAGCCCTCATGAGGGGGTGGCCCTGCAGGTAGCCCCCCACATGCCCGGATGGCCTCTTCATTGCAGCCTTTGATGCCGCTCCAGATTTTGATGATGTTGGCCTTAGCCACTTGCAGCACCTCTATGATTTGCATGTATCAGTCAGATGTTGTGAGCCCTTCCCCATTTACAAGGGGCATTTGGGTTGTATTTATCTCATGTACTCAGATATTATTGTACTAGTCCTGGCTGTTATCCCAGGCACAGCATGTATGTGAGACTCTTCATTGTATTTTTATCTGGTCCTTGATTATGCCAGCTGTACTCTATGGTTCGGCCCCTTGTTTACTGGACACACTATTCTTTGTACTTTGTCACGGCGGGCATAGGTATGCCTCCCCCGCCGCCTTCAGCACAGGTACCCTCTCATAACAGAGACTTGTTGCACCTGCGAGTCTCGTCTCCTCGGGGTCTAGTCCTTCAGCACACTATCTACCTCATATTTCTCTCTCTGACATACCCTTTTGTTGTCTAGTGATTGTCTTCTTACAACGTACTTCGGTCATACGATTTGCTCCTGACACTCGCACGCTGGGGGGCAATCTGTTACACCATTTTTTGGTCATCTAACTCTTCATCATTAGATGGACCCAAGTACACCATGTAAGGCCAGTTTTACCCCAAGTAAAACTGCTTTCACTATGTTAATTAGGAAACCCCAAAAGGAATAATTAATTAAACCATAATTTAATTATTATTCCCAGTCATGTTTAACCCAAAAACAAAGAAATTAATGAGATAAACCCATAGTTATCTTGTTATTTTCTAGGAATAATTATTTAAATAATATTCCTTGTTAAATATGACCAAATCAACCACCATTAATCAAATAAATCATTATTTATTTGATTATATCCCAACCACTTCCTTAAAAAGTTAAATAAATCATTTATTTATTTATTTTTCACTAATCAAGGGATTTGACCCAAGTCAAACACCCTTTCCCTCCAAAAAATAATAATAAAATATTCCATAGAGGTGGATCTAGATTTGGTTAACATTATTTTAATCATGCACCAAGATCTAGAATGACCCAATATTTTGTTATAAATAGGAGGTTTTTCCCCTTCATTCTTCACCTTTTGTTGCATACTAGATCACTCTGGATCTACACACTTGGTCTCATTTTTCTGCCATTTTGCTCCCATTGAGCTCTACCTTCTACATTGGGTTTTCTACATCTACAAGAGAGAGAAAGCTTAGATCTGAAGTGCTGAGGACTACAAAGAACCCATCCCATTGAGGAGATCTGGATACACCTTCTTGTTTCCTCCCAGGTGCCCTGTAATATAAAAATTCATTTAAAAATCGTGTTCTTGTCTTGTCTGTTGGATGCATGGAGCAAACTCTTTACTTTACTGCTTAATATCTTTCCATTTATAGATCTGTTTGTTGCAGCACTTTAACTACTAATTGCAGATCTGAAGATGTTTTGCAGCCATTATTGTTGTTAGGGCTATTAGTTATGCGTAGCTAAAGTGGTTCTTTTTCGTACGCTTCGACGAAGAATTCATACTAACACTTTTCCTCCATAAAATCATCTAAAAACCCTTCATCTAACCTCTAAATCATTCCAAAAACCCTTTTCAACCTTATGTTCCCCTTTCATTTGGTTTAAAAAACTCTTATTTTACCTACCGGAACCTCCACTTTGGCTTAAAAACACTATTTTGGGGCCTAAAAACAGTCTTTTACACTTATAAAGAGTTAAGCCCCTGGGGGCTTATGTCCGTTAAATCCTGACTTGCATATGTCCTAAAGCCCCACAGTCGGGTGCTAAAGGCCTTAAACCATTTCCCAAACCCTTTTTTCCTTTGTTTTTCATCATCTCGCTTTGTAAATGTTGAGAGCAAATCCAGACTGTTGATCTTTGCAGATCAATGGCCCTGGGCTACCCGATTTCCGCCCAATCCCCTGCCTTACCTTTTCCCCATTCAAATAACCCACCCCACCTTTTTAATCTCCACCGTTCGTTTGAAATATCGGACGATCAGGACTTAACCCGATGACCCTTTCCACCCGCCCATTACGTGACAAAATGCTGACAAAATCACCAGGCCCACTCATTTTTCCGCCACGCATCTTTCCGCCCATCGCGTTTTACCCCCACTGTCGGATCTCCCGATGATCATCCGATGGCTCAAACTGCGTTTCGCGTAATTTTTGCGCCAGAGGGTTAACATTCCAAAATTACACGATATAAGTGGTTTTTAAAGGACTGGTGTTGTGCGATGAATGGAATCGCATTTTTTTGGCCAAAATCTAAAACCGCTCCAATGCTGCGCGAAGACCACTAATGGTTTTCCGCTATACCACTCCCTCCTCCGCAATGTAATTCCTCATTTGATCCTGGGTGTCGATCTCAGAGATCGGATGGTCCTAACTTGATCTCGCCCTCATTTTATTTTTCACCTAACTTACTCCCATCATTTTTACATTTAATCTCAGTCATCGATCTTTGAGATCGAACGGCCTACTTTAGATCGCAACCCCAAAGTCATTTGCCCTCCATCTACTCTCCAAGCGACTCCATTGGGTGATCTCCGATGTTGATCGTCCTAATCCAACGACTCCTATTCGTTGTCGCACCCAAGCTCCATTTGCACCTGTTTCGCTTCCGCCAAGGGTTTTCTTCCCTTTTTGCTGCAATTTCCTCCATTTCGCATAGCTCCATCCCCTTCATTAAACCTCTGAAGCAGTCTTAGCCAAATTTCGTATGATTTTATAATAAGTTTTGTGTGTTTTGCAGGGTTCAAACAGTGTTTGCTCTATGTTTTTCCCAGTCACAGTCAGGTGACAAAAAGGCCCAGAATGACGATTCTGTGGCTTAAAATCAAAGGAAAAAGGAGCTGCGAGTTTTTAATCCAGGTTTAAATCATCTGGATCACGATCCAGGGTTTAGAAGAAGCCCTCCATTAGCAGAAATCCACCTGTATAAACAAGCCAAGCAAAGTGTATCAGTGAAGAATCAATGATAAAGGGATTAATGCCTAAAAGCCTGAAGATCAAGGTTTTTAATCCATAGATTTAAAGGATAAAGACAGTGTCAAGGAACAAAGACCCAAGAAAAAAGATCAAAGGCTTAATTAAGCCTAAACACAGAGCAAAAGACATATTAAGGTGTTTGAAACTAAAACGGAGGAAGATATAAGTAAAAGAGGCCTCCACTACCTTATCAGAGGCTATTTATCCTCTTTAGCTACCAAAGTTGCCACCTGCAGCCTCAATGAATCAAAAGAAGGCATAGTTATTGCCTAGTCAGTGATATTTTTCCTAAAGACAGCTAAACAGTTATTTCAAACAAAGGAATATATTTCAAACTGTCATTAAAGTTATTGTAACAGATAAAAAGGCCTTAAAGTCAATCTTTTTCACCCACTAAGCCTAAAAAACAGAAAACAGAGTGAATGAAACAGAGTTGTAATTCAATGATTTCCTGCCTTATGCCTTGCATGGTTTTCAAGGCTAGGAGTTGCATTTAGTATATAATTAATTACATTTCAACCCTAGGAAATCTTCCACCTCCTCATTTTATTATAAAATCTCCTTGAGGATCACATTGTAAAGGGTTGGTTGGTCACTAGTTGTAACACTGAAACACTCTGAAATAATACATAGTCTGTTTGAAGTTGAAGAAGAAATTGAAGTCTTGGAAGCTTGATGATGTTGTTACATGCTTGTTCTTGAGAAGTCTCTATCATTGGATCCCTGAGCTTCGCTGTTGGTGATGTATTCTGAACTATCTGTTGTTTTTCCTGTTTTCATTTTGTTCCATAAATTCTTACTACAGTAGGATGAAAAGTTTAGGCTAAGAAATGACTCCTGGAAGCACCTTAGACCTGTTTATCCTTCATTGTTTTATGTTTTCTTCTGCTGAGGTATTTTAGAGTATTTAATATTTCTCTTTAGTCCTTATGCTTGTTTATTTCTATAATAGTTCAAATAGTTGGTTTCAGCATGATTTATGGTTTTCCCTACTTGTCTGCTGCCACTTGAAAACTATTTTTGAAGTCTCCCTTTGAAGTACCATTGTTTACAGTTAGCCAAGGAGGTCTGTTTTGATCATACCCTTTGTCCCTGCTTGAACAATTGTTTTAAAGGTCTTTATAGTTGTAATAATATATGTTTTAGGTGTTCCCTCTTTTATGATTACAATTATCAGTGAATATTTAATGTTTTCTAAGTGCTTTGAAATAAAATATTTGAGGAAATAGGATGTGCTCCCGAATCTTAGATTTCATTTTGAAAGTTGTCTTGAAATCATTATTTTCTTAAAGTGTGGTTTGTAGAATTCATGGTTAGCCCTGTCTATCAAATACCTTATTTATTGTTCAAGTTATGTTTTTAAGTTCCCTTTGTTGAGAATTCAAACTCTCTTTTCAAATCATTGACGTCCATCTCATTCACGAAAACTAAAGGATCCTGTGGCCAAGTTAGATTTTCCCTTTGATATCCCATATCCATTGATGAGCTTGTCATAAACATCTTCTTGACTCCATTTCCCAATGAAAATGACAGTTCTTATTTCTATCTATACTACCTAGACCTTTCATGTTTTGTTGTACCGATTCAACCAAACAAACAAACAAAACAACTTGCACTTAATAACTAGTCTAAAATCAATACTTAAAAGCAAACAAGATATACCTTTGCAAACAAATAATTTGAGAGATCCCTCTCTGAGAACAAGAGGACTAGATCCTGGAACTCTAAAGATTGGTTCTGATGTTGCCTTGTCTTTTGGTAAGCCAATCTATCAAAACACAGGACCCCAACACAATCCAATAATAAACATTAAAAGACCACAATATGAAAGGTTACCATAGCAAATATAAAACTGTAAAGCTTTAGACTAACTTAAGAAATAAAAATACTCGAAACTGCCAATACAATTTCTTGAGATAATGCAATCACTTCAACGTTCAAGAACCATTATAATAGAACTGTATGATGCCAAATGTAAGAAGATTTTTTTTATTCGAAGTGTATTATGTGATCATAAAAAGCAGCAATGAGAAACATCCAAATGTGATTCCAAGGGGCAATGATGAAACTTTGAAATATAACATGTGTCTTGAGTTGTATTTAGGTTTAAGAATGCGTCCAATAAATTTATCATTTCCATAACATATTTATAACACACGATGTTATTTCAACCATCACAACAACAATTAAAATCATGAATAACAATGGAATCTTAGACGTGGAATGTAAGCAGTGGATGGTGATTTTAGTATGCAAATTTTATTTATAACAGACGATGTTATTTCAACCATCAAAGAAAATATTAAACTCATGAATAAAAATGGAATCCTAGACGTCAAATGTAAGTAGTAGGTGGTGGTCTTAGTATGCACATGTAAAGCTATATATGAGAAGCATTCTTGCGCTTGTGGGCTGTGATCTTAGTATGCAAATATAAAGTTATATATAAGAAGCATTTTTTCACCTTTGGGTTAAGAAATATATATTTATCCTATATGTAGTACATCTTTGGGTTAAGAAATATATTTTATATTCATTACACCTAAAGGGACATTTCATATGGTCATTTCATATGCACTAATCAAGGGTTTCAAGGGTTTTGATTATTTTCCTATGCGCTAAACAAAGCCAAAATTCAGATCACAGATAAACCAAAAAGAGGAGGGAAAAACGAAGTGTGCAACACAAGCCTACATCGAAGGTGGAGGAGAAGGTGGGAGATCACAGTTTTCCAGGGCTGGTCAAAGCTGTTGTTATCTACAATCATACAGGTATGTAAATAGATATGTTTTCAATATTTTCACTTATTTTTAGCAATCTTATTTATTTATTCTTTTCCACGGTGTTGGGAGTTTGAGCACTGGTTTTTGCCCCATTTAATTCATCTATTTTGTTTAATGTTTGTATGTTCTCTCTTCAAATGCATGATATTTTCTCTCTCCACGCTCCTTGTTCTGTAATTTATGAATTTCTCTGTTTGTGTGATATCTTTCGCGGAATTTTTACCTGTTACAGAAAATTGCTTGGATCACAATGAATTCATTTCAGTTATAAAATAATTTGGATAATTTTTCACGTCATTAGGCTCTATCCTATATAAAAACATTGTTCTGCATATTAGATTTTTTTTTTTTTAAGAAATAAGCTTATCGTATTAGGAAAATAATAATATAAACATAACATAGCCGATAATATAAACATAACATAGTCGGTGAATATTGGAGAACAATTTCAAAAGGGAAATAGTAAAAGGGCTTTCAGGTATCCATGAAATTAAGCACTTTTAGTAAAACAACTATAGTATCTAAGTTGGACTACCAACATAATCGGGGAATAAGGAAACTATCATAGATGCTTCATGAATACTAGAAGTCTCAAGCACACAACACATATCAATATGTGGGATATTGTTCATCACTGTAATGGAAAATTCCATGTCTTTCTAGACTCAAAGGTCATGATGGCCTCATTGTTTCACAGGGATGAACATACCACAATTGGAGGGGAACCCTTGCTTGACCAATTTGTCATTGTAGTAGGGTCATCTGAATACTCCATACAATTATTCCAATGTAAATTTGTTTGATATTTTTCAACAACATGTGTACAAGTTTCACATCTATAGCATCTGTAGCCATTGATTCATATTCATGTCTGATGGGTTTCATGTATTCAAGATCTGGTGCTTGTGGTGCTTGTGGGTGTGATGTCTCACGAACTGATTCCATGGTGGCATTGTGATCATTTTGATCATTACAACATTTGAAATTGACAGGTCCCACATCCATGGCCTTTGACATATTCCCCTCCATGTCTACCTCTTTTTTATTTCTCAGTTCATCGAAATGCTCAATATTTTCACAGCTCGAATCACTGGAGACCAGATTGTTAGGTATCCCTTCCGTTGCTGGTGTCTGCAATTTTCCAGGATAACAACTTCACCATCTCAGGTTAAATACCTTAGAAGTGCCCAGGTTCTCTGCATCAGATTTGTTCAGTGACAAATATTTAACTGTGCTTTTTTTGTGCTTGAATCGACCTCTTGTCTTTACTTTGTGGAGCTCATTGGTTATCATTTCCATCAATGTAGAATGAAATGAAGGATTTGTATTGGAATTTTCTTTTGGCATTTGAGTGCCAAAAGATTCCACTAATATCAGATGAATAGGGAAATGTTTCAAAATGCTTTCTGCTACTGCTTGGCAAAGTTTCCAATTCCCAAAACAAAGTAAAACCATCGATCCAAAAATTGGATTCACCATCCTTCCACAGACTTCATATAAAACAGACTTGAATATGGCTCAAACAAGCACAAAACCAAAAAAAACTAGGAACCCTGTGAGGAGAAGCAAAGTATCTTCTTAACATTGTGTATTAAAAAGGTAGTAAATATGAACACAAGTGCAAACCCTCCTGGGATATTTTTCATTAATGTAATGGCAAATGTCGTGTCTTGCCAAACTCAAAGGTCATGATGGCCCCATTGTTTCACAGCGGTGAACATACCACACTTTGAGGGGAACCCTTGCTTTACAAATCTGTCAAGGTTCCCTACTGGTAGGGGAATCAAACATTGTTATCACCAACCTTGTTTGACTAACTTGTCAATGCTCCCTGCTAGTGGAAAAATTTGGAAACGTCGGAAAAAGGTGAAAACCCCAAAAACACAATAAATTACATTTTCATGTTTTCAAACAGGAAATTATGGTAACAGTGCATGATAGTGAGAATAGAAGCCTAGTGGAAGGTTTAAATATTTAGTGAACTAATTAATGTATTAACGACCCCATTAGCAAGCTGCGAAAGTTGGGAAATATACAAATCACAACAAAACTTTAAGCATAAGAACACTGAGGAAATAGTTCAGATATTGCCAGGAAATAAATCACAAACAAATTACTCCACAACTGCCCATATATATAAATCATGAAAAGACTACAAGTACAGACCAAAACTGTTTCCACGGGAAAGATTGGAAGCTGGCTGAGAAAGGCAGCCCTATCATGGCACATGGAGCACAGCTTAGATGAACTTCATAATGGTCAAATTCAACTTCTTACTGGCATTGCCGAAATTGGATAAATTAACTTGGAGGTAAACTTCCATAATCTCAAAACTTTGGCTCTTGTAATCACTATTGCCAACACTGATCCCATGGAGACACCGATCTCATACTCACCCAAAACATTCGTTGGAAGTTTTGTTCCCATGCTAACCTAGATGGATGGCATTGCTTCCCTTTTCATGCAGCGGTGTAGGGGACAAAGAAGCCTTATTCCAAAAAATGCAACGAGCCGTTTTTGCTCTCCAAACATAAGAGTAGCATCAAGAACATCCAGTTTACAAGAGGCTAGATTCCATAAAACTTGCCTGCAGCAGACAGAATCCAGTGGTCACACTAGCCTTGGTATCTATTACCATATAAGAAAAGTTTCAAGTTGCGCTTATCACGAGAGAGAGCTTATCGTGTCAGGTTAGGCTCACAAAGGGATCCGCTATCATGGAAGAAGCGTTTCCTTCCACAACAAGATCCTTCTATGTGCATCACACTTGAATACTTGCATGTGCACCCAAAACTAAAAACTGAGTAGGGCACAAGTTTCCTCTTCCAGATGGAAAACCTTGGCTATTACATTTCTAGGAAACCAAATTATGAGAGTTGAGTTTGTGAAAGATTCACCAGAAAATGATTTTGGAATGGTAGCTGTATAGTAGTCCCATTGCTTGTATTCATTGTTGTTTGAATTTTGAAAAACTCAATATCTATGAATTTTCCTGTCAGATGTCTGTTTAAATTAGATCTCCTTTGATGAATTCTGAAATACTTCCATTCACTTTCCAATTTTTTTGGTTTCTTATTTTCTTTTTATTTATTGCATTGTGAGGGAAACTTAACCAACCAATGCTCTCTCAAATTTTATTCTTCACAAGAAAACCCCAATTTCCTTTTGTTACCCCCTCACTTCCAAGGAAACTAGAGGATATTTTCTTTGATGATCTGCATCACAGACCGTGGTGCTGATGATGACATTCAGAATTCTCTGGAATTCTCTAGATTTATCAGAGAACTCACCTTCTACAGTCACACTGCCACTGCTTTTTTATTTTTCTCTGATGCTACCATTGATTTTTTTCCTCATGCATGTTATCTCTTCTTCAAGATTTCTAAGTCTGGAATTTTTTTCCTCCATATTAGACTTCAAATTGGATGCTTGGCAATGACTGATTTCTATTTCAATAGAAATCCCAGAGAAGAATCTCGGTCCTCACACTTTCTGCTTTCACATTTGCTTAATGGGTAGGACATATCATGTGGATATGGTTTCTTGTTGTTGCTGACATTTTTTTCTAGTGTGAGAGCCCTAGTGCTACTGCTTCATGGTGGCAACCTGGTGATCTGAGGAGTGGGTGTACGGTTTTCATGCATTTGATGTATGTACATGGCCTGCACTATCATTCACAATGGCATGAAGTCGTTCTGGACTGCATGAAAACAAATCTACTGTGATAGCTTCTGGAAATTGAGGGTTCTACACATGTGCAATCTCTCTGCATTTGAGGTCCACGGATGGTTCTGCCATTTGAAATAAGAAACTATTTGAACTTTATAATTCTAAAGGGATAAAGACTAGAAACAAGAAATTAGTTCTAATCTCTATCATCTAGAATGGATAAAATTTGAAAATAAAGAAGATGAAGAAACTAATTGGCCATCATTATTTCCACCATTGGATAGAAATAAAAGAAAATTCAAATTATCATCTTTATTTTATTTAGATGGTTGATTCTGGAAATATTTGAAATTTGAAAAAAATAGACAAATTCATGGATAAATTTGAAAATAAATAATATGAAGAAACTAATAGGCTATTCTTATTTCCACCATTACATAGAAATAGAAGCAAATTCAAATTACCATCTTTATATTATTTAGATAGTTGATTTTGGAAATATTTTGAAATCTGAAAAATAGAGACAAATTCAAAGAAGATGGGCACTGTGTATTTTGCAGCAAATAAGTAAGACTTCGTAGCTTTTCCATCCAATTCGAATGCATGTGTGGAAGATACTTATTGTAAGAGGATACTTCGAATAAATTTCATATTATTCACCATGGTAATAATTTCAAATCTGAAATGCTCATCAAATTTTACCATTTCTACACTTCTAGAATCCGATTTGATTATTACCATTTCTACACTTCTAGAATCCAATTTGATTATTAGTTTAGGAATTCTAATACCCATTTTGATAATTTAAAAAAAAAAATATTGACAGAGATATTAAAACAAAATTGACCATAAGGCAAATCACCCCCACCCCATCACTAGCAATTTAGTCCATCTTGCTTCCCACCAAAAGCTAAAAGCCAAAAAGATAAATTAAATCCAACCCAGAGCCATCAGAGCCAGCAACTCAAAGAGTAAGCCACTCAAGAAAACTTAACGTCTGCCCCATATAACATGCAATATTCCATTGTCTATTTGTTCATTTAATAAGAGTTTCTCTGTCATGCACATCCTTGACAGGAATATTTTATGTACCTTATTCATTGGAAGAAAACAAATGAATGGTTTTCCAAAACTTGGCCTGCAATCAGAGTAGGTTTTGACAGAGACAGTGCCATTAGGCAGGTGGTATAGGATCAATGGAGACCAGCAATCCAATAAATGAATCAAGCTGTCTTGTTACTAGCCCTATTTTCTCCATCTATATTTGAAAGTGTGTAAGAGAATTTTCTTACATCTTACAGTATTACGTTATCAAAGAAGAGCCACTATAAAGAACCATTGCAAAATGGTTGAGTTACAAATAGCATTCAACCATGACAAGATGGAATTTTGTGGGCTGAATTAGACTCCAAATGCATTTTTTCCCACCAGTGAAACTTGACTAGCGACTTGGAAGAAACTTGTTCTGGAAGGGTGATCTCTTTCCTAGGATCTGTGTTGGCATATAGATGTATACATGGGGTTGCACAACTCACTGAAGAGTTTCTTATGACAAGGCATACCAGCAACAGTGATCATAGAAGTTCTCGTCAATTTACAGACAATATTTAACTAACCTTACTCCCTCTTATGCAGGGAGACCCCAAGACTAAGCTTGTCTCTATCATGAAGGTGCCCTAGTACTTATTTTGCAAAAGAAATTTCATATGAATAGACTTCCTTTCATGCTAAAGAGAATCCATAATTTCTGAAGAAATCTTTCGGTAATAATCACATTATCATGAATAAAGTCAATGACTTGGATAGTACCCTTCCATAGAGAATTTATTTGCTATAATATCCAAGAGAGTTCAACAAGTAACTCCCTCTTAGGTAGATGAGGTATGTCATTCGTTTTAGAGATGGACTGTAAGCTAGTCATGCATTTGCTCATTAAATGATCATCTGAACTCTTGCTTAAAAATTTAGAGGGTAACTTCAAAAGGTGATTCATCCAGAAATAGATGCAAGCATCTTATCATTATCCTTTTCTTTTGAGTAGAAATCATTTTCCTCAAGAGATCTATCTCCACAGACATGCCCAAAAATGTCCTTTTCTCCATATGATGGATTCTCAGAATCTGTTTCTGCAATAATGATGGTGATCACAAACAACTTACTGAAGGACAACTTGCTTCTATATCTCAATAGTGGTTTCAGAGAAACTGAATAGCACTAGATGTGCTCTATCAATCAAGGCAACATGAGAATTTTCAAGGAATCTTAGATCTCGCAGTGTATATAGAGATATATCACAAATCATTTATCAAATATGTAAGGGGCTCATCCATAGATTGGGTCAGAGCCTTGAGGCATAAAACTGATAGAATGTTATTAAGAACCTCAGAAATCTCATATGAAGTCTAGTAGATTTTCCATCTCTTCAAGCCTTTAAGTGCAGGCAACGATGTTTATTTTTTATTTTGAACGAAAGGCTCATCAGTAGTTGAATCTGAGCTCCATTTGAATGTCCTACAATGCAACCAACTATATGGCTATTGATCCAGGGATTATTTTGCCTTCAATTATGATCTTCCCTTACGGGACAACTAATTTATTTAAAAGAAGGGTTCTTTTGTATTCAGGCGTTCATATCCATAATGAGATCTTGACTCAATTTAACCCAGATGTCAAATTCAGGGTCTCTAGCTTATTGTACTTATTGAGATATAGAATCTAATATGTACCTTCTTTAAGGCAAATTTGAAGATTGATTCGGAGTGCCATGATCTTCTTCTTCTAGCTGATAACATCTCAAGGTGAGATGTATTCCATATCAAAGTTACTGCAATATATTTTACTGGAAGATCCTCGTAGTTTCTTTAGAGAGGATACCTTTTCAAAAGATACGCTATATGACAGTCTTGTTCACAATTCCATTTGTGAATAATATTGTTGTACTATATATATGAATACAAAATGTTCTTCTGCTGCACCTACTGTACTTATCGTCTAGTGTACCTGTACTTCAAGGGTTATGACAAACCCTAGTTATTGTCTTTACTTATATCAATACTACTGACCTATTGCATCTATCCTTAGAATGATTTTAGCCTATTTTGACATAGAAGGTACCAAATAAAAACACTGGAGCCACTTATGGTAAGATCAGACATAAGTGTAGCTATTATTGACACTAAATGACTTAGTTCCCTGACACTGTACTGATGAGGGCCTTGCCATCCTCATGCTTCGGTATGATCAAATGGTCTTAATATGTGAGACAAGGTGTTGTATTTCAAGATGTAGACTTCAATTTAGTGCACATTAATCCTTCATAAGAATAGTTTCCATTTTTCCATGTTAGCCACATAGCATAGGGCATTTCCTAGTAACTTTTATGATGAGGCTAGTAAAGTCTAAGGTGGATGAATTTATGTTTATAAATGACAAAATCAGTTGGAACCAAGTTGAAATTCCAAAAAATGGAAGTGAGTATATAAATGAGGTGGAAATTTACTTGGAGGCGTTGGTTTCTATAACATAACAAATATTACCGTTGGATGCTTTGGAGAAGGTGGGAAGGGGGGGGGGGGGTGTTGAAGCACATATAAGACTA
Organism: Pinus albicaulis; assembly: GCA_034641835.2. Taxonomy (NCBI): domain Eukaryota; kingdom Viridiplantae; phylum Streptophyta; class Pinopsida; order Pinales; family Pinaceae; genus Pinus; species Pinus albicaulis. Next base: position 1,187,386,498 of record CM076578.1, on the reverse strand, counting down.
CCTCATGGTGACACTTATGAGGGACAATGTCAAAAGATTCAATATAAATTCTATAATGAGTATTGATAATTATTTAAGAGTGCTAGAGTCCTTTGACAAGTTTGAATGACTTCTTGAGTCCAAACAACTGGCCAAGGATCAAATCATCATTTGTGTTGGCTCAGAAAATTACCTATCCTTCGTAAGGGGTTATTTTCACCTTTTCCCCAATGATAATTCTCTATATGCACTTCCATTCTCCATGATGTGGTCACTGCAAAAGACTCAATTTAGTTCTTATATAATTTAGAAGGAAACTTTGTGCATTCATTTGGTTTGCAGTCATGCCTATAGGAAAAATCACAGAGCTTCCTAAACATGACCTACCAAAGAGATTGATGTTTATGTTAAGCAGGTAAATCCTCTTTGCGGACAGAGACAATCCCTCTAGCCCTAGAGTGGGTCTATAAACAAAGGGACATGCTATAGTGTTGCTTCCTAATGATTGAATGAACAAAGGACATGGTAGGTTGACCTACCTGGAATCCAATGTTGTCATTGTTGTTGTAGTGGCGGTGGCCTCTCGCTCCTGCCTTGGAAAATCACAAACTTCCGCCATTATGCTTGGATACCTGCACATAAAACAAGAAACAAGAAAAACATACAACATAATGGTTTCACTCATAACTGCTAGCCAGTCAAAGAGGGCTAAGCATGTTTCATTAAGAATATAACATAATACAAAATGGGAACCAAACAATAGTCATGTATATAAATGAATAGAAGGAAGAGTTACAACTAATGCTTTGACATCACAGTCTCCTCTAGCGAGGTTTAGCCGAAGCGCGTCTAAGATGCTCGTCATGGAATTCAGATGGGATGAAGGCATGGACTAAAGCTCTCTCAGAAGTCATGGACTCAAGCTTCCTCAATGTAATTCCTTCTTATTCTATCTTCTCTAGTAATTCAGCTATAATATGTTTAATTCTCCAAGTTCAGCTAGCTTGTTCTAAGAGAGATAGCTTCTTTTATAGAGGAAAAGGAGGAGGTTAGTGTTGATCAGCGGTTGTCATTGATGTCAACCCAAGTAGCACCAGGGGATAACCCAATATTGCATGGGAATTTTGACCTACCAAATTAATATATTCTAGGTCAATAATGCTTTTGATGGTTTCTACTTGTCGAGATGTTTCCGTTGATATATGGCACGCCATGTAATTCTTCATAGTGGGCTAAAACCCCATGGGGTTGGGGCATGGGTCATTGAAAAGTCATAATTAATATTTTTTAAGCTCCTAAAATCTCTCCCACATTCACTTGTTGAAGCCTCTCTCAACCTAAGCATTTATATAAATTGTGATCCTCATTTCCTCCTTATGCAAGGGATTTCGCCATCTGAAACAGGTCATTGTGGAATTTTTACTCTAACATTTGTTCTACAAAGGTTCAAAATCTGAAATTTTTATAAGGCTAAGCCGAAATCCTGAGGAAGCCACTGTAAAAATTTTATATCAAGGTGGACAAAATTTTTGGAGATATGATCTATGGAAGTTAAGGTTTTTGCAGGCTCCTGAAATTCATCTCAAAGAAGTGACCTTGGTAAATTCGTCATAACTGTCTTTCTGAGTATCGGATTTGAATTCCGTAAAATGTGGCAGATAGTGCATAGTCTGTGCTTTTTTCTCTATCAATTTTAGAGCCAAATGAAAAAATAGTGACACGTGGCACGCCGTACAAGTGTGATATGCTAAAACAGTCCATAATTAGGGCATTGTGAGAGATTGGGTATAACTCTCTCTTGAAGAATCCAAATTGGGTCAGACCTATGGAATTGGAAAGATGACTCAGAGGAATACTATAGGACCAAAAATTAGATATTTAGGATCTGAAATAACAGAGATACACCAGATTCAATATTGAGCTCCTAGAAGGCAAGAAAAAGCTAGATCATGTGTTGTCAAGGGTTGCAAAGGACCAGAATTTCTACGGCATCAAAGCAAAGCAAGGTGCAGCAGAGGGTAGCATGAAAAGGGCAGAAACCAAGGTACATAACAGTAGCAATAATTTCATCATATGAAGTCTTCAAGTGGGCAGTGCTGCATACAATCATTGTAAAGGTATCATTGTACTAAGTCATTGTAAATACATTATTGTAAAAATTGTACTAGTGTCTATCTACCAAGGGTTGAAGAGGTAGTGTTGGGAGGTCTAGGATTATCATTAGGTGGTTGTGTCAAAGTTGGGGTTATGGTCTAGTATATCTTCTTCTTCTACATCATTCTATATCATTGTAAAGTGGACCATTTTTCCTGGTACGAGAGTCCATTCTTCTTTTATTATTCTATAGGGTGGTAGGGTGGTGTTAGGGTGAGTTGTAGCTCATTGGGTGTTGGGGCATCTGTTCAGTTGACTACTGAAGAATCTCGGGCGTTGGAGCGTCCATCCAGTGGGAGCTGGAGAAGAATTCTTTTATATATTCTAGGAAGTTGGAACTTTATTTTCAATTGGAGTTGAATATTAAAGAATTATTAGAAAAGCATTAGGTGGTTTTTGTCCCGGAGTGGGTTTCGACCTTAAAAACTGTGTGCATTTTTGTTCCCCTTGTTTGCTGCTATCATTGTACAAACACTGATAATAATTGAAGATTAAGTAATGCTCTAATTGAAAGGAATAATGATTCACCCCCCCCCCCCCCCCAAGTATTTCCAACAATTGGTTTTAGAGTTTGGCTCCTTCAATAGCAGTTTAACAGTTGGAAGGAGGTCATGGAGCATACCAAGAATGGTGTACCTCTATTCAATGAAAATAATTATGCACTTTGGAAAGGAAGAATGGAGGTCTATCTCTTGGCGCAAGGTTACGAAGTATGGGACACTGTTCAAAATGGATTTACATCAACCGCGGATGAACAAGGTAAAAAGAATTTGGTAAATGATGCAAAAGCAAAGAATATTATTATCAGTGGACTTATTGAATCTGCTTATCATAAGGTGTTGGGTTGTAAAACCGCCAAAAATGTATGGGACAAGCTTGAGAATATATATGCGGGTGACTCAAATGTCAAAGAAGCAAAGCTTCAAATCTATAGAGAAAAATTTGAGCAACTCAGAATGAAAGAAGATTGCAACATTGCTGCATACTTCCAATACGTTGATGAAATAACCAATACTCTGAAAGGATTGGAAGAGCCAGTTGACGAGAAGACTATTATATGGAATATTCTTATAACGTTACCAGGGAGATTCAACCCAACGGTATCGGTCTTAGAATACAGTGGAAATCTAGAAAAACTCAGCAAAGAGGAAATACATGGAGTTCTCATATCATATGAAATGAGACATGATGAAGAAGAGGGTACTTCGCATCTAGAAACTACGTTCGTTGCATCTAAGAAAACCAATAAGGATAAACAACCTTCAATTGAAAAGACACGCACCTGCAAGTGTGAATAAAAGGAAAGAAAGGCTTTAAGAAATTCAAAAAGCAAGGATCCAAAAGGAACTTTCTCTCTAAAGAAGATAGCTCATCATCCGATGAAGACAATGACAGTGAAGAAGAAGCCAATGAGAGAGTATTGTTTATGGCCAAGCACAATAAACAAGAGGTATCAAACAATGAAGAAGAAGGATGGACCATAGAAGAATTTTATGAGGAAGCAATCAAGCTTATAAAAGATCTCAAGGTGGAGAAGTTATGTTCCAATACTCTTGAAGAACAAGTTCAAGGTCTCAAAATTGAAGTTGAAGAGCACAAATGCATTGAAGAGTCACTTCAAAATAAGTTGGAAGAAAGCAACCAAGAAAGGGAAGAATTAGAAGCCAAAGTAGTATTGTTGTGTGAGGAAGTGAAGAGAGGAGAAACTATCCAAAACTATGCCAACATCTCAAGGGAATTGGAAGAACTCATCAACAATCAACGATCTTACAATGAAAAACTGGCATCGGTTACAAAGAAGAAGAAGAAAGACCTTCTACAACAAAATAAAATGAACCTATGAGATCTGACATGCATGAAGACTTCATTGGACAAGATTCGCAAGAACAGCCTTGGAAGACAATTCCTCGACGAAAATTTCCATCCAGGTACCAACATATTTTTTATGGAAACTATTATTCATGTGGAAAATTTGGTCATAAAGCTATGGAATGTCGCACGTACCCTAGGAACGAATACAATTCCAGGAGATATCTCAAATATGAACCTCCCAGGGCTCAGCGAAACATCAATAGATTTGAACATTTAAGAAATAATATTGAATGTTACAAATGTTGAAACTTTGGAAACATAGCCAAAGACTGCAGACTTGAAAATCCTCCAGAAGAATCTTCAAAGCCACAGAATGAAAGAACATGGAAGAAGAAGAAGAATGATAATTGTGCTCTCACTTTCAAGGCTCAAAAGAACAAAGATGTGTGGTATGTTGATAGTGGTTGCTCAACGCATATGACTGGAGATAGAAATTAATTTTTATCTCTGAAAGAGAAGAAGGATGGAACCTTGTCCTTTGGAAATGATGGATCTTCAAATGTTATAGGATCAAGTACTATCACTCTTGGAAGCAAAGATGCTCTAGCCAAGAATGTTCTATTGGTTGAAAACATGAATCACAATCTGCTCAGTGTTGGACAAATGTGTGATCAAGGACACATAATACTATTCAACTCCACAAAATGTGAAATCAGGAAAGGCGTGTATGGTGAAATTGTGGCTACAACAATTCGAGCTCCAAATGACATATATGTTCTAGATGAAGCAACTAAAGCATGTATAATAGCTAAAGAGGATGATACAATAATTGGTAGCAATGATGATCGACTAAGTAAGAAGTTTGCTACAGAGGTGAAAAGTGATTTTGAGATTTCTTTACTTGGTGAGCTGACATACTTCTTAGGGCTTCAAATATCTCAGCAAGAGAAAGGAATATTTATATGTCAAACCAAGTACATCAAGGAAATTCTCAAGAAATTTAAAATGGAAGATTGCAAACCCATCCTTACTCCATTGGTAACAGGTTGCAAATTGAGCATAGACGACTCATCTAAGGATGTGGATCAAAGGTAGTACAGATCTATGATTAGTAGTCTTCTATATGTAACAACCTCCCGACCAGATGTTATGCAAGCAGTTGGACAAGTAGCAAGTTTCCAAGCAACACCAAAAGAATCACATATTAAATATTCACCAGCATTGGAATATCTTCGCCAGAAGCTTGGGATTCTCCCAAGTTCTCATTAGATTTTCCCTTTTCAGAATATAAAGGGGGAGTGGAAGTAGATTACAGGTATGCAGGACGATTGTGTGTCAGGGGGAGTGGAAGTGTGTACAGGTCCGCAGGATGGTTGTGTTTTAGGGGGAGTTACCCTTCGCCATTGATGTCAAAGGGGGAGAGAATGTTGTAGGAAGAGGTGTCATGATCGCAGGGGGAGTACTTGTGTTTCCATCAATGCCAAAGGGGGAGATTTTTGATCAATGGTTGTCATTGATGTCAGCCCAAGCAGCACCAGGGGCTAACCCAATATTGCATGGGAATTTTGATCTACAAAATTAATATATTATGGGTCAATAATGCTTTTGATGGTTTCTAATTGTTGATATGTTTCTGTTGATATATGGCACGCCATGTAATTCTTCACAGTTTGAGAGATATTCATGTTTGAAGTTTGTACCCCCAGTTAGTAGGATAAAACCCCATGGGGTTGGGACATGGGTCATTGAAAAGTCATAATTAATATTTTTTAAGCTCCTAAAATCCCTCCCATGTTCACTTGTTGAAGCCCCTCTCAGCCTAAGCATTTATATAAATTGTGATCCTCATTTCCTCCTTATGCAAGGGATTTTTCCATCTGAAACAGGTCATCGTGGAATTTGCGCTCTAACGTTTTTTTATACAAAATTTCAGAAGCTGAAATTTTTATGAGGCGAAGCAAAAATCCTGAGGAATATTCTCTAAAAATTTCAGATCAAGGTGCACAATATTTTTGGAGATATGATCTGTGGAAGTCAGAGTTTTTGCAGGTTCCTAAAATTCATCTCAAAGAAGTGACCTTGGTAATTTCGTCATAACTCTCTCTCTGAGTATCAGATTGGAACTTTGTAAAAAGTGAAAGATAGTGCACATTATATACTTTTTCTCTATCAATTTTAGAGCCAAATGAAGAAACAATGACACGTGGCACACCGTACAATTGTGCTCTGCTGAAACAGTCCATAATTAGGGCATTGTGAGAGATTGGGTATAACTCTCTCTTGAAGAATCCAAATTGGGTCAGACCTATGGCATTGGAAAGACAACTCAAAGGACTACTACAGGACTGAAAATCAGATATTGAGGATCTGAAATAACAGAGATACACCAGATTCAATATCAAGCTCCTAGAAGGCAAGAAAAATCTAGATCATGTGTTGTCAAGGGTTGCAAAGGACTAGAATTTCTACGCCAGCAAAGCAAAGCAAGGTGAAACAGAGGGTAGCATGACAAGAGAAGCAACCAAGATACATAACAACAGTAAGAAGTTCATCATATGAAGTCTTCAAGTGGGCAGCACTGCATACAATCGTTATAAAGGTATCATTGTACTTAGTCATTGTAAATACATTATTGTAAAAATTGTACTAGTGTCTATCTAGAAAGGGTTGAAGAGGCAGTGTTGGGAGGTCTAGGATCATCATTAGGTGGTTGTGTCAAAGTTGGGGTTATGGTCTAGTATATCTTCTTCTTCTACATCATTCTATATCATTGCAAAGTGGACCATTTTCCCTGGTACGGGAGTCCATTCTTCTTTTATTCTTCTATAGGGTGGTAGGGTGGTGCTAGGGTGAGTTGTAGCTCATTGGGTGTTGGGGCATCCATTTAGTTGAATATTGAAGAATCTTGGGTGTTGGAGCATCCATCCAGTGGGATCTGGAGAAGAATGATTTTCTAGATTCTAGGAAGTTGAAGCTTTATTTTCAATTGGAGTTGAATAATAAAGAATTATTATAAAAGCATTAGGTGGTTTTTGTCTCGGAGTGGGTTTCGACCTTAAAAAATGTTTGCATTTGTGTTCCCCTTGTTTGCTGCTATCATTGTACAAACACTGATAATAATTGAAGATTAACTAATGCTCTAATTGAAAGGAATACTAATTCACCCCCCACCCCCTCCTCTCAGTATTTCCAACAGTTAGGATCCCTACAAAAGTGGGAGGGAGGCCTATCCTTTAGGGAGTTCCCATAAGAGGTGGAAACCATAAACCTAAAGGAGGGAGTCTTTGGTTTTTCAGTTCAACCACTCCCAATTACTCATCCTCGAGGTGGTTGGAGTGGAATCTCTACCTCTATTTTTAAAAAACATTCCATAAACAGCTTGGCGCGGGTGGAAAACTGGGAAAAAGTGCCAACTGGCACAAGGCCCAGTGTTAATCCTCCTCTTTGGCGTGAGGGCATAACTGACTACCCCGCCAAGGAAAAAAAAAGGGTTTTTGAGTCTCTGCTCAAGGAATTGTCAACAGAAGGAATATTACTCTCATGTAAAGGGGCATAATGATGGTCTTTGCAAGGCATGAAACTACTTATTGATTATGGGAATGACCCTCCAATGGGAGAGATGGGGATTGCAGGGAAAGTGACAAAATGATGTGTAACAGATTCCCCCTGAAGCATGAGGTCCAAGGGAGAGAGAGGGGTGAAATGTTTTATAAGAACACGTTCGAACGAAACACCGCTGTTAGAAACCTGCAATTACGAATAAAACTGATATCTATGATACATGAACATGTGGTATGGGCGCAACCATCCATAATAGAGTATATATAAAAACTGAGATTCGAGGTATGGACACAACCATCCAGTAGTAAGGATCAACAAATAGACTCAGGTATGGTCGCAACCATCCGATCAAAAGAGTCATGCAATAAGTCTTGATAATCCACCAAAATCCGTAGCCTGGATTTTATCAGACAAAAACCAGGGTCTTCCGCTCCATCTCGACCCGAACAAGTACAAATTCAAGCATGCGAATATATGAGTTGAAGTCGAACATGCAAGAAAATCACCTGATTACCAGCCAAGGATGAATGTTGTTAACAGGCACGAGAGAAACCACCAATAATGATGATCCAGGTGGATATTGGTGGCCACCCACCTATTCCACTTGGCCCCCCACCATTGTCTCTTTCAGTTTTTCAGTTTCGGCATAACTTACTATTTTTAGAAGTTTTTCGGGTCCTGAACTTTCGGAGCCGTTTTGAGGCCCTAAACGACGTTTTTTGGGTATCAAAGCACCAACAAATTTGATCATCAAATTCGTCCTAACAGCTGTAGTCCTCGAATAGAGCTTTCTAATGATGTATCATGTGCGTCAAACGGAGATAGTATGCCAAAGTTACGTCCCTGGGAAGTTGAAACACCAATTTACCCAATCGGGGCCCATAGTTTTGGCGCTTCATCTCCTAGGGTTAGGTTTTTGGGATGTTTAGGGTTCTCCATTGTTTCTCAATAATAAATAGGCCCTCGAGCCTCATTGTAAAGCAGTTCAGAGGCCTGTAGCCGCCACATCTCTTCTCAGAGATAGCTACCAGTGCCCTAGCTAGTTTTATTTCCATTCTGTCTGTAAGCAAATTTCAGTTCTTTGATATTAATGAAATGAAGTGTTATTTACACTGCATCTTTGTCTTTATGGTTATGTGTTTATTCTGTTGCGTTCCTGCATAAATCCGGATCAGTGGTATCAGAGCGGTCTGCTTTTTCTCGATCCTTCTTTGCATGTCCCCGACGAGGTCGGGGTATAAGGAGCTAGGGCTTGATCTGGTGGAACCTTTGCAAGATCAGCCTCGCAAACCTCGACGGACGCCCATGGGGGACGAAAAGAAAGATGAGGGAGCAGGAGATCCTATCAAAATATTGCTCGAGGAGGCCCTCGAAAGACAAAGGAACGTGATGATGGATAACTTTGCTCAGATCCGTCAACGGCTACCCACCGGCGGCGCATCTGCATCCAGCAGCCACTCTGGAGGCGCGACTCCTTTTAAGGTACAAGTAAATTTTGACATTCCCATATTTGAGGGTCAAATAGACGCAGATGCCGTAGATAGATGGTTGAATCTGTTAGAAGGATATTTCTCGGTTCATGACTTTTCAGACCGGAGAAGATTATTTTTGCACTCCTCAAAGCTACCCCCCATGTTAAGGACTGGTGGGAAACCTACTGTGAGAACAAGGACCAGACAGAACCCTCTCTGTTCTCGACCGTACCAACTTGGAATTCTTTCCGAGACGCCGTCAAGGAACAATACTATCCTGTGGGGAGCTATGAGGACAATTACATACAATGGACCACACTGCGACAACAAAGGGATCAAGATGTGCACGAGCTGACGAATCTATTCCATACCCTGCGCACAAAGTTGGGTATCAAAGATTCAGAGAAACATTTGGTGCTAAAGTATCGCAGCTATCTGCACAAATACCTTTAGGAGGAAATGGAGTTCCTCGACATCTCCTCGCTTGGTACGGCATACCGGTATGCTGCCAAGATTGAGCAAAAATTCAAACAGAAGAAGCAAGACTTTGGATCTGCGAATCAAAAGCAAGGGAAAGGTGCTTCCAAACCACAGAACAAAGGAAAGAGCCAAGGCATGGCGGCTAAAGACAACCCGTCAAAGCCATAAGAAAAGAACAACACTGCAAAGCCAAAGAAGGACACGGGAAAGTGGTGTGAGTTCCATAAGAGCTCCACTCACAACACAAGTGAGTGTCGAGCCAAGCAGTTGCTAGTGGCCGAGATGAGGGCTTCGGAGTCAGATGCATGCTCCGACTCCGAATCAGAACCTGAAAAGGGGAATAGGAAAGACGATTGGAGCGGAGCTCAGCGCCACTATTGCCACTGCAAAGGTCCGGAAGGAGGGGAGGAACCAGAGGATCCAGAGGAGGCAAAGCGTCTCTTCCACTCCCAGATGTGGGTAAAGGGTTCCCCGCTACGGTTCATTGTCGACAATGGGAGCCAAAAGAGCCTCATTTCAGCAGATGTTGTGAAGCAGTTGGGCTTGCCTACCATAGTGCACCCACAACCATACACCATCGGGTGGTTTCACCAAGGACGGGATCTCCACGTCAGCCAACAGTGCCGCCTTCCCTATGGCATCAAGCCCTTCACAGATGAGGTATTGTGTGACATTGCTCCTATTGATGTTTCTGATGTATTATTAGGCCAACCCTACTTGTGGAAGCGACATGCTGTGTATGAGTCTCGGCCTCGTCTTTGTTATTATTATTTTGGGAAATAAGTTATACTGGATACCAGAGGTACCACCTCCTACTGCTATCTCTTTGGTTACTGCAAAACAATGCATTAAGCTGATTTCCCAAACTAGGAAATTCGTTTTCCTGATGATCCGGCCCCAGGGCAAGAAGAAGACTGTGGCCACGACCTCCAGACAGGGCTCCTCTGCACGACAACAATAAATGGACAAGGTTGTGGAGGAGTACGGGGACTTCTTCACCTCAGCCATAGGGGTTCCTCTGCATTGTCAGGTCAAGCACCTGATTGATCTGACCCCAGGTGCGCTGCTACCCAATGGACCGATCTATTGGCGCTCTGTTCTGGAGAACGATGAAATAAAGAGGCAGATTCAGGAGCTACTGCAGAAAGGTCACATCCGACCAAGCTCATCTGCATGCAGCAGGGCTTGGGTCGTCTTGGTACGAGGAAGAAGGATTGGGACGTGGAGACTGCATGTTAACTACCGGACGCTGAAACGAAGATCAGCATCTAGGAATAGGTACCCAATCCCATGGATTGATGACATACTGGACCAACTCAACCAACTCAGTGTAAATATTTCGGTAAGATCGACGAAGTACGGGTATCACCCGGTACCAATTGAACCCTACGATATGTGTGGAAGAGCGCCTTCAAAGCTAGCTTCAAAGCTAGGGAAGGCCTTTTTGAATGCATTGTGATGGCACCTTTCGGGTTGACGAATGCTCCCCGAAACCTTCATCAGGTTTATGGAAGACATCTTGCGTCCATTCACCAACTCATTCGTGGTGGTATATTTGGATGACATGCTGATCTTCAGCCAGAGTTGGGAAGAGAACCTCCACCGCATTCAACAGGTGCTCCAAACACTGTGACAACACAAGTTTTTTGCCAATTTGGATAAATGCAATTTTGGCATGACCCAGGTTCAAAATCTGGGATAAATTATTGATGAACATGGGGTACATGTGGACCCAGCCAAGATCCAAGTCATTCGGGATTGACGACCCCGAACTTCTGCCTGCGGGCTTACGGCAGCTTACCGGGTCTTGCTAATTTCTACGTAGATTCGTGTTGGGATTCTCTCATATCACTTGGCCCTTGAGTCCAAGTCACCAAAGGAGGAGCGAGAAAAATTCTTTTGGTCGGAACCTCAACGAGCGTTCAAGGGTGAAAAATCGCCTCTATTCTGCCCCAGTGCTCACATTACCAGACTTGCAACAGCCATTTGAGATCGAGACAGATGCCTCTGACTATGCTATTGGGGCAGTCCTTACTCAACAGGGACATCCGGTGGCATATCACAGCGAGACATTGTTTGACACAGTTCGCAAGTATCCCACTTATGACAAAGAAATGTATTCCATTGTGCAAGCTTGTTGACAATGGAAGCATTACATTTTGGGGAAGGAAACAATCATCCACACAGACCACCGACCCCTGAAGTTCATGCAGACACAAGGGAAGTTGCAGAATGATCGCCATCAGAAGTGGTCCACATATCTGCAACAGTTTCATTTGAACATCAAGTACAAGAAGGGTAGCACCAATAATGTTGCATACTGCCTCAGCCGACCACCGATCGTGGTGCTCACCACTGTGCTCAACTCTTGTGGGCACGAGACTTCTGATTGGCTGCTTCTCTATGAGAGTGACCCAGAATTTGGCCACACTTACAAGGCACTCTTGGGGGGCATACAAGTTCCAAATTTTCACCTCCAAGATGCCCTTTTATGTCACCTGGGACACCTTTGTGTTCCTTCAAGCGAGCGTGCCAAGATGATATGGGAATCACACTATAGTCAAGTCGCTGGGCATTTCAGGGTCGAGAAAATAGTACCAATACTACAAAAGTATTTCTATTGGCCGAACCTTCGAAGGGATGTTGAGAAGCACATCAGATCCTGCACTGCTTGTGCCATTTCCAAACCGACCATCAAGAAGCAAGGCCTATATACTCCACTACCTACCCCTAGTCGACGATGGGAATCCATCTCCATGGATTACATGTTGGGCCTGCCCTCTACTAAGAATGGCAATAACTGTGTTTTCGTGGTCGTTGATAGATTCTCAAAGATGGCCATTATGGCGGCTTGTAAGAAGAATATCACAGCAGAAGCTACTGCTAAACTCTTCTTTGAACGGGTATGGGTGCACTTTGGTATCCCACTGTCTATCATATCATATCGAGATAGCAGGTTCCTCAGCACATTTTGGTCCAGCCTCTGGTCAATGATGGACACAAAGCTCACCAAGTCCACAGCTTTCATCCCCAAACTGATGGCCAGACAAAGGTCGTCAACAGGATGATTGTACACATTATGCGCATGTACAATTCAAAGCATCCACGCACATGGGATGAGAGGCTCCCCTATGTACAAAAAAATTATAACCGGGCTCTCCACATCTTAACCGGCCACAACCCCTTTCAGGTGGGCTTGGGATTCCATCCACTATGTTCCATTGAGGTAGACATGCCATTTGCGACTACTCTGGCCAATTCGGCTCATGTCCAGTCTGAAGCTGGCAAAGCAGGCGGCACAAGAGCGCATTCGACACATCAGCCAATAGGGTTCATGATACTCTTGGACGGACAATGCGAAGTGACGGCGCACGCTGATCAGCAGGTGCCACACAGCTCGGTGGGCGACAAAGTATGTTTGCATTTGCGAAGGAGGACGCCTCCTTGCTTCGGACTTATACGCAACTTCGCCCACTCCGATATGGGCCGTACACCTTCACCAAGGCTGTGGGGAACAATGCTTTCGAGCTTAGTATTCCACCATTCCTTGGTCTGCACCCAGTCTTCAATGTGGATCGCCTTCGTCCTTACTTCCCACCTCTACTGGACACTTCGGACATTGTAGAACAACTCACACCAACAGAGTTAAACCCAGACTGCATGGAACAGGCCACCACAGATTGTATCATGGACATGCAAATTAAGAACACTCGCCAACAGAGGATCCAACTGTATCGGGTTGTCAAAGCTGGCCAACTTCTGCACCAAGGAAAGTGGTTCACCAGGGACCAAGTTCAGCAGAAATTTCCTCATCTCATGGAGGAACTTAATGCAATGGGGACCATTGCTTCCTAAGGGGGGAGGAATGATCCAGGTGGATATTGGTGGCCACCCACCTATTCCACTTGGCCCCCCACCATTGTCTCTTTTCAGTTTTTCAGTTTCGGCATAACTTACTATTTTTAGTAGTTTTTCGGGTCCTGAACTTCCGGAGCCGTTTTGAGGCCCTAAACGACGTTTTTTGGGTATCAAATCACTAGTGAATTTGATCATCAAATTCATCTCTACAGCTATAGTCCTCGGATAGAGCTTTCTAATGATGTATCATGTGCGTCAAACGGAGATAGTATTCCAAAGTTACGTCCCTGGGAAGTTGAAACACCAATTTACCCAAACGGGGCCCATAGTTTTGGCGCTTCATCTCCTAGGGTTAGGTTTTTGGGATGTTTAGGGTTCTCCATTGTTTCTCAATAATAAATAGGCCCTCGAGCCTCATTGTAAAATAGTTCAGAGGCTTGTAGCTGCCACATCTCTTCTCAGAGATAGCTACTAGTGCCCTAGCTAGTTTTATTTCCATTCTGTCTGTAAGCAAATTTCAGTTCTTTGATATTAATGAAATGAAGTGTTATTTCCGCTGCATCTCTGTCTTTATGGTTATGTGTTTATTCTGTTGCGTTCCTGCATAAATCCGGATCAAATGACAATGGCTCTCAAGGTACAACTAGTACAATCCACGAAATGTAAACAGTGATCTAGCGTCGAACATCCGCAAAATCACTCGATCGAAGGCCAATGATGTGGACCTTGCGTCAAATGCGAAAAACCTACCATTAAGGCATACAGGCTCCAAGGTACCAGAATAGAGTCTCTAGATCAAATTCCTAGATAATGAGCTGAAGTCGACAGGAAGTGACCTGATTGAAGGTGGGCCATAATGTTTCCCACATCATCGATACAAGATAGAGGAATATGATGACGAACAGGACCAACAGAGAATCAAAGGGAGGTTGAAAACTGTAGAGGAAAACTTCTCTTGAACATATCAGCAACACGACACTGGATTTGGCAGTATTTGACATCAAAGGATCTGAGGTCATGATGACATGGAAAAGAGAAAATGAGAGGTCAAAAGAGATTACCCAAACCCATAGAGGCAAAAAAGACGAAATGAGATGTCCCCAACCTGACACAAATGCAAACAAGTGCCATGTTCAAGAGTGACATACTGTTAGCATAACTAAAACTTGGTTCCATTTCCCCCCACCATTTCTGGTGAGTACCCCAGTTATTTGTTTTAAAACAAGCTTGAAGGGGACAGCATATGCTTGTGTTGTAAGTTTGTCCTTCGGACATATCCAACCTAGTACATTTTACAAGCCCTACGAAGGAGGAACTCGAGTAATGTCATGGCGACGAAATCCGATGTCATCAAGGTTTAATGAGTCTGACAAAGGGAGAACTTGGCATATTTTCATGTTTAGAGAGTTTGAAAAGAAGGCAGAAAAGAAAACTCCATCATGACCCTTTTCGTAAATAGTGTCTCAGACCCGAAAAGGTAGAAAACAATATCTGAAAGAACCTCTTAGTCGCAATAGGCTAAGGTATTCCTTTTTCGTAAATAATCTATCCGAGCCTGAAAAAGGGGTAAATGTATACTGGGTAGATATCATTTCGTAGCCATTTAACGAGTTCAAAATGACAAGATTCTCGACAATCTTTTCAATTTTTAAGAGTAAAAAAAGAGCTGAAAGTTGACTCCTCCTAGAGGAACGAGTGGTATAAATGATAGCAACTGGTTCTAGTGATGGTGGAACTACTCAAAACAAGTAAAGTTTAAGAGGCTGGCTAACAAGACCACTCATTGAAAAGGTTCCTCAGGAATGGGTAAAAAAATCAAGTGAAGGCATATGAACGGCCAAACAAACGATGACGATGGAATGAAAAAACCAAGGCTCATTTGGAAAAATAGGCTGATAAAATGGAAATCACAAGAGGTAAAATGGGAATGGTTTCATTTTTACACAATCTTGAAATTAGGAAACTCTGCTTGAAGTTGGTTTCATTTTTACAGAATCTTGAAACAAAGATAAACTATGCTTGAAACCGGTTTCACTTTTACACAAGCTTCAAACGGAAACAAACTATGCTTGAAAAGGTAAGCATGCCTCCAGCATGGTGACTCAATTCGAGGTACATGCCCCCCAAGCTTCAGTCCATATGAAAGGTAGATGGAGTGAAGGTTCAAATTACGAGATCAAGAGAAAGACTCGACTGGGATTTTACGAGATCTTATCAAAGATTCGAATTGAATGGGAACGTGTTTCATTGTTTTAACAAGGTTGACACATTTAAAAGAATTATCCTTAAAAGATCTTGTTTCATTTTTTAAGGAGCTTGACACAAGAATAGAAACTATGCTCCAATGAGCTTGTTTCATTTTTTTAAGGAGCTTGACACAAGAAAATGAAATATTCTCCGATGACAACTCATCATGTTGAATAAAAAGTCATGGCATCCAAGAGGTTCTCATCTGATGGGAGAACAACATCTCAGAAATCAAGACCCAATGCCCCCAGCACACAATGCACAATGACGCTATCATTGAATGCGGGCACGGGACAGGTAGCCACATAATTAACTCATGGCGGGGAAGATACAATCGACGGATAAAGATCCGGAAGTGATGATGGCGGGCCAGCTGCCACATTAGGACCAAAGAATGAAAGCTAATCAATGGTCACAATCCGACCTTTGTGTGGAAAACAGATCACATGAAAGAGGGAGGAGACAAGTGCACCCATGACATAAGCATAATCTCGCCCCAAGAGTAAATTGAAATCCAAGGGGCCTTGGAAAAACATTACGTCTATATAGACGGTTTACCTCCCAAAGTAATAGGAAACTTCGGAAGGATCCCTAACGGTTGAATGGTTCCTCTGTTAAAAGCCAACAGAATCTGCGTAACAGGCACAAGCAGTGGAGAACCAAAATCTTGCGAATTAGTGGAAGACGGAATACTAATAGACGTGCCTTCATCTAAAATGGTGCTAAGTATGACCACATCAAAGGTTCGTACCTTGATCTCAAAAGGAACATAAGAAGGAAGGCGGTATCCTGCAAATCGACTCCAATCAAAGGAAGCGACCAAACTACTTGGATGGGGTACCATAGAAATGAGATGGTCATCCCCTGGTGTTATCGAAGCAAGAGGAGCATCCTCCTGGACCTCCATCATGGTAGTAGGAGGAGAAAGTTCTTGAGTCACAGGGACAGGAGGATATTTCTCCAAGTCTGAGGAATCTGAAGAAACAAGAAGAACGTGGGCGGAAATAGATCCACTCTCGACGGAAAATACTTGATGAACCATGGGCGGGATCAGATCAACCGATTACATGACCAATGGTTGGTTGGGAATGGATTCATGAAATTGAATTTCCGAGGAAACGTGATCGACCACGGATGACCCTTGACTGATCGTTGAATCAACTAGCGGAGAACTCGAAGAAAGATTTTGGTAACCAGCCGGAAGGCAGGGTGCAGAAACAGTAGGGTTGTCCAACACTCTCTTGGCTTCATCCATGTACAGACAAAGGTGAATGGGATGATTCCCTTCACATAACTTACAGGGATTGGTAATCTTACCCTGTTTCTTATGAGTCTTATCATGGCTAGTCGAAGATGTGTCACCAACATGACTTCCAGAAGCCAAAGGCAACTACGGATGGTCGTTGGACCACGCTTCAAGTACCTTGGGAATGCCAGGGCAGTCTCAAAGAAGGTAGTCACCTTTGCACAACATGCAAGGGAATTTGACTTTCTGGGGAAGCTTGGATGGTTTATCAATAGCCATAGAGTTAGCCTCTCTCTTATTTGACTTCTTCTTCTTCGTATTCTTCTTTTTATTCTTAGCCACCCGGTTACTAGAATCCAGAATTTCACCAGGCGAAGTAGAATAGGAGGAAAAAGGAATAGGCGAAGAAGGGGAGAGGTCCACTTTAGAATAAACATGATGTTTTTTAGGTGGAGGGGATGTTTGTACAGCAGGCAGAACACTCGAGACCACAGAAGTCGTGAATAACCAAAAAGGCAACCCAACTGTTAGCCCAGGCAGAGACAATGTTGCCATATAAGGAGCACTAACATTTCCAAAAGCAGGAAAAGGACCAGGATTCCCTTCGGAGGGGATTCCTTGGTTGGAAAACTTCGGAAAAGTTTCCATTGGAAACAACCGTAAAACAAAACGCTAAGGAAGATAACTTTAACTAGGAATATTTTGTGGGCAATTTATTTTTTAAGAGATTGAAAAAAAACTCTGTCGTTTCATATTTTAAGAGTCGAGAAATAGGAAAAAGATGACTCTATCAATTTCAAGTTGAAACGAGCGTGAAAGGACAAGCGCTCGATGATCTCTTCTCTTTTTAAGGAGTCACGAAAATATCAAAATGACTACTCAAGTACTGTAATCAAGAGGGTGTACCAAGTTTCTGTGAACTGCCATATACACCTTGGTGATCAAATGAAAGAGAAATGACCAAGGACTTAACGTACATGCAGGTAGTCTCCTCGAATGCTATATTTGGTGTATCACGATTACAGGGCGACAGAATCGTCTTCCTATGGATAAAGGATTGAAAGCTATGAGGGTCTCCCTTTATATACTTGATGGTACGGGGAGCACAAGTCCGTACTAGTGTTGTCCAAAGGCAGATGGTGAATGACAGCTACTAGGTTTTAAGATGCCGGAACACATCTCTAGCCTAGACCAATAAAAATGTTTCGTTATGTTTCAATGCTTCCTTAGGTTAATTAAATAAATTTTAAAGATGATCTTGGATTATGTTTCAGTTTCAAGGCCCTATCGAATTTGGATCCTAAAATTTCTAAATGTAAGCTATATGCAAATGAACATCGTTTTCGATTCAATGAATGCTAGTTACGAGAAGGATAGAAATCTTCCAAACAAAAGAAAACAATGAAAGTATGTGAAGAAATCCACTAATGCATCTAACAGAGTCTAATGAAAATGAACTCTTTCCTAAATAATCAGATGCTAGTTATGCAAAAGTGTATTCACTTTTAATGCAAAGAAAGAATGCAAAATATGTTTTTTTTTTTTTTTCAATGAAAAGAAGTACATGATGCACTAATTACATGAAAAATGAAAACAAACACTAGCTTAAGTGTTTTATAGTAATCTAAATTGAATGACTCAATAAAACGCAAAACAAACACAAGAAATCACTCAAACTAATGCTGCAATCTTTCAAAACAAGAGAAAGTTTTCAAAATGACCCAAAACAAGAAATGTAATCTATGCTTGGAGCAATAAGGCGAAGAATCAATCGAGAAAAAAAATGACTCTACAACCAAAGAAATCACTCAAATGATCAAGAAAACTAAGTGCAATCGATCCAGAATTGAGACTAGAAACAATCAAACCGACTTGATTCTCACACAGAAGGCTCAGTGTATCAAACCCTTCGAAACCCTAAGGCCTTAATTCACACTGATAAGAAGATGGAAAAACTACTGAGGAAAGAAATTCAAAGACAGAAAAAACAGTCCCAAACGCATAATTACAAATAAAAAAAATAACCCAGAAGCAAGCACAATTGACCAAAAGACTCATTAAGGAGTTCAAATCAAATCCTACAGGGGTTGGCACGACTGTAAGGTTGTAATCCGCGCCATACAGGGATTGGCGCGATTGCAAAAAGAGCAACCTGGGCCAATCAACGCGACTATTCAGAGAAAAATCATGCCAAGCCAGATAACTATGGGAAAAAGAGGAAAAACCAAAACCTAATGAGCAGAGGTCAATCTTGACACTCTAGAGTTGAACAGAGGATGGAAACTAAGCAAGAAAACCAGAAAAAGATAGATAACTAAATCAATAATTGAAAATGATCCAACAAGATAAAACGACAAACTCGCAGTGATCCCCAATAGAGTCACCAATTTTTTATCCAGGTAAATCCCCTCTACGGACAAAGGAGATCCCTCTAGCCCTACAGTGGGTCTAGCAACTACAGGAACATACTAACGTCTATCTTCCTAGATTTTAAATGAAATTCAGAGCAAGGAAGATTACCTACCTTGTCCTGATGCTATGTTGTTGTGTTCCGTCGAAGCTTCTTGATCCGTCGCTTTTCTCAAGCTCGATATACGCTGCTACCAATGTTCGATTACCTGTACAGACTGTCAAGACACCACGACAAGTGTAAAAACATTACAACCTATCTAACTAATCAAGGAATGCTAGAAATCTCATTATAAGTGTAAACAAGAGTGGAAGATAAACATTAGCTGCATTTTATTATGATAAAGACAAGGGGAGTTTACAATCAAGCCTTGATGTTGAGGCTCTCCTTTGGTAGGTCTGTACCCAAGCACATTTTCCACACCCTCATGAACAAAGGTCCAAGATTCACTGTGTTCTCAACACACACAAACAATCACACTCTGCACTATTCTCCTGAAGCTATGATTGCTTCTTCTCTATGATTGCTAACTTTTTCAGCTATTTGTTCAACTACAATATCAATGGAAGATGGCTATATTTATAGAGGAGAGGAGGAGGTTGGGAACCCTACAATAGCGAAAGGTAGGCCTTATCCCTTGGGAGGTTTCCCCAAAAGGTGGAAACAAGAAGCCAAAGGAGGAAGGCCATGGTTATTCAGTTGAACCACTCCCTATGACTCATCCACGAAGTTGTTGTGATCGAAACTTCGCCTTATTTTTAAAAAAAATTCCATAAACAGATTGGCGCGGGTGGCTAATTGAGATAGAGTGCAAGCTGGCACGGGGGCCAATGTTAATTTGCCTCATTGGTGCGAGGGAAAAAAATGCTACCAGCGCCAAGTCAAAAATAGGGGTTTCTGATGATCTGTTCAGGAAATTGTTAATAGAAGGAATATTGTGCTCATGGAAAGCGATGCAATGATGGTATTTGCAAGGCATGACACTGCTTATTGGTCACAGAAATAGTCCTCCAATGTGCGAGATGGGGATTTCAGGGATAGTGACAAAATGTTGTGTAACAGTTTCTAATCCTAAGGTATCCATAACTTAGAAAAACACCCAAAAGGATAAACAAAAAAATATTCATATATAAGATGAAAATAATGCATTTAGAAAAGTGTCCTCTTATCAATTGGATTAGCCCCAAGTCCAATCAATATGTGATTATGGGCGTAATAACAACCAATTTTGTCCCAAATTTGCTTATGAAAGTAATTGCTAAATTCCATAAGTTGCAGATCTAAGCATATAGAAATTGTTTTAAGGTAGAGTTGGTTCAAATTACATGTCCACGTAATACTCTTGAGATAGCACAACTCTGAACCATATTAATCCTTTGGGGGCTTATCTATCAAAGTTCAATTTACCTTTCATATTCAATTCATCAGTTCATCAAACTTTTGCTATGACAACATGAGAAATCCTTAAACACATTAAATACAATCAAATGAAATGGATATTTGCTAAATTTAGGACGCCTCTACCTACACACCGAAGGGTTCATCTACATATGTACAAACATTCCTATTTTATAGCCCATAATTCAAACAAGTAAGGTTTTACCAACGTATATTGAAAATTACATTGAAGTTCAAAGGTCACAAGAGGGTATGCTTAAAGAACATAGACCATTGATATGGATATCCAATGGTAGAATAAGATTTGCATGGGTATGCTTAAAGAACACAAACCATTGGTATGAATATTCAATGGCAGAATAAGGTTTGTTGGCCCAGAGCGATTTTGTAAGCTCACAAGTAGAATTGGGCAAACTAGAAAGCATGCCTACAAATGCCATTTTCTTCAATAACATAAAAAGGAGGAACACATGAATAGAAAATGAGAAAAATTAGTCGAATATATATTTTCCAATAACCTCCAAAAACATAGCATTCTTTCTTTGTTCATGAATCATGATATCTAAAGGGTAGTTTTAGTATGGTTAGCTTTATAGCAACTGGAAACATGTTTCTATTACTGAACTTCAGTGATGGTTTCCAAATCTAAAGTAGTCATTTTCCCTGAAATCCCCGCACCACATTTTTAAGAAAATTAGACCCTCAAATCTTCAGAATATATATGGAGAACTAGCTATCTAGAGTCTAGACTCTACATTATGCCATGACTTCAACTACATGGTCTAGAGTCTAGAATCTACATTATGCCAGGGTACCACAACTTCATTGTGCATTAACTGTTGATATGAGAATGTGCATGTGTCATATGGTTATAGGCTTACAAAACCTACCTATGATGGTGCTACTCTGTTTCTGTTGGAATATGTGGAAACATGAACTTGATCATGATGCATCATAATAGCTCGATGAAGGGGAAATGCCAAGTGGGAGGTTTACAACCAATCACTCTCCAAAGGACACTTTCATGGCTTATACTATCGTTCTCCTGGGCTCCATGAAGTATGAGTGGAGTCCAAATACACAGATCATTGGTACTGGACATATCAATGACTAAAGTCACATCTGAAAACATTGTTGAAAATCTACCAACATAGTAAGCACATCACCTCTCAATGAAACAGTCAGCATATAGCTCTGGTAATATGAGCAAGTCACCTAAGCAATGGCATTTCTAAATAATGGTTGTGCGGAGAGGTGCTTCTACAGCCCTGTATGAGGGAGATGTTGTAACATCGGTAATGCTGACCTCATCATATGCTAGACCATATTCTATTACATAAAATTAATTAACATTAGTACATCCATATATGAGATGGACCATGAAATGAAAAGAATTTCGCCATTCTTTTCCTCATTTCTTAACTTGATTATGGTGTATTTTATTGCATTGAATATTTGATTTATTCCTGTGTTTTCACTGTCACATTTTGTAACTATGATATGTTTAGGAGTGCAATTTTCTTCCCCATCCATCTATCAATATCATATCTTGAGCTTCAGCATGGTGCAATTTCCATTATTAAATTTTGGATGTGATTTCTTGTTATTTAATTGGAATTTTGTGGCTTTATGCAGTTGTTCTCAACGTTTCTATACTTTAGTTACATTTTTTTTCCTCCACATTTTTGGTTTGTGCATCTTCACTATAGGCTATACCTGGTCAACATAATCCAGAATTTAGATTCCCATTATGGAATGTATTATAATTTATGGCAGGATGAGACACATGCCTCTTTTCGTGAGAGTTTGTTTTTAAATTATGTAGTCTTCCTCACCGTCGACTTTGATGCTATCTACATGTGCCAATGATGGGCATATTGGATGAAAATTTGATGTTGACCTTCCTTGAGAAGTGTGTTTCCAGCAGTATGAAAATTTAACTTGATTTATAATGTCATGAGGAGGCAGAATACCTTTACTGTATGCAGATGCCTTGAGGTACTACTAATTTTTCCAAGTTGTACTCTCATGTGCAGATCAAGTTTAAAGGAGTGACAATGACTATATTTCTTGCAAAAGCCACTTCCCTTACTTTATCCAAACACCCAACAATCAATGCAAGTTGTAAATATGGCAAGATTTTCACCTACAATATCAACATAAACATCGCAGTCGTTGTGGCTATGGATGGAGGTCTGATTACACCTGTGCTTTAGGATGCAGACAAGGTTTGGAATCCAGATCATATATAATTTAGATCTTAGCCTCTGTTATATCAAATTCAATTTTTTGCTACATTTTTTTTTATGGTTCAATTTATGAAGCCTTAGTAGTATTGTACATTACTTGCCGACTGAAATTTTGTAGGTCTAAACTTTTCAGAGTTTATATCTTGAATTTAGGTTGATATATATACTCTCTCTAAGAAATGGAAGGAATTGGTAGATAAGGCTCATTCAAAGTAGCTTTAGCCTCAGGAATATAATACAGTTTTTGAAAATGCACTATGAATCTATTCTTCTTATTCGTGTTTTGGATTTGGTTTGATTTTCTTATCGAAAGAGAATTTCCTTGTCTATTGTTTGGTATCTTTTAGCCATTCCCAACACAAGGCTACCATTATAATTGTTTTTTGTTTCCTACACATTGAAGTAGATGTGTCTTGAGTTTCACAAGGTCAACTATAAAATCTTAATTCTTATATGCCTGGCCTCTTTGCAGGAACTTTTACTCTGTCTAATTTAGGAATGTTTGATGTGGACAGTTTTGATGCAATCCTGCCTCCTGGTTCTATAAGTAAACCCAACATTATTTTATTAAAAGGGGTTTCAGTCGATTCCATTCTCAAGATGAGCCACACAATTTTTCTCTTTGTTCAAGGCTAACTGTTAAAGTGAACTTTCTAATGTTTGACAGGGAGAAATTATGGCTGTGGGGCATCCCAACCAACAGTTTTTGCAACTCTTGATGGATTAATTGGGTTGAAAAACCAAATGCAGGTACAGATCTCTCTAAATTTTATGACTTAAAAAGTGGTTTTCATGTTATAATATGTTTTCCTAATAGGCGAACTCAAATTTTCTTGTGGAAGTAGGCAGAATTTTGATCTCCAAACAAGAGCCAGAGATTACGAGATTTGAGCCTCAAGGAATCTTCCTCAACTCTGAATGTGTGGAGAGTGCTAAATTGGGCTTCTTGCTCAGCCTGAATATATGAATAGGTGATTTATTGAAGCTCCAATTCCATTTGTAGATCGAGGCTACTTAGAGGCCTACTTTCTAAGACTGGAGGGGGAATCTGAAGGCTTTTTTATCCATTCTTTCAAGATTTTTTTGGTGGCCTTGAGTTTCTATTCCCACATATAACTGGGTGATACAATGACAAGGATGGACCAAGCCTTCAAAATTCTCTCCATAAACCCATCCCTATCTGACCAAAGAAGGCTGAACCAGAAGGGGATGGTCCCTAGTTTTTCCTCTGTTGGACATTGGGTTCAACGCTCCCCATGTGTTTCGCAACATGGAATAACCACCTCTCATGGATCCTAACTCTAGCGATTGTAGCAGAGACTAACGCTTGCAGGTTTTGGTCTAACGGAAATCATTATTCCAACAAGTGGTGTCAAAGTGATAGGTCTAGAGTTTGAAACTCACCCGGCTCGCGTTGGGGGGGAGATTGTTGGACATTGGGTTCAACGCTCCCTGTGTGTTTCGCGACATGGACTAACCGCCTCTCGTGGGTTATGGTCTAATGGAAATCGTGATTCTAACATCCTCATCTTCTAACAATAGAAGGATGGGTTTATGATCAGATGTCAACTTTGGCAAAATTTTAGTGGAGATAATCTTCTTTTCGGAGAGGAAGGTGCTCTGAAGTACAAATTTGCCAAGACAGGATGAATTATGCTCTGCCCTAGCTCTATTGTTTGACCAAGTGTAGAGCCTTTTTTTTTGGTTTGAAATCTAATAAGTCCCATTGTTGAACCAAGTCTTCCATGAAGGATACGAAATGTTCCTTACTATTGACACCCCCTCTTTTTTCCTTTGGTTCAAAAACTAGGTTGTAATCTCCTGCTAGAATTATATTCTTGGGGGAGTAAGCTTCTAGAAAATCAGACAGGATTTGCCAACAGTCCTTCCTTTTTGCACAAAGGACTGTTTGAACAGGGTTCCCTAAGCTGTGTTTTTTGATATAATTTTGTAGTAATTGGTCTTAAGTAGGGGCTTTGGGGCAATTCAAAGCCCCCAATGTTTTGTAATGGGTCAAAGGGTATACCTAGAGTCTGCAAACCACGGTTTATGGACCATAGGATAGCAAAGGCTACGATGATATAAATAAATAGATAGTTGGGTCTAGAAAGTAAGAAGAAATATTGATGCTATGAACGAACTGTTGAGGTCTGTTTTGGGTTGTTTTGGGTAAGGACTCCTGCTAGCTGTGTGCATGGATATCCTTAGTCCTATTGTGTGCGGACCCCGCTGGCTGTGTGCGCGAGCTGTGACTTGGGTTTGTAATTGGGTTTTTAGATATTAATGAATGCAAAATATATTGAAGTATCCTTAGGCTATCTGAACTAGATGTGTTTATTACTAAAGTGCCTCTGTGTTATTTGAATAAGCAGCGATTGTGTTTGCGATATATGAATTAGCTGAGATTGTAATGTTCTGCGGTGATAATTGCTGATGTGCACGTGGATGCGAATGTGTTGATCAAATCTGTTAATAATAGTAACATTGTTTATGGTTACCTGCTGATTATACTATTAAAGGCTCGATAATAGGCTTGATTTTGTGTGAACTTGATAGGACTCAACGAGATCTACCTTAATTACCTACTCTCTCCCAGGGTGCGGAAACCTTGTTCCAGCACCCACCCATACTACTTCGGGTGAGACCTTGTCCTGTGAAAGTAGGTCATTGCCGAAAGGGTCAGTAGTATAGGGGTTTGTTGGAAAACCTTAAATCTGAACCTGGGTCAACCTTGAAGCCAACAAATGTTTCCATTGCTAGGATCAAGAGCATTTTGAGAGAGAGATCGGGTAATGCCACGAGGTCGTTGGAGACCTGGAAAATTGGAGCTTGAAGATTGGTTCAAAAGATAGATTTAGGAATTTTCTGCAGAGGAGAATCGCAGCACGAAGCTGACATCTGAGAAGTGGAAGAACAAATATATTTTCATTAAAGTATATGAAATTTTCTTTGTAAATTTTGCGCACGAGCTCCAGGAGTGGCTAGCAAGGCTAGTAGAATTCCAGACGTGTTGGAAAGACAATCAGGTTACACAATGGACTCCGGAATTAATTCAACAGTTGGAAAAGGCTGACAACACAATCACCTGCATGGTAGATCATTAGGTGGATAATGTGTTAGGAGGATTTGTAATGAAATTTTCAGTCGATCAGTTTGTATCCTACTCTTAGGTGGAGTGAAGGTTCTTCAATGGATTCCGAGGTAATTTCTTGTGCACATTGTCGTTGCTAATTAAAATATTACTATGTAAAAAGGGCATTTCATGCATCCACACCGAATGAATGACCTCTGATCAGAGTGAGAGTACAACACAAAGTGGTAAGTACTACCGAGCCAACGGAGAAGGGAATAGATCCATCTATAGCCCATTAAGAGAGTCGGCTGCGCACACAGGAACTAGTCCTTCGGCTACACCACCTTCGAGTCAGCATAAGGGCAAGAAATCCCCTACACCTCTGCCACCCCAAGAAGAAGATATGGTTGCACACATGAAGCTTCCCACCTTCAAGGGTGTAGGAGATGAAGATATGGACTGATTTTGGTTCGTAGCGGAATCAGTATGGACTACGCAGAATGTGGCTAGCGATCTTGTAAAGAGGGCACAAATATCCCTCACCTTTGCAGGAAGGGCCTTGGTTTGCTACATGGGTAATGTCAGGCAGCATGTGGATCCATCTATTCAAGAGATTAAGAATGATTTAAAGTAACAATTTCGAAGGCCTAAGTCTTGTGCTTAGCTGGTGGTTGACTTGAAAGTATTTAGACAAGGACCCACTCAGTCGATATGGGAGGTTGATCAGCGGTTGGAGAAGGTTATCAGGGATGGGAAATTTTAGTATGATGATAGAAAGCACAAGGAATGGTTCATAACCATGCTATTACCTCACCTACGCGGACCTATGTGTCAGCAAGCGATTGAGACGTAAGAGAAAGCCTTGGAGATTGCTATGAAGCTAGAAGATGGGCCAAGAGATGATGCCTAGTTTGGGGTACAACATATCCAGAGACAACTAGAGGCAATGCACCTCGAAATCCATAATTTGCAAAAAGAGCGAGGAAAAGAAGCTAGCCCAGGGATATGGTGCATAAGATGCAGGGTGTCAGGCCACACCAAGGATCAGTACCCTCTACTGGTGGACTACATGCAGGCTAGGGGACCCATCCCATTGTGGCCTAAAGAGGCTGATTGACCAAGCAGTCTGACGTTATGGTTTGTTGACTGTCATGTAGCTGGACTACATGATACCAACCACTGCCCCCGTCTTGGTTCTTATGTTCAAGAGTTGAAGCAACAATGGTGCCGATTCTTCTCATCTGTGGGACATGACGAACATAACTGTTAGACATATGACTTAATGATAGATCGAGGAAACCTGTATAGGGTACAGGCTGACCCTTCATCACCACTATCTCCCTTAGGCCGAGGAGGCTCCCTAGCCAAAGGCAGGGGAGGGGGGAGAGGTGGAGGCACATGTCAGGGAAGAGGGCAATTGATCTGTTATAACTGTGGAGAAATAGGGCACTTTGTAAGGGATTTTCTGAACCTTGTACAAAAATCTTGCCGATATTGTAGACAATTGGATCATGTGATTGAAGATTTTCCAGTACTGATAGAAAAATGCAGGAAAAATAGTAGACACCAATGCAGAATGTGCAAAGGGTTAAGGCAGAACCGTGTGATGAGTGGCCCAGTATTAATGTCATAACGCGTAGCAAAATGGCTACTGGAGGAGCTGAGGAGAGAGTTGAAGCTTAACCCCTTATTCAAAAAGCTGTCATCAAACAGCAAAGCTTGGACCTAAAGAAGGAGAAAGAACCTTCATCGAAGCTCGCAAAGACTTTACCAAGGATGAGGCATCTACTTCCAAGGATCCAACAAACCTAAGAACAGACGATGAAGTTAAACCATTCCTACAGGCATGTATGAAGCTGCTACACAACCAGAAGGCAATAGAAAATCTTCAAGCACTGATAGACAGCTACGCAGACAGAAATGACCCTCCCACATAAGTGAAATATGTTCACAAACTGTACAAGCATAAGAAATGCACTGGTCGGGAATTGCGGCTAACGACATATATTGGCGATTATGAAATGGATTAGGTCATCCTGGATCTGGGATTTGATGCGAATTTCCAACCCAAACAGACGTGGCAGAGGATGGGAATACCCAAACTAGAATGGTCTACTATACAGCTATGCATGGCTAACCAACAAAAGATTATACCATTGGGGAGACTGTCAAAGGTTATGGTAGATATCATAGGGGTTAAGGTACGCATAGATTTTGAGGTAACTTAGATTGTGGAAGATGCAGACCCTTATCCTGCACTCCTGGGACTGGATTGGGCTATATACATGGGAGGCATTATCAAATTGAAGAAAAGGAGCATGGTTTTTTAGAATGAGGGTATGAGAGTGATAGTCCCTCTAGACCCAGCAGAAGGAGAGCGGTATACAGAACCTGTGTGTGAAGAAGACGATGAGGATTGGATTAATCCTACAATTGATGGCATGCTTTGTTGGGAGAAAGACAATGAATGCCTCTCTAACTCTAATGGGGAGATTGAAAATTAGCAGAATCGGTTACATGATGTGTCTGCGCTACGATGACTTAGGATCACAAAGAGCTTTAGGTGTATCTCCTCAAAGGTAAAAAAGCTACCTTACTTTTATGGTTTTGGTAGTATTAGGGATTCCCTGAGAACATTTGAAGCAGAAGTTCCAAGGGAGAGAAGAGTGTGGGCACTTAAACTAGCCATGCGCACGACCCCTACACAGTGGTGGGAAACTCACAAAGGGACGTTCTAGGACTGGGAGGAATTTTGTGAGATGATGATCCTACAATTTGAACCTCTAGTTCACCTACGTGTGGAGACTTTCCTCGGCCAAGGAGACTCGTGCAAGCATGTGGCCGCATGGATGGAGGTATGGTGTGAAAGGACCAAGGACGAATGGGTCCACCTGTTCATTCATGCCTTGGGGCAAATCCCCACTGCATGGTATTTGGATGCAGAGCTACATCAATGTACTTGCCACTGAGAGACCATGAAGGACGATTTTGTGGGGACGTTCGGGTTAATAGGAAAAACTGAGGCATTACATAGAGCCCTGCAGGATATAGATGCCCTAGTATTTGATGAATCATGCCCTCATATGGAGTATGGGGCACCATCTTTGGATATGCAGATGCAGGATATTGTTAATTACTGCAATCTATAAATAGAGGAATGTGATGAAGACCCGCGAAATATCACTATCCCAGAATCAGAGGGTGAATGCGTAGTTGTTGGACCCCCACTGCAAACCGTCGATGTGACCAAGCCTCTTAAGCTAAGGAATTCAACATTCACTAGTACATTTGGCGGAAATTCTGACACTTTTGACCAAATGTCGGAAATTTCCCCAAAGTTTTTCAAAATTTTCAAATCTCACCCGAAATCATCGTTATACTAATGTTTAGAGACAAGTGTCACAATATCGACACTTAGAGGCAAGTTTCGGTCTTGTGACATTTGCAAAATAGCGTCATAATTGCAACGGATTTCTGAAGTGTGTCGTTATTGCGACGTTACAGAGACAAGGTGTCGCTATTGTGACGTTTAGAGGAGGGTGTCACTATTGCGACGTTTATAAGAATGTGTCGCTATTGCGAAGTTTGGTGGCAAAGTGTCACTCTTGCGACGGTTGGTGGCAAAGTGTCGCTCTTGTTATGATTAGGCAATATGTCGCTCTTCCAACGGTTGGTGGCAAAGTGTCGCTCTTGTGACGGTTGGTGAAAATGTTGGAGAATTGGACATATGTTGGAGGTCGTCCTCCGGGCCTCGTTTTTGGCAGCCATGGAGAATTATTAGTCTGCGAGCCTTCTTAGGTATAGTTGTTGTTGGAAAATTTTAAGATTTTAGATATTTTTAAGTTTTTGATTGTGATAAATTTATTTTTATTATCAAAAACAAAATTCAAACATTCCTACTATTAATTTTTTTAAGAAAAAAAAAATACCCAAATATCAATCTCCGAACATTTTACTTCAGGTAGACAACTTCTTTCATTTTCTCAACTCTATAACAATTTTCATGTACAGGGTTTGCTAATTGTGACGGAAGGCCATGTGGAGATCTAACAAACGAAGCAGACAGATTGAAATTCAAGTAATCTCTTTGAGCATGATTATTAAAAAAAATTGGAAATTTTATTTTAAAATCCTAGCTATGCTTTTTTATTATATATGTGAATCACATTTGGTATAAATCAGTTAACATAGACAAGTAGACTCAAGGAATGCTTCAAGTAATAATAACTACATTTCATGGTTAATATCATTGAATATTTGCAGATGGAGTGGATGCAAGCAGAGAAGGGGTAGTTTATTTCACTGATGCACCATTTAAATATGGTTTCCATGACTTCTTATTTGATATTTGGGAGTATCGACCAAATGGCTGATTGCTGAAATACGAGGCCTCCACCAAGAGAACGACCGTACTCCTTAAAGATCTTTACTTCCCCAACGGTGTGGCCCTCTCTGCCAAACAAGACTTTTTGGTCTTCTGTGAAACTTCACTATATGTCTTGCACTCAATCATTAATGTTTTCTATAGGGAAATATCCAGATTATGTAGTAGAATTGAGGGGTGCCTTGTTTTTCCATTACACGTATTGCTGCCAGAAGTACTGGTTAAAGGGGCCACAGAAGGGCACTATCGAATCTTTCATAGACAATCTCCTTGAACTTCCAGATAATATCCACTATTATGGTAATGGTATTTTCTAGATCGGAGTTGCCAAGGGTGTTCGGTGGGATAATCCCACATTCAATGGGTGTATAAGTGATATTGGTGTTTATATATGAGTTGAGGTTTTACATGTTTCGATTACAAGCCTAAGGCTATGCACACTCATACAATAAATTGGGACTCAGCGCATGCGCTCAGCCCCTCCCCTCATGACTTGGATTTGGTTGTGGTTTAGCTTGTGGTTCTTCACCTAGGTCCTGTGGTGATTAGTGTAGGTGCTGAGCGAAGCACTCGACGGAGCAAAAAGCCCACAATTTTATTAAAAATATAAAAAATTTGTAAAAAGCCCACAATTTTATTAAAAATATAAACAATTTTATATTAAATATAAAATTGATATACACTTTTTTATTGGGAGTAAAAATCCCACAATTTTGTAAAAAGCCCACAATTTGTAAAAAGCCCACAATTTTGTAAAAAGCCCACTTCTATTTTCTTTTTGCCTATTGAGCTCCCATTGAGTTCAACACGTCTTGGGTTTTCTACACAATTGAGAGAGATAATTGCTAAATATCATTATTATTTTCTTTATAGGATAATTTGCAT
This sequence comes from Pinus albicaulis, assembly GCA_034641835.2. NCBI lineage: Eukaryota > Viridiplantae > Streptophyta > Pinopsida > Pinales > Pinaceae > Pinus > Pinus albicaulis. Next base: position 1,187,355,290 of record CM076578.1, on the reverse strand, counting down.
CAATGGAAGAAAACATTAGAGGTGGAAAAAAAATTCAAAAGGGTGGAAGGGGTGATGGTAGATTTTATTGCCCTTGCAAAAAATGTTGTATGAGAAATAATGTTAGAGTTTTAATAGAAACAACAACAATAAATTGTAGGAAATATGGGCACATTGATGGTCGATCGAATGACTATTGTCCTGTGGTAATTAATTATCTATCTTCATTATCTATCTTCATTTTATTATATCATAAAATTTTATATTATTTTAATATTTTTTATATGCGCACTAATGTTTAATGATTAATGTTTGTAATTTTCATAAAGGCACAGTTGCCCCCCAACTTTTTGCAGATAATCAACTAGCTTCCACAGCTAAATATTAGTAGATTAGATGATGTTGCACCAGTACAAGAGAATATTGCAACAAATATTATTATTGGAAATGATGTTGTACAAGGTGAATAACATGAAGCAAATGATGAAAGTAATTTTAATGATCCCATGGAGGTGGATCATGATGACAATAATGAGACAGTTCACATTAATGATGGGACAAATCAAATGCTCAAAGACTTGTATGGTGAGTTAGATGATGATGGTGGAGATAGTGACGGTATTTATGATGTACCTCTGATTAAAAGGTCAAGTGAACGACCTTTTTAACACTCAAATGCAACTCTTCTCTCTGCTACATTGTTGCTGGTGAACTTAAACGTTATGAATAATTTGTCAAACATATGTATGACACAACTCCTAAGGTATGAAATATGTATATATGATCACATATATGTAAATGTTGATTATTTTCCCTTTTTTTAGTTGTAATAAATTTGTAAAATAATAATTCAATATATATGATTAATAATATTTACATTAACTATTTTTTGTATATGCTGTAGATTGTTGGGTGAATATTTGTTACCATCGCCAAATGCTTTACCTCGAACATATTGAGATCTACGTGCTATTATGAAACACTTTGGAATGGAATATAACACTCTAGACGCATCTCCTAAAGATCATATTATATATTACGGAGAACATGCATGAAAAACAGACTGTCCAAAATATGGTACTAGTAGATATCAAACAAATCAACTAACCAAAAAGGTGCCTCAAAAGGTTCTTCATCATATTCCCATAATTCCACGTTTGTAGCGAATGGTCAGGTGTAAAAGAATAACACAGTTTATGGATTACCATTCAAAGAATAGAAGTGGATATGGTGTTCTTTGAATGCCTACAGATGGTTCTGCATTTAGATAAATCGAGGAAAAATATGTAGATTTTAAAAATGAACCTTGTAATGTCAGGCTTTCATTGGCAGCTGATGGTGTTAATCCATTCGGCGAGCTTAGATCTACTTACTTAGTGTGGCCTATTTTCGTTATCAACAATAACATTCCTCCTTGGATGTCAATAAAGAGGGAGCACATAATGTTGACTATGATTATTCCAAGTATTTGATATATTATTTTTTTGAATGTAACATTTTCATTTTTCTCGTTGTTTGCATAAATATATATTTTATTTATTTACTTACTTATATATACGTATATCATGGTAGTAATTATTATGTACCGTAATTTTGAACAATTAGGTAAGTACCAAGTCAAAGATATGAATGTATATATTGAGCCTCTTATCGATGAGCTAATACAGTTATGGCATGGCATCACTATGTATGACAACACTAAACCAATCAAGCAGAAGAGATTTCAATGTCGTGGAATGCTTGCATGGAAAATTCATGATGCCCCAGGACTAACACATTTTTGTGGTATGTAATATTTCGTTGCACTTTAATATAATACATAATTATCTAAATTAGATATACCATATTTCATGTTTTAAAAATGATCTCATAGTATATATAATTGTTATTGATCCATCTATTGCAGGTCTTCAAACAAAGGGTAGATTTGCATGTCCAGTTTGTGGCCCTAAGATGAAGTATCATCATTCGCTAGACTTAAGAAAGATGGTGTTTGATGAGTTTAGGCACTTCCTCTCTAGGAACCATAAGTATCATACTACTGAAAAACATCTTTTCAATGATAAAGAAGAAACTAGATTAAAACCACGAAGAATGACACCTCAGTTGTGGATGTTGGAATATAACAGAATTAATAATTGTCGAGCAGCTGGTACGTAATTTGTGTGTGTATATATATATATATTATTTGTTTATGTAATGTTTGGAATTTTTGTTTTAACTAATGAATTTATTTTATTGTATTTTATAATTAATATTGTTCTGATTTATTTTATT